>UESW01003875.1:578740-664936 GCA_900491605.1 Calamus simplicifolius
TATATGTCGGTCAAAAATGAGCAGGGCTCACTCGTGGATGTATGCAAGGATAAAAGATGGCTTGCTTAATCCAGATTTTCTGAATGGATTGGAAGAATTTATCACATTTGCATGTAGCCAACCTGAATGGATGGATGGGCCTAGGATTAGGTGCCCATGCAACTATCACAGGTGTCAGAATAAAGCCTACATAGATATTGATACTGTTAAGGTGCATCTGTATAAAAAGGGGTTTGTTCCTGATTACGATGTTTGGTACTGTCATGGTGAACCAGAGGAAATTCCAGCAGTTTGTTACAAGCCAACAAGTGTCAATTCCCGTTGATGAACCATTTGTGAATCTAAACACATATGAAGAAATGGTGATGAATGCATCGGGTAATGAATTCAATCAGAATACATTTATGGAAGAACCAAATCCAGATGCACATCAATTTTATGATATGTTGCGTGTGCAAATCAAGAATTGTATCCTGGTTATGAGGGTCATTCACAGTCATCGATGGCTACTCGGTTGCTGAATATTAAGGCAGAACATCGATTATCAGAAAATGCGTTTTAATTCTGTAGCTGGGTTAATCAAGGAAATTTTGCCAAATGATAATGTTGTAGTAGACAGTTTTTACTCAAAGAAGAAGTTGTTGCATGGGCTTGGGCTCCCAGTTAATAAGATCGATTGTTGCTTGAACAATTGTATGATATTGGGGTGAAGACTCGGAGCTGAGATGGTGTAAGATTTGTGGGCAATCGAGGTACAAAAACCGGCGAAGGGGGAGTTTAGTACAAGTAGGAGGAAAAGTGTTCCTTACAAGAGGATGCATTACTTTCCTCTGACTCCACGCCTGTAGAGATTATATAGATCTGAGCCTACAGTTGCTGATATGAGATGGCATGCCGAACATGAATCTAAAGAGGATGAAATGCGGCATCCATCAGATTCAAAAGCTTGGAAGCATTTCAATGACAATATCCTGATTTCACTGAAGATATAAGGAATGTCAGATTAGGTCTTTGTACCGATGGCTTCCAATCATTCGGTCAAGCGGGGCAACAGTATTCATGTTGCATGTGATACTGACTGTATATAACCTTCCTCCATGAAGTGCATGAAAGAGACTGCAATGTTTTTGACAGTTTTGGTTAGGACCATCAAATCCAAAGGAAAAGATTGATTTCCTTCCTACAACCGTTGGTGGCCGAATTAAAAATGTTGTGGGAATAGGAGTCGTAACCTACGACATTTCTATGAAACAGAATTCATCATCATGAGAGTTGCTTTGATGTGGACAATAAGTGACTTCCCGGCATATGCAATGTTGTCTGGTTGGAGCACTGTTGGACGTCTGGCATGCCCTCATTGCATGTATGATTCGGATGCATTTACATTGCAGAAGAGTGGTAAGCAATCATGGTTTGATAATCATAGGAAGTTCTTGCCCCAAATCATCCTTACAGGCGTAACTTGATCGCCTTCCAGAAGAACAAAGCCGTCACAAATTCGTCGAACCGGTTAGGTCCGGCACGGATATATTTGATACTATAGAGCATTTGGGGTTGAGGTATGCTTGGGAACCAGATACAGATAAAATAAATGGCCGTATATGTAAAGAACATAACTGGAAGAAGCGGAGTATATTTTGGATTTGGCTTATTGGAGCACAAATCTCATCCGGCACAACTTGGATGTTATGCATATCGAGAAAATTTTTTTTGATAACATATTTAACACGGTGCTAAACATCCCGGGAAAAATAAAAGACACTGCAAAGTCAAGAGAAGAACTTAATCAGTATTGCAGAAGAGGTGATTTGAGGAGGAGTACCGACGGGATCTATCCTAAAGCCTGTTACACTTTGACAGAAATTCACGAGAAGTTTTATGTAACTGGCTTAGAGGGTTAAAATTTCCAGATGGTTATGCCTCAAATATCGGTAGGTGTGTGGACATGCATAAGCTCAAGTTGTTCGGCATGAAGAGTCACGACTGTTATTTTTATGCAACGGTTATTGCCTATAGCTTTTCGTGAGTTGCTTCCGCAACATGTCTGGAAGGCATTGACAGAGCTCAGCTTGTTCTTCAAGGAGTTGTCTGCCACAGTCATTACTTCTGCATCCATGGCAAGGCTTGAGGAGAAAATTCCAATTATTTTATGCAAGCTAGAGCGAATATTTCTCTCAGTTTTTTTGACTCAATGGAGCATTTACCGGTTCACTTGCCATACGAAGCGAGTATAGCTGGTCCGTGCAGTATCGCTGGATGTATCCTTTCGAGAGGTAAATATACATCATTAAGACATATTGGCATTTCAAATATTATTTCATTACGAGAAAATTGGTTAATTTTTTTTCTTAACTTTACATATAGGTACCTTAAGAAGTTAAAAATAATGTGCGTAATAAGGCAAGGGTTGAATGTTCTATATGCAATGCACACTTGGTCAAAGAAGTTTCAGCTTTTGCCTCGCATTACTTTGAGGGTCACGTCCGCACGAGGAGCTGAAATCTTGGTCGTACGATGACGTATGTGTGACGAAGGAGAACCTAATGATGGTAGAATATCAATTTTTAAAGGTATTGGCCGTTCATTTGGGGGGCAGAAGTCAAGAAATCTTAGCGATATGGAGTATAATGCAGCACATTATTATATCATAATGAACTGTAGAGAAGTCAATCCATATATTGAGTAAGTGTATACTTCAATGCTTAATTGGAACTTCTAATTTAAATTACAATATACCATAATATTTAATTGCTAACATCAGTTTTAATCCTTATCATCCCATAAGGATGTATTGTGATAGACAACGACAGATAAATCCCGACATCAGTCAAGTTACAATTGGACAGAAGTTAGAAACGGAGTTCGCTTACTGGTTTTATGAATTTGTGAGTAGTATCACTCAATCAATTTCAGTAATGGCTTTAGTTTTTTGAATTGGTTGTGAATAGCTTATTAATTTATAGGTAAACAGTCCATGGTCCCCAACCGATAATTTTTCATTAAATGTCTATCGCAATGGCCATTGAAGACCGTAACAACCTCTACTAGCTATTTTGTTAATGGGTACAAATTTCAGATTGAACGATTAGCAGCTTCAAGAGGCACGCAGAACTGGGGCGTGTGTGTTAAAGGAGAAAGTGTTGGAGCAAATATGCAGGATTATTACGGAAAGTTAGTAGAGGTGGTTGAAGTTGAATATCCCGGTTGGCCTATGAAACGAACCGTATTGTTTCGTTGTGATTGGTTCGATCTGACAGTTCCTGTGGGCAAAAGGATTCATAACGACTACAATTTGGTTGAAGTGAACCATCGACGAAGATTGCAGAAATATGACCCATTCATCCTTGCATCCCAAGCTCAGCAAGTGTTTACTGCGGATATCCAAGTTTGCGCAACGACAAGCGAGATGGTGGGCTATTTCTAAAATCATCACATGTTCAACAATCTTATTAGAGGAAAGTTCATCAAGTCAATCAGCCGAGTGCCCTGCATTTCAAGAGGATGAGATGGAAATGCATGCAATTGAGGATGATACAAGGGCTCTGGAAACATCACTTAGAGATCCAAATAGTGATGTCCAAGAAATTGCGGATGCAAATGTTCGGTTTCCTTCCGATGATAATGAAACTGAATCGCAGTCCGATACGACATCGGATGTTAAACCAACATTTCACGAAACAAATGACACCGATTAAACATAGAGGTTTATTAAATTCAACTTTATTTTATAAGTGGTAAATTTTTACATAGTCAATCATTAATTGTAATTTAATTGCATGAATCTTTAGTATTTTCAGTATGACGGGCAGAGGTAGATCTACCGATGACATACGGAGTGAGCAGGGACGTAGCTCTGCTGCATCAGATCAAATGAGCTTTGGAGATGGAGTTTGGATCTACACACATCGCACAACCTTCGATCTCTCCAGCAGTCGGCGGTGATCCTGCATTGGTATTACCATCCAGCCGATCGGCACATACCTCCGAGAGTTCTTCCACTATCGGCCGCACCGTACTTCGACTTGATGCTCATGGGCTGTAAGTATATACTAATTAAAAATATATGTTTATGTTTTTAAGTCAATTACTTATAAACATGCATTTTTTAACAGATTTATTGAGTGGCATCATGTATCCAGCCACATCAGTGCCGTATTTCAGAGGCGTGCAGATCCCAGTGGCTACGATTGGCGCCACGTATCTCCAGCCACGAGGGAGTTTTATTTTTCTGAGTTTCAGGTAAACTTATTAAATACAATTTATCACTGATATAAATTTCTTAATCTTAATAAATTCTGAAACTAACTGTTTATTTTAATACAGAAAAAGTTTACGTGGGACCCTGCCAGCCATGATGCCATTATGGCAGCATGGGAGGCTCTGACGGGACGCCGATACTCCGACATGCTTCATCGTTGGAGGTCATCGGGTCAGCATCCTGCGCATGTGCCAGAGGGTATTTGGCACGAGTGGCAGCAGGCCTGGCAGTCCGATGGCTGGCGCAGGAGGTCTGCATCAGCCAGCACGAACCGCCGATCCAAGAAGGGCGGTCCTGGCACGGGTCTCTCCCCCGCCATACTTCGGGCTCCATTTCGATTCAGGAGCACAGATGGCGTATGGTAAGAAAACATAATATTTAATTACTAATTTAGTTATTTATAAATATTTGTATTAATATAAATTTTTTTATTGTTATAGTCTGAGCAGGAGGGCGGAGATCCTGGTGAGTTTCGTCTATTCAGGGCGACACACACTAGGAGGGACGATTCCTGGGTTGACACGCAATCATGGGAGGTTGTGGTAAAAAATTAGATTTATGTAGTATCTGTTTAATTTCTAAAATTTTATTTCAAGAAATTTATTAACTCATTTATTATTGATTTTATAATTCAAAGACACGAGTCGAGGAGCTTCGCTCCCAGGCATCGCAGGTCGACTCCACTGATGGGGAGACGCCCGTCGAACTCTCAGCAGATGAGAGTCGGCGTGTGTTTTTGAAGGCTGTTGGTGCCCAGCCGCGAGACCGCAGGGTCTATGGTCTGGGCACTAGAGCTTCTGCATATTTTCCCATCAGGCCTCCAGCTCACGATTTTCTGGAGATATTCCTGCTGAGCGTTTAGACAACATTCGGAGATCTATTGCGGAGGAGGTTCGGCAGGACGTTCGTTAGGAGGTTCGGCAAGAGATTCGACAGGAGGTCGAGAACGAGTTCGAGCAGCGTATGTGAGGCCGGGATCAGGAGCTTGCAGACGTGCGAGATCAGATGCGTCATTTGCAGGATATGGTTAGCCGCTTGTCGCAGGGTCTCCAGCCTCCACGTGATCGCTCAAATTCTTGATGTATTTTTTTTTTTCTTTTTTATGTTGTACATGAAAACTTTAAAATTTTAATTATGAATTATTTTGGAAATTAATTATTGTTTGGATCAATATGAGTGAAGAATGTTTCTATCAATATTTAAATGTAACAAAATTGTATTAACCGTTTTAATTTTTAATATTTTATATTTTTTAAAAAATTTAATTAGCGACGCATTAGTGTTTACCTTTCTATTGCGGAGGTTCTTAATATTCTTCTCTCGCCTTTCCTATAATAAGAAAAGAAATAACTAATAACTTTGAAGCATAAAAATCTAGCAAATGAACACATAAGAAATTCATGACTCAATAAAACAATGTAATCAAATAATCATACCTGCCATTCTTTTGACCTTCAATTTTTGATTAAGAACTTTTAATCTTCAGGTTTATAATATGGATGGAGCTTTGTGTAAGCATCTGCATTTGAGAGCTTGTCCATCTCCTTTTGCAAGTACCAAGCATAAAACTTGTGCTTTTGTTGCTTCCATGCCTCGTTTAATTGCTTGTCAATAATATCTCTTACCCTTTTATCTGTCAAATCAATATCTCAATCATCTTAGAAGAAAATTAAATCAGCAATTACATATCAAGAAATCCAAATGAGCAATAAGGATTTTGCCATGCAAACAAATTATTTATTGATCTGAATTAACAAGCTCTCTCGGTAACGTTCAAATAACATGAGTCACAGGTATTACAAGAAAATAAATTATGTTCCTATGTTACTAGTGCATGAACAACATATATAAAAGAGTCATCATTCACAAGACTTTAAATACTAAAGAGACATCTCAGGTTCAAATCACATGGTAAAAGGAGAAATGAACCACAGCAGTCAAAACAATGCACTCACTTTATGCACAACTGTAATGCATTATGATGAAATGCCAACTACCATATGCAAAATGTGAAAGTTTCCTATTTATATTAATGTGGAGTGTATCCCTCCTAAGATGCAACTAATCATCCTAACAGGAAAAATTAAAATAAAAAAAAGAAACTAAACAATCATTTGAGAATTATTTTGAATATGATCGACTGAAATCCTTTTGCACCACATAGCATTAACTCAAACAAGATAGAAAAGGGAAAGAAATATGTATCACCTTTCCGAAGATCCAGAAACCGATACTACAGCACAGCATTTCTGCTTGGAATACCTGCAGGGTCCCTGTTAAATATAATGTGTTAGCTAACCTTAGTAAAACTTGCAGGTGTTTAATTATTTTGATACACAAGTACAGCAAGGAAAGACAATAGACATATAGTCCTTTTGGTTGCATGGTTGGTGCACTAACAATAGCACTTTGGCTGCTCTCTTTCTGAGAATCTCTGCAAGAATAATTTTTGTGCACCATTATTTATAAAAAAAGGCCCAAAACAATATTAAGCTACCATCAAGAATTTTCAAAGCCGGAAAGAAATAATCAGAAATAAAATTGACCACCCAGTGCTCTTATATTACACTAGTGCCAATTACTAGACATAATGGCAATAAAATGACTTTTAACAACAAATTTTACTAGAGTATACAATTCTATAGAATTGGGTCAACATGCTGTGCAAGCATGGTAGCAAGTTAGAAATGAAAGCAAGTAAGATAATTACTCCATCTAATGAATAAAGGATAGCCAAAAACTTAAGCATTTCCTTGGACTTCATATTGGATTATATATTCTGCTGGTGTGAACTCCTTGCACCATCTAAAGAAATAGAACATTTACCATCTAACCCAGAAAATCAAACCCATTTCGCCTCTGAATCTTCAGATATCCCTTCTACTGAAAAAAAAAAGAACAATCTTATTCAAATAAATTCATCAGATTAATTGTGAGCTTTCCAATTACAATATCTAATCAAACCCACAAGTCATAGAAAAATATTTTACTGATAGAAAACAGATGAAATCTACTACTTGCTGATGTGTTTTGACATCTTGTGCATGGAAGCAGTAGTTAGCAGCCCACAACATGCCCCACTTTTTTGGAGTAGACAGAAGCGATTGTTAATAACAAATTAATGTTTCATAGTCATTTCTAATTTATTTATGGACACATTGTAAGCAAAGCATTGGAGTCTTTAGGTTCTCCTTTTCTAATCCTTTGATGAATCCATACTAGTTCATTCTTTCAAGGATCATTTATAAAACACTAAGTACGCAACACGGGAATCATCTTATTGCTTCAAACTCTTTGTTTAACTGAATATAGAAGCTTTAAGAGAATTTAAAATGATTTGCTGAATGGAGGATTAAGCACGTAAAAATTCAAATATTTTGAGCACTGTAAACAGAATAACCAACACACCTGGGAGAGCCAATGCTGTGGAGGTTGATACTTGGTCTCCCTTTACCCTGAGCACCAGCAGCACCACGGGCCTGTGCATCCCCGCTAGACAAGCTCATGACTGATCCGTATTCAGCATGTACCTTCAAATCAAACAGTCTCAACATCAATACTCTAACTTATTTCCCAAAATCAAGACTTTTAAGTAGATCAGAAACAGTCACTCTTACTAAATCGCATAGCATAAATCACAATATCTTCGCTGCAGTCATCCTTAAGAGGACGATGAACCAAAATCAACAAACCAACACCCCAAAACCAAACGTTTTCCTTGCACTATTTTATAAAAAATCAAAAAAATCTCTGTTAAATTACTTTCGTTTTTCAGGATGTAACATGTTCAATTGCTCTCCAGTAGTTTTACAATAATGTTAGCACTCAGCCCTTGTTTTTGACCAGATGGCTCCTATTAAATTCGAGACCACAAAAAAATTGCACTAAAATCTTGTGAAAAACCTGAGGAAAGCTTCTTTTTTTTTTCTGGATCAAATATCAACCATAATAACAAAAGAAGCTCGATTAAGTATCGAGAAAGGAAACTAAAGAGAGAGTCCGAACCTTGTAGCTAATTCGGAGCTTCTTGCTGCGATGCCCTAGGGCAAGGAAGAGCAGAAAACAAACCCCATGTTAGGACAAAAAAAAAAAAAATAGAGGGGGTTCAAAGAAATGGGAAAGAGAGGGGTGAAGGGAGGGTTTGGGATTTAGGGTTTATGGGAAAACCTCTCGGGATCCGGGGGAGTAGAGTGGCCGTGGATGGGGGAGAAGAGATCGAGGGCATGCTTTAGGGATTTGAAGCTCGGCTTCTTAAGGGACTGCGGCTCCACGGGCTCCATCGTCGCCGGTGCCGCCATCGCTCTCGGCGACGTAGAGCTGGAAGGCATCGGCGGCGGCGCGAACGAAGTAGGCGATGGAGCAGTGGGGGCTTTCTTGATGATTGACGCGGATCTGGTGGGTGTTGGGTAATGGGCCAAAATAGACCCTAAATACCCTAATGGGTCTTGAAAGCTCATTACCGCCTTATGTGTGTGAATGAGAAATTGCGGGGACATTTAGTCCCATATCGAAAAAATCAAGAAAGGAAGGTTCACTTATATGGAAACCACTTCCTTGAAGCTTAAGTTCCTTAGGCTCACCACAAGTGGAGAGCTTGAGGGTACGCATCACCCTCGCGCACGCGCACGCGCGTGTGCGAAGGGCGCAATGGGTTGCTTCCAAGGGGCGTAGGGTTGCTTCCAAGGGGCACCTAAAAACATATAAATAGGACCCTAGACCCTCTCATTTCAATCATCCCAAGCCATTCCGAATTGAGTTCAATTTGAATCAATTCTAGTCTTCTTCTCTCTTAGGCATTTGCATACTTTCTTAAGGATAGTATAGCAATAGTGCATTGAAAAGAGAGTAGCATTCTTGGTTCGAAAGTTTTGATGAATTGTAGTGCTGCTTTCATCAAAAGGAGACTGTTGTATCCTGGGAGACAATCGTCATACTGACCGTAAGTACCATTGCGGGACGAAATTGTCTTAAGGACATAGAGTGAAACTCTAGCCTCAGTCTGATTCATTAGGTAGCCACCATCTGCAGACATACCCACCAACAATCTTAAGACAACCTCCTCTCCTGCTACCACGGAAGTACTGCTGCAGATGGCTACTATGACGACATCCATTCAAGCTGAGAGACCGAAGAAATTCTCTGGCACGGATTTCAAGAGGTGGCAACAGAAGATGCTGTTCTACCTCACAACTCTGAACCTGGTCAGAGTGCTGAATGAAGATCCGCCTGTCCTAAAGAAAGGGGAGACCGACAAGCAAGTCATTGCTGCGGTGGAGGCATGAAAGCACTCGGACTTCCTTTGCAAAAATTACATCCTGAATGGTCTGGACAATACCCTGTACAATGTGTATAGCAGTATTGCTACTGCCAAGGAGTTATGGGCATCCCTGGACAAAAAGTACAAGACAGAGGATGCTGGATACAAGAAGTTTGTGGTTGGAAGGTTCTTAGACTACAAGATGGTCGACCACAAAACAATTATGGATCAAGTCCAAGAGCTCCAGATTATCCTGCATGAGATACATGCAGAGAGAATGTCTCTCAGCGAGTCATTCCAGGTAGCTGCCATCATAGAGAAGCTACCACCACTATGGAAGGACTTCAAGAACTACCTGAAGCATAAGCGGAAGGAGATGGGACTTGAAGACCTAATTGTCCGCCTAAGGATCGAGGAGGACAATAAGAGCTAAGAAAAGAAGGCAGGAGGACAACCTGCTGAGCCAAAGGCCAACCTCATAGAAGGGAAGAAGAAACACAAGTTTCCAGGCGAAGGCTTTAAACAGAAGAAGGGCAATCCAAAGAAATACAAGTTTAAGGGAAAGTGCTTTGTTTGTGGAAAGCAAGGATACAAATCCAAGGACTATCGTTTCAAGGATAAAGAAAAGAAAGAAGTCAACGTTGCTGAAACCCTATCCAAAGAGGTATCCGAGATGCTGTCAGCTGTTGTATTTGAAGCAAACATGGTTGACAAAGCAAATGAGTGGTACATCGACACTGGAGCTACCAGACATGTCTGCTCTGATAAGAGTATGTTCTCATCATATACTCCTATCAATGGTAGAAATTTGGTCATGGGTAACTCCACTACATCCAAGATAGAAGGACTTGGCCGCATCGTTATGAAGATGACATCTAGCAAGGAGCTTCTATTGAATGATGTGCTACATGTCCCTGACATCCGGAAGAATCTCATATCAGGCTCCCTCCTAAGCAAACATGGCTTTAGGATGGTCTTTGAGTCTGATAAATTTGTACTCACTAAGGGGGGGATATTTATTGGAAGGGGTTACTTGAATAATGGATTATTCAAGGTGAATGTAATGACTGTACACAGAAACCTTGAAATGAATAAAGCATCTTCTTCTGCTTATATGATTGACTCCTCTTGTTTGGCATGATAGATTAGGACATGCGAATTTTAATTCATTACAAAAATTAATGAAATTGAAATTATTACCTAATCATGAAATCGATCCACATTACAAGTGTGAAGTGTGTGTTGAAGCTAAGTTAGCAAAAACACCATTTTCATCAGTTGAAAGAAATACTGAACCTCTTGACTTAATTCACAGTGATCTATGTGACTTAAAGTCAATTCAAACTAGAGGAGGTAAAAAGTATTTTATAACATTTATAGATGATTCAACAAGATACTGCTATGTGTATCTACTAAAGTCTAAAGATGAGGCTTTAGAAATGTTTAAATGTTATAAGAATGAAGTTGAAAATCAACTTGGCAAAAAGATTAAGGCCATAAGGAGTGATAGAGGTGGTGAATATGATGCACCTTTTGACAAATTTTGTCAGGAGCATGGCATTATTCATCAAACTACTGCTCCTTATTCACCTCAATCTAATGGAATTGCGGAACATAAAAACCGCATATTAAAAGAAATGATGAATGCTATGTTAATAAATTCTGGTACACCATAAAATTTATGGGGAGAAGCAATTCTCTCAGCAAATCATATTCTTAATAAGATACCTCTTAAGAAGAAGGAAGTGACTCCATATGAGTTATGGAAAGGAAAGAAGCCTTCCTACAATTACTTAAGAGTGTGGGGGTGTCTAGCTAAAGTAGCTATTCCGGACCCCAAAAAGGTCAAGATAGGACCTAAAACTGTTGATTGTATATTTATCGGATATGCACATAATAGTAGTGCATATCGCTTTCTTGTGTATAAATCAGATATAACTGATATACAGAAAAATACAATCATGGAATCAAGGAATGCAACATTCTTTGAAAATATATTTCTAAGTAAAAGGAAATTAGAAATAAGTTCAAATAAAAGAACTTATGATGATAATACTGCTAGTAGTAGTCATCAGGAAGAATATCCTGAAGATGAACCCAGACGTAGTAAGAGACCAAAAGTTGCTAAGTCCTTTGGTCCTGATTATGTAACTTATATGTTACAAGATGAACCTCAGACATTCAAAGAGGCAATGTCTAATCCAGAAGCACCCTTTTGGAAAGAAGCTGTCAATAATGAAATTGAGTCCATCATGCATAATCATACCTGAGGAGTTGGTAGACCTACCATCTGGTATGAAACCTTTAGGGTGCAAGTGGATATTTAAGAAAAAGCTAAAAGCTGATGGATCAATTGACAAGTATAAAGCCAGATTAGTGGCTAAGGGCTTCAAACAAAAAGAAGGTATAGACTTCTTTGATACCTATTCACCAGTAAGTAGAATAACATCTATAAGAATGTTAATCACTTTTGCAGCCATTAACAATCTTGAAATTCATCAAATGGATGTTAAAACTGCTTTTCTGAATGGTGAATTAGATGAAGAAATATACATGGAACAACCTGAGGGATTTATTGTTCCAGGACAAGAAAAGAAGGTGTGTAGACTTGTTAAATCCTTATATGGATTAAAGCAAGCACCTAAGCAATGGCATATAAAATTTGATAATGCAATGTTATCAAATGGATTCAAAATAAATGAATGTGACAAATGCATATATGCCAAATCCCTATCTGAAGGGTATGTGATAATCTGCTTATATGTAGATGACCTGTTAATCATTGGTAGTAATACTGAAATGATTAAACAGACTAAGAAAATGTTGATCAAACATTTTGATATGAAAAATATGGGTGTTGCAGATGTTATACTAGGAATTCGAATCACTAGAACATCTGAAGAAATAATATTATCTCAATCTCATTATATTGAGAAAATATTAAATAAGTATAAAAAGTATGATACTAGCCCGGTGAAAACACCTATAGATGTTAATCTACATTTGGCTAAGTATACTGGAGAACCCATATCTCAATTGGAATACTCACGTATAATTGGCAGTTTAATGTATGTCATGAATTGTACTCGTCCTGACATAGCATATGCTGTCAATAAGTTGAGTAGATTTACAAGTAATCCAGGTCCAAATCATTGGACAGTTCTAATAAGGGTATTAAGATATCTACGATATACCCTAAGTTATGGATTACATTATTCAATATATCCAGCTGTATTAGAAGGATACAGTGATGCAAATTAGATATCTAACGCAGAAGATACAAAATCCACAAGTGGATATGTATTCACCTTAGGAGGAGGTGCTGTGTCATGGAAATCTTCTAAACAAACTTGTATAGCTCGATCCACTATGGAATCTGAGTTTATTGCCTTAGAAAAGGCAGCTGAAGAAGCAGAATGGCTTCGAAACCTTTTAGAAGATATTCATGTTGGCCAAAGCCTGTGTCTGCAATATGCATACATTGTGATAGTCAATCGAAAATATGCAAAGCACAAAATAAGATGTATAATGGTAAGTCTAGACATATACGTCGTAGACATAATACCATTAAGCAGTTACTTGAAATTGGTGTAATTTCTATTGACTATATTCAGTCAAAGAAAAACTAGCGGATCCATTAACAAAGGGGTTACCAAGAGATCAAGTAAACTGTTTATCGAGGGGAATGGGTTTAAAACCTATAACTAAAAAATCTTCATAGTGGATACCCAACCAAGCTGACTGGAGATCCCAAGATCTAGGTTCAAAAGGGACAACTAAATTATGAAGAGACTTGATAGCACTAAGGATGTACAATCCTACTCATTCCTATGATAATTGGTGCTACCTGCTAAAGGTACTAGGATAAGCATTGCTTTTAATGATTCTTATGACATGAACATCATGTGGGGTATAGCAGGATACTCTTAATAAGAATCACCTATGTGAGTGTAAACTGGGCCAATTCTATGAGAATTTTAAGGTTTAATTCTCTGAAGCACTCATGAGACCAGGAGTTGTTCGGGGCCAAAATGAACACAACCATGAGAACCAAAAGAATGCTCGGGAAGAAGTTGCGTGATTGTTATTGTCTTAGTTTACACAAAACACTGAAAGGTTTAAGACATCGTGTTCACCTTTTAGCAAGTAAACTCGATAACAACTCACTAAGGAAGGTTCAAAGCCACAAGCTACCTATCCCGATACAACTTCATCCCATTATACTCTCTTTAGTGTGTCTGCATATTCATTTGCATTAAAATCCTTTTATGTGGGGGTTTGCCTTTGCTGATCTCTGATGATCTTTGATCTAAGTCCAATTTTCATTCATGTGGGGGATTGTTGGGTAATGGGCCAAAATAGACCCTAAATACCCTAATGGGCCTTGAAAGCCCATTACCGCCTTATGTGTGTGAATGAGAAATTGCGGGGACATTTAGTCCCATATCGAAAAAATCAAGAAAGGAAGGTTCACTTATATGGAAACCACTTCCTTGAAGCTTAAGTTTCTTAGGCTCACCACAAGTGGAGAGCTTGAGGGTGATGCTTAGCATCACCCTCGCGCACGCGCACGCGCACGCGCATGTGCGAAGGGCGCAATGGGCGTAGGGTTGCTTCCAAGGGGCACCTAAAAACATATAAATTGGACCCTAGACCCTCTCATTTCAATCATCCCAAGCCATTCCGAATTGAGTTCAATTTGAATCAATTCTAGTCTTCTTCTCTCTTAGGCATTTGCATACTTTCCTAAGGATAGTATAGCAATAGTGCAATGAAAAGAGAGTAGCATTCTTGGTTCGAAAGTTTTGGTGAATTGTAGTGCTACTTTCATCAAAAGAAGACTGTTGTATCCTGGGAGACAATCGTCATACTGACCGTAAGCACCATTGCGGGATAAAATTATCTTAAGGACATAGAGTAAACTCTAGCCTCAGTCTGATTCATTAGGTAGCCACCATCTGCAGACATACCCACCAACAATGAGGTCGTCCATGGTCATCTTGCGGGCGGGGGAGGGCCGATGGAGCAGGCGACGCCGGAGTAGGAGAGGAAGACGACGGAGCCGTGGGAGAGGCCGAGGGAGGAGAGAGGGGCGGAGGGTTGGAGAGGAGGAGGTTGGCGTCGAGGGAGAGGGTCTGGGCGTCTGTGAGGACGCCGAGCTGGGACTCGATGAGGGAGCGTAGGGTATCTAGGGTTTTTTTTTTTTTTTTTGAAGGGAAAGGATGAAAGAAATTAGGAGAGAGAGAGATTAAGAAGCTTGCAGAAAATAAACTATTTATTATTGAATATAATTTTTTTAAAAAAATTACAACAAATTAAACTCATTCTAATAATTAGAGTTATAATAATGAATTTATTTGTTGTAGAAATTATGTTTATAAAAATTGATTTATAAAAAATATTATAGTATATAAAAGCTTAGATTTTAGAAAAATAAATATTAATATTTTACCTTGTTGGCTTTTGGCGCTAATCATCATCTTCAATCTTTCAATTACTTTTGAGTGGGAATGAGTCCGATCCCATCCATCCCACCCAAAAAAATTCTTCAGGAGATTCGTGCGCACACCCATGTTAAGAGGTTAAGAGGGGTAGAGAGAGAAGGGATTGATGGTGCAAGATAAACAATAAACAAAGGATTTATAAACACATGCAATATTGGGATGCTGATGAAGATGCATGCACATGAATCTTCTAGACGATACACTAAAGGAATATTAAGATTTTTAAAATCTAGTAAATTGTTACCTTCTAAAAGAGAAGGGAGAGAATCCATCAGAGATATGGTAGAAGATTCACTAATGGAAGATAATCTTGTAGGATATTGTGTAATAGATTTTACTAAGTTTGGTGATAATATTGAAGGGAAGCCCTTAATTCTCTTAGTTGTTTTTTTTTTTAATTTGAAAACCAAATATGTGAGGTGATTGAAATTGTCGGATCAAATGAGTCTAAATCTAAATTTCACAACTTAATTGGGCCTCCATGGCCATCTGAACACGAGGCTCAACCCAATTATACTTTGTCTGTCAAGCATGATAGCTTAAAATATTTTGATGTCTACCCTAGCCCTATAAACTACCAAGTTTGAGTTTTTTTTTTCCTTATTAGAATAAGAAAATCAAGCAATATATCGACACTATCAAATAATTTATGGGGACTACCTAATAGCTATGGTCCATAGATATCAAACTAAGGAAAATGCAATGGCATATATAGTAGTACAAAAAATAAAGCTTTGAACAAATAAATAAATAAATACATAACATGTTGTAAAAATCAGAATCAAAATATCTTGCCTAAAAAATCATAAAAAATTAATTTTAAGAGAAAAATATAAGTGCAAATCTAATAATAATCTTATCTGTTAGATTAATTAAAGGAAAGGCAAATAAAACAATCGTCGCCCAACCAAAAACAATAAAGTTGCTCCAAAAATAGTTACAAGAACATTATTTTGATACCAAGCTTGCAACACATGGCATGAACTATGACAACATGGATAAAAATTTCAAATCAAAGATGACCTACAATTGGAATAAAGCCAATATTGAAACAAAGCAATTGAAAAGAAAAAAAGAAAGAAAATATTAATCTTAAATAAAATGAAGGAAATAACCAAACCGATGAGCAAAGCTACTACAACATCATAATCAACAAACCCTAAACCATTCACCATATAGAAGTTCTACGGTATCTAGGATGATTGAATAGGAAAGAAAAATGAAAAAAGAAGAATTGATACCTGAAAGAGCGATCAATAGGGCCCAATCCCTAGCACAATAAGAAAAAAAAGAGGCTCAGAATTAGGGTTATTTTTATTCTCACCAGGAACACTAAATATGTACTTCTCGAATCCCTTCTTAGCTGCATTCCCTAAAACAACCGGGAGAAACTCTAGCAACTCCTAATTTTATACTTTTATCTTAAAGTGAATAAAATAAATACTTTTTTATCTCAATTGTGACTTAGTCATTATTTTTTATAACATTTTATTATTACTAGGCAAATTATGATTAGTATTAATGTGAAGACTCTTTTTCTTTTATTTTATAGGATAAATTTTCTTTAAATGTGGATATTATGGACATGTATCTTCATTGGACATTTGAAGATTTGAAATTTTGAACTTATTTTTAAATTTTCCTAGCTATGAGTTTTTAATGAACTATAAACTTTGAAAAATAGTAGTGCAATGATTGCTTAATATTTTCTATTTAATATGCAATGTACCTCGATTTTAAAGTATTATAGAAGTTCTTAATTGTGAGGATGAAATTCATATACATTTAAGTTTTGTGATAGTAGAGCTTGTTTTTGTGACAACAGAAATTATAATGGATTCAGTTGTAGGTTGTTGTTAAATTGTTATTCCATAATAACAATTTATTTTGCTACCAAACAACAACAAAACTGTCATATAATAGGGTATAGGTGACAATCCTTATATCAATTACGTTGATAAAATTCATCACTGAACCGATTTTTTGTGGCAACAAACTTAGTTGTCACCATAATTAAGTCTATGCAACAATAAGAGTAATCACAAATTATGGCATAAGTGATGATCTTTATGACCAAAAAAGTTGTCATCAAATCATTTTGCAATGACGACAAATGTAGTCATCACCTAAAACATAGCTCTCATGTAGAGTAAAGGTTGTCTTCTTATCGGCATTATACTAGGTGTGAAAATGGACAAGGCCTTGGGTTGTTTGTTTGGCAAATGACTTTATTATTCACATTGGGTAAATTATCATTATCCTATTGGATGTATAATGGATATTTAAGATAGCGTGATCAAAAAGGTTGAACGAACTTTGACCTTAATTAGGTTGATCATGGATATCATATGAGGGTGTTGCATATATGACAAGGTCATTAGACCATGGCTATTTGTGAGCTTGCTAATACGGTATATAAACGGGAGTGCAGTTTGAGGTTTATAGTGGTGTGACTCTGAAATTAATAATTATGTAATTGGATTCACTCGGTGAAGAGTGATTTATTACATAGATTATTAGAGCCCGTGTTATATATGTCCAATTGGTCCCTTTACTAGCTCTGCATAATTGGCTTGTTTGTTCCAAGATTCGATGAAGAGAAAAACCCGATCGGAAGCCCATTATAAGTGGGTTGGCATTTTCTTCTAATGTCTGGGAGGGCAAAATTGTAATTTTGTTTTCTTTGTTTCAATTAGTTGGTAAACATTTAATTAGGTAAATATTTATTTGAAGATAAGATTTGAAATTCAAATTAATTGTATTTATCTTTGTGGATAAATAGGAGAATAATTTAAATTATGAATTTGAAATTTGAATTGATTGTATTTATCCATGTGGATAAATATGAGATTAATTTGAATTATTAGATTTGGATCAATTAATTATTTAGTTAATTTAAATATCTGGTAAATCTATCTTGAATAAATATTTTAATTAAATATGAGAATTATCCAATTTGCATATGAAATTTGAAGCGACATCTAGCTTGTCTATTGAATAGAGTGGGCGAATTTTTCTTGTCTAGGACAAGAAAAAAATTTGCCCACCCTAGGGTTTGTGTGTGAAAAATATTTTCTCCCATTTAATTTTTTTATTTAAATGAGATAAAGTTGCTATGATTTTATTCTATTTTAAATTGGAGTTATGGAACATTATCCATGGAAAAAAAACTGCACGTTTATTTTTTTTTTTTTGGTGTCTGAGACATTTAAAAAATGCCTACAGGGTGTGCCATGATTTTGTTCTGTTTTAAATTGGAGTTATGGAATATTATCCATGGAAATAAAACCTGGACGTTTTTTTGGTGTCTGGGACATTAAAAAAAAATGCTTACAGGGTGTGCCATGATTTTGTTTTGTTTTAAATTGGAGTTATGGAACATTATCCATGGAAATAAAACCACAACATTTTTTTAGTATCAAGACCATTTAGAAAAATGCCTACAGGGTGTAAGAGAGAAAAAATGTTTTCCTGATATCTTATTCAAATTTTAAAATCCACCGAAGAGCACTATAAATATGACTCATACCTTGTGTTTGGTGCATCGCGAGCAATCCTTGATTACCTACAAGATAGATTACCGATAATGCTGATTACTCTGTTTGGTATACATAGATAATGCAAGTGTTTGGTATGACAACAGATTATCAGTCATATAACATCAAATTTTTAAAATACTCTTAAATTAAATTTATTAAATATATATATTATTATATATTTGATTTAAAAAAAATATTTATGAATGATAATGTTTAAATAAATTTATATTTATAAATAATATTTAAGCGATTAGTGAGGATGCTAGAGGCCACTGATCGAAAGAAATTTCGCGAAGTGCCTTGGGCCCGCTAAGCGGTAGAGATCTGCGATCTAACTTCGGCTTGGGAGATATGGAGGTTCTAGCAACATTGGTAAAGAAGGACGCTGAGTAGGGAGAAATCAAAAGAAAAGGAGCAATTTTATCAAAAACTAATTTATCTTGCGGTGATTTCCCTTCTTGAGGGTGTTTGGTAACTGTAATCTATCCTTATTACCGTAATTTCAAAGGGGCCCATCAGATAACTATTTTGGTACATGTTTTGAATAGGAATATATCACTGGAAGGTGGTTATCCATATTATGGATATA
The DNA here is from genome assembly GCA_900491605.1 of Calamus simplicifolius. Taxonomy (NCBI): domain Eukaryota; kingdom Viridiplantae; phylum Streptophyta; class Magnoliopsida; order Arecales; family Arecaceae; genus Calamus; species Calamus simplicifolius. The sequence continues at coordinate 597,888 of UESW01003875.1, forward strand.
TTGTAATCTAATAAATTTTTTTGACCAAATTGCCCCTGCTCTTTTGTAAAAATAAAATTATCCTTTTTCTCAAACAAAATCATTTCCTCTCTTTCTCTCTTTCCTCATGTCTCACCTATCTCCAAACAATTTTGCTTATCTTTTTCTCATATCCCAAATAAAAATAAACCGTGGTATTATTTGTCCATAGAAAAGAAAAATATCGAATAGAAAAAAATTAAAACAAAAACAAAAACAAAAAATATATAGTTATAAGAAAAGTCTAATTGAAAAAATAAAATTTTTTAATTTATTATTATAGTATATAAAAGCTTAGATCTTAGAAAAATAAATATTATATTTTACCTTGTTGGCTTTTGGCACTAATCATCATCTTCAATCTTTCAATTACTTTTTGAGTGGGAATGATGGGAAGGAATATGAGCCTTAAGTTATTTTCTATGATGCCCCTTTGGAACATACATATCCTCAACCATAAGGCTCAGAGTCCGATCCCATCCATCCCACCCAAAAAAATTCTTAAAATTCTTCAAGAGATTTGTGTGCGCACACCCATGAGGTTAAGAGGGGTAAAGAGAGAAAGGATCGATGGTGCAAGATAAACGATGAAGAGAGGATTTATAAGTATAGGCAATATTGGGATGCTAATGAAGATCAATGCACATGAATCTTCTAGACGATACACTAAAGGAATATCAAGATTTTTGAAAATCTAGTGAATCGTGTTCCTTCCAAAGAGAACGGAGAGAATACATTATAGATATGGTAGAAGATTCACTAATGGAAGATAATCTTGTAGGATATTGTGTAATAGATTTCACTAAGTTTGGCGATAATATTGAAGGGAAGCCCTTAATTCTCTTAGTTGTTTTTTTTTTATTTGAAAACCAAATATGTGAGGTGATTAAATTGTCGGATCAAATGAGTCTAAATCTAAATTTCACAACTTGGGCCTCCATGGCCATCTTAACATGAGGCTCCATTCAGCCCAATTATAATTTGTCTATCAAGCATGGTAGCTTAAAATATTTTGATGTCTACCCTAGAGCCATTGATTGGTTAATCACTGGAGTATGTATAAATATAATTATAAACTAGCAAGTTTGAGTTTTTTTTCCTTATTAGAATAAGAAAATCAAGCAATATATCGACACAATCAAATAATTAATTGATAAACATTTAATTAGGTAAATATTTATTTGAAGATAAGATTTGAAATTAAAATTAATTGTATTATCTTTGTGGATAAATATGAAAATAATTTAAATTATGAAATTTGAAATTTGAATTGATTGTATTTATCCATGTGGATAAATATGAGATTAATTTAAATTATTGGATATGGATCAATTAATATTTAGTTAATTTAAATATCTGGTAAATCTATCTTAAATAAATATTTTAATTAAATATGAGAATTATCCATTTGCATATGAAATTTGAAGCGACATCTAGCTTGTCTATTGAATAGAGTGGGCGAATTTTTCTTGTCTAGGACAAGAAAAAAATTTGCCCACCCTAGGGTTTGTGTGTGAAAAATATTTTCTTTCATTTTCTTTTATTTATTTAAATGAGATAAAGTTGCCATGGTTTTATTCTGTTTTAAATTGGAGTTATGGAACATTATGCAAGGAAAAAAACTGCACGTTTTTTTTTTTGGTGTATGAGACATTTAAAAAATGCCTACAGGGTGCCATGATTTTGTTCTGTTTTAAATTGGAGTTATGGAATATTATCCATGGAAATAAAACCTGGACGTTTTTTTTTTTTTTGGTGTCTGGGACATTTTAAAAAAAATGCCTACAGGGTGTGCCATGATTTTGTTTTGTTTTAAATTGGAGTTATGGAACATTATCCATGGAAATAAAACGACAACATTTTTTTGGTATCAGGAACATTTAGAAAAAATGCCTACAGGGTATAAGAGAAAAAAAATGTTTTCCTGATATCTTATTTAAATTTTAAATCCACCGAGGAGCACTATAAATTTACAAAATCCTTGACTCCTAAAGATTACCAATAATGCTTAAAAACAGACAATGCAAGTATTTATCAGTCATATAACATTGATTTTAAAAAAATATATTTATAAATGATAATGTTTAAATAAATTTATATTTATAAATAATATTTAAAGCGATTAGTGAGGATGCTGGAGGTCACTGATCGAAAGAAATTTTGCGACTGCCATGGGCCCACTAAGCGGCAGAGATCCGCGATCCAACTTCGGCTCGGGAGATATGAAAGTTCTAGAAAAATCGGTAAAGAAGGATGCGAGTAGGGAGCAATCAAAAGAAAAAGAGCAATTTTATCAAAAAGTAATTTATCATGTGGTGATTTTATCAAAAAGTAATTTATCATATTACCACATCTTTACATCTCTGGTAATGTGGATAACCACCCTTCTTGAGGACCTAAGGTTACCTCAGAGGGTGTTTAGTAACAGGTAATCTATCCTGATTATCGATAATTTAAAAGGAGCCCATCGGATAACTGTGTTTGGTACGTGTTTTGAATAGGAATATATCTGTAGTGGTAATCTGGATTACCTCTCCAGATCACGGAGAGGGGCTATCCACGTCACCGGATATGTTGTAATCTAATGAATTTTTTTTGATAAAATTGCCCCTACCTCTTTTGTAAAAATAAATTTATCCCTTTTCTCAAATAAAATCATTTCCTTCTCTTTCTCTCTTTCCTCATGTTTGGCCACTATCTCTTTTATCATATCTCCAAACAATTTCTCCAAATAAAATCATTTCCTTCTTTTTCTCTCTTTCATGTCTCGCTGGTATTCTCTTTTCTCATATCTCCAAACAAAAATAAACCATGGTATTATTTCTCCATAGAAAAGAAAAATACGGATGAAAAAAAATAAAAAAAAAAATATATAATTCTAATTAAAAAAATAAAAAAATTTTAATTACTATTTTTAAATCAAAAATAAAATTAATTAAAAAAATAAAAAATTAAATTAATTAAAAATTAATTATTTATATTTTAATTAAAATTTCATTAAAATTTTAATTTTATTTAAATTAAAAATTAAAAAATAATTTAAAAAATAAAAAATTATGAAATTTTAATTAATTTAATATTTAAAAATAAAATAAACATCAATTAATTTTAAAACTTTTAAAAAAAAAAAAAAAAAAATAAAAAAATTTTTAAAATATTTTTTAATTAATTTATATTTAAAAACAAATTTAAAATTAAATTATTTTAAAAAAAACAAATTAATATATTTTAAATATATTTTAAAATATATTTAAATTAAGTCATTTTTTAAATAAATTATTTTTATTTTANTCTCTAGATTACCTCATGGGAGGTGGCTATCCACATCACCGGATATGTTGTAATCTAATAAAATTTTATTTTGCAGCATCTTTCTTAGACCCAAAAATTAGGATTAACAGCTAGTCAAAAAAATTCTATAATAATTAGAAATATCACATTTTTTTATGGTCACAACAAATTAACACATATAGGAGATACAAAGAAAAAAAGACATACCATGTAAAAAGTTAACTCAAGTATGGTTTTTACCTATTTTAAAACCTATGAAGAACTAAGAGGGATATATATACTTGTGAAAAAACTTGAGGGTAAAAACGATTTGGAGCCTTGGCTGGACATTAAGTATATCTTAAGCTAACAAGAATGTCATTCAAGTAGGCAATGGTCCAATTAAGACGTGCAATGTGGATCTCATCAAGCCCTCTAAGCTATTTTTCTTGCAAGGTCCTCACATTGTTAGCTCTCTAGATTTCTGATCTCCGTGGCGTCATAGTTTCATATCTTTGATTAATAGTTGATGGCTTGCCCCTTTTTTCATCAAAAAGAATATTTTTATTTTATGTTGATGTGGTATATAAAACTACATCAAAAAGATTATAAAATCTATATTTTACATCAAAACAAATATTTAATTTTTCTCACCATTTCGGTGTAATGCGTGCTCGCATCCTTGGTATTGATTTCCAAATGATGATGCAGGATGTCCCAGTGTTCATAATTTTTTTTAATCTCAAGCTACCAATAAAATGTAATATTCTTGTAATGCCCCAAGCCCACTCGCTAGCCCAATTAATCTCGCAAGCTAAAACTACGTGACTTAAAAACTCAAGTAAAAATTAATGGGTAGCAAGTGGATTTGAATTATAAGCATATAACACATCTCTTTAACATCCAATATGGGACTTAACCTGGGTATCACATTCTTTTCACCTTATAATAATCTATCCCGAGTCGGGTCATTGGTGCCGCAAGGGCAAGGGTAGCTCCACACCATGGCGGGGCTCTACCACCATTCCATGGATAGCCCTTTCCTCATATACCCACCAACTTTTGCATACTCGAATCGATTCTGCTACCATTTATAACGCTCAAGCCCACTGCTAGCCCAATTAACCTCATTTGTAGGTCGAAACTACGTGGCCCAAAACTCAAGTGAAAGTTAATGGGTGGCAAGTAAACTTAAATTATAAGTACATAACACATCTCTTTTCCATCCAATATGGGACTAAACTTGGGTATTACAATGTAACTCTTTATAGGCATATGTAAAAAATGCCATAACAAGGCAAATTATTGATGGGATAAGCCAGGAAATATGAAGTTTCTTAACCGACTTTCACAAAAATTAATTTAATTTAATTTTCATGCATATTTTTTTTTGGACTAGTATTAAAATTCTGGCTAATAAGAATCAAAGATTACAATCTAGTCAGGAGCACCAGCTATCAATTTACTATTGTTTCCCGGTTGCCAAATTTTGCTTGCATTACTAAGAGACAAAATCCCAATAATAATCTCCTACTCTTGTGAGATGGGGTTCTTTGAAAGTCTATGCATCTATTTTGGTAGCATAGCAACTCTCCATTGGCATATGTCACGTTTCCCTCTTTGCTTTTTGGTCTTTTGTTTTTCTATTTTTTTTTTCCTTAGCTTTGGATGATAAATATTAGAAGCAGTTCAATAATTTTAATATGAAAATAACAAAAATTATTACAAAGAGTAAACACTTTTCACAATCCATTCCAAAGGAAAGTATTGGTGGCCACTCTATGGTTTGCACCTTCTTCCTGCATTCAGGATCGGTCTTCCAATAAAAGCATTTCATTATTTGAATACAGGATTCACTTCAAAAGGGCAATCATAGGGTTTTGACCCCACCCCCCGTCTTTTTTTTTTTTTTTTTGACATACTCAAATATTTTGAGTAGCTACAATACATCAAGTAATTTCTAATATATATATAACCTCCAATTTGATGTACCATTTTTAAATAAACCAAATTGCCCAATATTTCAACTTTTAAGGCAAAATTCATTAATCACAAAAAGTATACAATAAGAAAAAAAATTAAGCCTACACTACTATTAAAATGGTAAGATTGCATTTGAGCTTTTTTTTCCTCTATATTTATTTTATTTATGAAGTCAATTTGATTTGCAATATATTAGCGAGGTGTACCTAAGTTACTATTAGCATGCTAACAAATGTTATGAGTTATAAAAGTGAACCAATTGCTCTTGTAATAAATATCTTTGGTGTCTTTTTTTAATAAAAACCCATTATTCTATGAGATAATCATAAACAAATTGAATGCAAGAGGAAAAGAATGCATGTTATTATTTTGTTACTGGCATACATTATATCATGACATAGTAATATTATGTTATCATCGCATGTGACATATAAGTAACTCAATGGATTCTTTATCAAAAAAAAAAATGAAAAGAAAAAAAAGCTAAATGAGAGAGGAAAGATGATATAAAATATAATAAGCAAACTCCTTGCAATCAAAACTTTAAAACTAGATAAAAAAATTTCTTAAATAAAATATAATATATTGTTAGATTATGACGGTGTCCATTTTAAGGAAAATTCAAAATAAAATATTATGTTTATAAAAATTGATTTATAAAAAAATATTATAGTATATAAAGCTTAGATATTAGAAAAAAAATATTAATATTTTACCTTGTTGGCTTTTGGCACTAATCATCATCTTCAATCTTTCAGTTACTTTTTGAGTGGGAATGATGGGAAGGAATATGAGCCTTAAGTTATTTTCTATGATGCCCCTTTGGAACATACATATCGTCAACCATAAGGCTCAGAGTCCGATCCCATCCATCCCACCCAAAAAAATTCTTCAGGAGATTTGCGTGCACACACCCATGTTAAGAGGTTAAGAGGGGTAGAGAGAGAGAAGGGATTGATGGTGCAAGATAAACAATGAAGAGAGGTTTATAAGCACACGCAATATTGGGATGTTAATGAAGATGCATGCAGATGAATCTTCTAGATACACTAAAGGAATATCAAGATTTTTGAAAATCTAGTGAACTGTGTGCCTTCTAAAAGAGAATGGAGAGAATCCATTAGAGATATGGTAGAAGATTCACTAATGGAAGATAATCTTGTGGGATATTGTGTAATAGATTTCACTAAGTTTGGTGATAATATTGAAGGGAAGCCCTTAATTCTCTTAGTTGTTTTTTTTTTTTATTTGAAAACCAAATATGTGAGGTGATTGAAATTGTTGGATCAAATGAGTCTAAATCTAAATTTCACAACTTGGGCCTCCATGGCCATCAGAACATGAGGCTCCATTCAGCCTAATTATACTTTGTCTATCAAGCATGGTAGCTTAAAATGTTTTGATGTCTACCCTAGAGCCATTGATTGGTTAATACACTGGAGTATGTATAAATATAATTATAAACTAACAAGTTTGAGTTTTTTTTCCTTATTAGAATAAGAAAATCAAGCAATTTATCGACACTATCAAATAATTTATGGGGACTACCTAATAGCTATGGTCCATAGATATCAAACTAAGGAAAATGCAATGGCATCTATAGTAGTACAAAAAATAAAGCTTTGAACAAATAAATAAATAAATACATAACATGTTGTAAAAATCAGAATCAAAATATCTTGCCTAAAAAATCATAAAAAATTAAATTTAAGAGAAAAATATAAGGGCAAATCTAATAATAATCTTATCTGTTAGATCAATTGAAGGAAAGGCAGATAAAACAATCGTCGCCCAACCAAAAACAATAAAGTAGCTCCAAAAATAGTTATAAGAACATTATTTTGATACCAAGCTTGCAACACATGGCATGAACTATGACAACATGGATAAAAATTTCAAATCAAAGATGACCTACAATTGGAATAAAGCCAATATTGAAACAAAGCAATTGAAAAGAAAGAATGAAAGAAATATTAATCTTAAATAAAATGAAGGAAATAACCAAGCCGATGAACAAAGCTACTATAACATCATAATCAACAAACCCTAAACCATTCACCATATAGAAGTTCTATCGAATCTAGGATGATTGAATAGGAAAGAAAAATGAGAAAAGAAGAATTGATACCTGAAAGAGTGATCAATAGGGCCCAATCCCTAGCACAATAAGGAAAAAAAGAGGCTCAGTGTTGGCCCAGATGGCAACCCAAGAGGGGGGTGAATTGGGTTCTTTAAAAATTTTACACTTAAAAACCAATTTCACTAAGTTAATGTGCATAAGTGAAGTGATGCAGTAAATAATAAAAACAATATAAATGAGAGAGAGAGTAATAAGCACGATAAACACAAGAAGATTTATAGTGGTTCGGTGTTATCTACACCTTCATCCACTCCCAAGCAACTCTTGGGTCCACACTATAATCACCCTGATTACAGCTGAGTTGTTTTGGAAGATCACAACTCGAACTTGTTGTTTTATACTGAGATCACAACGAACCCAGCTGGTTTTCATAGGTTCACCAGCACAAAACCTAACGTAAGCTACTCTTAGCTTACCCCGAGGTCAACTACCTCAACTAATTCAATCCCCTGATTGAATTAGGATATAAGAAATTCAGATAAATGTTTACAGCAATTAATAGTTCCTCAAATAAGCAAATATGCAATGTAAATAAATAAGAATAGAAAAGCCTGATTTTGAAGCGATTTGAAGTTGAGCTTTTCTTCTTTTCCTCTCTTCTTCTGAATCAGCTGACAGGATTTGAACTTTGATTCTTGAACGAGGCTCGTTGAAGAAAAGTTGAAAATTTAGGGCTCTAGCTCTTCTTCTTCAAATCGGTGGAAATCCTTAGGATTTGATCTTCAAAGGCTGTTGGATTTCTTTTCTATCTCTCTTCAATTGATGGCCTTGAGCATAGGGATTTTCTTCTTTTTTTTCTCTCTTTTTCATTTTCTTTTCTTTTGTTCTATATCTCAGTTTTCAAAAATGGACAAACTCCTTTTTAAACTTCCTTAATCCAAGATTAGGTGAAAAATAGCCGTTGAAATGTACTTGGATTGCTTCCTCACGCAAAGAAATAGATCTGTTTGGGGTTAGGTGAAGAAATGTTGCCGTTGGAATCCATTCTGATAGATTTGAAATTTCATTCCTGACAGGTTGGAGTCGGCTCCAACTTTTCATGTGTCGGCTCCAAGTCGGATTTCCAAAAATAGTAACAAAACATCCATTGGGGAATTGGCTTCGAGAAACTATGGTGTCTGCTCGACGTGTTCTGGAGTCAGCTCTAATTTCTAGGGTGTCAACTCTAACGATGACCCAAAAATACACTCTCTATTCTCAGGTTAGAATCAGCTCTAAAATTTCTAGGTGTCGGCTCCAAAACTCCATGTGTCGACTCTGAAACTTCAGGTGTCAGCTCCGAAAACTAGCAGAAAACCATTTCTCTGTATCTCAGGTTAGAGTCGGCTCTAGTATTTTAGGTGTCGACTCCGAACCGTGCCAAAAATATTGAACTATTGTGATACGTATTGGGGTCGGCTCCAGACACAGTGGGTGTCGGCTCTAAGTTTTGAACTTTGAAATGTTTCATTAAAAAAAACTAACTTAATTTTGTATATCATTTGAATAACTTAACCTTTCTAAGTTCCTGAAACACTTGTTAATTTCATTAGGAACATAAAAGATATACTAATGACTTTTGTTAATCATCAAAATCAATAATTGGGTCAACAATCTCCTCCTTTTTGAGATGACAAAAACATTGAGTATATGCATGATTAATCAATGAAATTAACAAAATAAATGAGTTTGAGTATATGCATGATTAATCAATGAAATTGACAAAATAAATGAGTTCTAAGTTCTCATAGTTAAGCTCCCCTTGAATGAGGTAGCTCCCATATGATAACCAAATTAAGTTTATTTGAATTCAATGCATATATGTTATAACCAAATTAAATTCATTTAACACTTAACACATATACAAACATCTTTCTCATATATGTTATTAACATGAAATGCATATACGTAAACAAACCTTTCTCCCCCTTTTTTGTTATCAACAAAAAGGTTAAGAAAGAAGTGCTTAAGTCAAAATCAAAATTAATGCTTCAATCAGGATTCAAGATAACATTCAATGAATACAAAGTCATTCAGAATATTCATTAATTCATTGCAAAATACATCATTACATCATTCATATTACTTCAAAATACATCAAAACATCAACGTACATAATTTGTCCTAAGTACAAACTAAAGCTCAAAAGAAAACTTGATGTTGACAAAACTAAATCATCTTAAAATTCTTTTCAGTTCTTCTAGAATTTGTTCCATTCCCTTCTCTTGAATTTTCATAAAATCATTCACATCTTTCAACTAAAGCAGTAGCAACTGAAACTTTCTTTTGAAGCTCAGCGTTGCACTTTGAATAGGTGTCAGAATCACCTGCAATATCCTTGATCTTATCAAATATCAACCTTATGTCTTTCATCAAGGTAACAGAAGATGTGCTCAAGGATGACTCTATCACATTGATCTTGTCCTCCAAAGAATGAAAATGTTGCCTGATTCCCATAAGATGATTCTCAAGTTCATTTTTCATCTTAGCTTCATGACTCATAAATAATTCTCTCAGCTGCTCCAACTGAGTCTCAGAAAAAACTAGTAGATGCTGGAACAAATGATGTGGGTGCAGGTGCTGGTGCAGGAGGTGCAGGACTGCTGGGGCCAGGCGAAGGATGTCTCGCAGAAGGTCCTACAACTGATGGACCAGGCACCACAGTCTCAGCCTCAGCTGTACCATCATCCAAATTTCCTTTCCTTTCCCATTTGCCATTGATCTTCACGAAGCCCATACGGTTCAAGGTAGCCTTATTATAATAATCTGTATGTCTAAGGCTCTTTAAAGGCTCATTATCTAATATATTTACATCTTGGCTCTAAAAGGCCATAGTCAGAATCATACCATAGGGTAGGGTTGACCTCTTCTTATTGCTAGCCTCAGCCATGTACCAAATCATCATTCCAGGTAAGTTTATTGGTTGGCCGGTCACTACAGAATCCATTACTACAACATCCCTCTCGGATACATACTCAAATCGTCCGGTCTTGGGGAACAAAATTTTGCTACAAATATTATGTAAAAGTCTCAACTCTAGTGGTAGTTGGTTAGCCCTAATCTCTTCAAATTCAGCTACCTCTCTGCCAAGTAATCTTGATAAGGCCTCACCTCTTTCGCTATGAGAGTTGGCAATAGGTTCAATAACGGGTATTTCTAATAAACTTCCCAAAATTTTGAAGTAAGGTGAACTCTAGTTCCTCTCACAAAACTAACAAGGCCTCCATCTCCTCTAGTCTAGTTAAGATAAAAATCCTTTACAAGGGCCGGATAAGTAGGAACATCTAGGGAACATACCTTCTCTAGTCCCATCTCCTTAAGCTGTCTTCCAAGAGAGAATCCCTCTGCTTCAAAAATTCGAAATCCACTTTTCTTTCTATAGTTATAACCTTCCATGCTAAGAGATCTACATGTGGAGAAGAAGGACCAGGGATGGCACTAGGAGTGGAGGACGACGACGTAGAAGATGAACTGGGCGAAGGCTGACGTGCTGGATGCCTCACTGTCCTTTTCCTCGTTGTCACGATCATTCTGAATACCGATCCTCAGCGCTTAGGTGCCATAGATTGCTAGGGAGTGATGAATTAGAAAGATTCTAGGATTTGGAAGGTTTTGAGAGAGTTTTGGAAGAGTTTGGAATAGAATAGGATCGAATAGGTGTCGACTCTACCCTAATATAGTCAACATGGGACCACAAGGTGTCGGCTCCCGCAAAGCTGGGTGTCGACTCCAAGATGCTAACATAGTCGGCACCCGAAATAGAGTCGGCTCCGCAAAGACGGGTGCGGCTCCAAGGTCACAAACAGAGAACTACATAGGCAGGTGTCGACTCCACAATAGAGGTGTCGACTCCAAGACAGTTTTAGTGAAAAATTAAATTTTCAAAGAATCTAAAACTTGTCAAAATAATCAATAAATTTTGGATAAAATTCTTGAAATGTGGTGAATCAAAGGGTTCAAATATCTAGATAAGTTTTCCTTAGAATCACAAAAGATTTTTCAAGAAAATAATTGAATTCTAGATAGCCATTCCTAGAAGTTTCAAAATCATTTCGATGGGTCATAAATTCCTAACTCTCCTCTAAGATAACAAAATCTTTCTTCACTTAGGGGTTTTATAAATATGTCTGCTAATTGTTCATCAGTACAAACATAATCAAGACAAACATCAATATTAGCTACATATTCTCTAATGAAATGTTGTCTTATTTCTATGTGTTTAGTTCTTGAATGTTGAATAGGATTTTTAGTTAGATTTATTGCACTAGTATTATCACATCTAATTGGAGTTTTATCAAGTGTAATACCATAATCTTCAAGTTGTCGCTTAATCCAAAGGATTTGAGCACAGCAACTTCCAGTTGCAACATATTCAGCTTCAGCAGTTGATAATGCAACCAAATTTTACTTTTTGCTAAACCAAGATATTAAGTTACTATACCTAAAAATTGGCATGCACCACTTATGCTTTTTCTATCTAATTTACAATCAGCAAAGTCAGAATCAGAATATGCAATCAAATTTAATGTTGAGTCTCTAAAGTACCATAGTCCTACATTTTTAGTTCCACTTAAATATCTTAGAATTCTTTTTACAGCAATTAAGTGAGATTCTTTATGTTCAGACTGATATCTAGCATATAAGCAAACAGCAAACATAATATCAGGTCTACTTGTCGTTAAGTAAAGTAGTGAACCGATCATACCTCTGTAATATTTTTGATCAATTTGCTTAGCATCTTTATCTTTATCCAGTTTGCATGAAGGACTCATAGGTGTTCCAAGGGGTTTAACTGATTCCATTCCAAACTTCTTGAGAATTTCTTTCATGTACTTTGTTTGGTTGATAAAAATCCTCTCTTTCTTGTTTGATTTGTAGTCCAAGGAAGAAGTTAAGTTTTTTCATCATGCTCATCTCAAACTCACCCTGCATTAACTTTGCAAATTTTTGACAAAGAAGATCGTTAGTAGCAACGAATACTATATCATCTACATAAATTTGTACTACTAATAAATCTTTATCTTTTCTTTTCAAAAATAAGGTTTTATCAATATTTCCTCTAGAAAAATTATTTTCAATTAAAATTTACTTAGCCTATCATACCAAGCTCTAGGTGCTTGTTTTAAACCATATAGTGCTTTGTGTAGTTTAAAAACATGATTTAAAATTTATGATCTTCAAAACCAGGTGGTTGTTCTACAAAAATTTCTTAATTATTAATCCATTTAAAAATACACTTTTTATATCCATTTAAAATAAATTAATGTTCATATGACATGCAAATGCAAGTAATAATTTATTACCTCTAATCTAGCAATAGGTGCAAAAGTTTCATCAAAATCAATTCTTCTTCTTGATTATATCCTTTTACAACTAATTTAGCTTTATTTCTAATTACTATGTCATTTTCATCTAGTTTATTTCTAAACACCCATTTAGATCCTATAACAGGATGACCTTTGGGTCTATCTACAAGGGTCATACTTTATTCATAGTAAATTGATTTAATTCCTCTTGCATAGCTAACATCCAATTACTATCTTTTTTGGCTTCCTCAATAGTTTTATGTTCTATTTGAGACACAAATGCAAGATGATTATTGATATTCTCATTGATGATCTAGTTCTTACACCTTGAGATGGATCACCTAACATCCAATTACTATCTTTTTTGGCTTCCTCAATAGTTTTATGTTCTATTTGAGACACAAATGCAAGATGATTATTGATATTTCTCATTGATGATCTAGTTCTTACACCTTGAGATGGATCACCTATAATCAATTCCTTGAGATGACTATAAGCATATCTCCAATCTCTGGGTAAATCTACATCATTACGAGTAGTATTAATAACATCATCCTTAGGTGAATCATCATATTTAGCTTCTGGTTCATGATATGAAGATACATCTATATTTAATTTTTCAATATCTCTTTCAAGTAAATTTGTATCTTCCTCATCGTCAATCTTTTCAAAACTTGATGCTAAAGACTCATCAAATACTACATGAATTGATTCTTCTACAATTAAATATTTCTTATTAAATACTCTATAGGCTTTGCTAGAAGTGGAGTATCCTAAGAATATACCTTCATCAGATTTTGCATCAATCTTCCAAAGATTGTCTTTACCATTATTATGAATGAAACATCGACAACCAAATGCATGCAAGTAACTAATGTTAGGTTTCCTATTATGCCATAATTCATAGGGAGTTTTCTTAAGAATTGGTCTAATTAAGGCTCTATTTAGGATGTAACATGTCGTGTTTATAGCTTTCGCCCAGAAATACTTTGGGAGTTGGCTTTCACATAGCATGGTACGGGCCATATCTCTTTTAGAGTCCTATTTTTTCTTTCTACAATTTTTTTGTTGAGGTGTTCTAGGTGCAGAAAAGTTATGATGAATGCCATTTTCAATGCAAAAATTTTAAACAAATAATTTTTAAATTCAGTTCCATGATCACTTCTAAGAGACACTATGGTGTTATTTTTCTCATTTGTGACTTTCTTGAAGAATTTCAAAAATATAGGGAAAGTCTCATCTTTGTGACCTAAAAATAATACCCAAGTGAATCTAGAATAATCATCCACAATCACAAGACCATATTTCTTTCCTCCTAGACTAGTGGTTCTAGTAGGTTCAAAAAGGTCCATATGAAGTAGCTCGAGTGGCCTAGTAGTGGAAACAATATTTTTAGATTTGAAAGAATTTCTAGTTTTTTCCAAATTGACATGCATCATAAATTCTATTATTTTCAAAATCTAATTTTGGAAGACCTTTAACTAAATCCATTCTAATTAATTTTGAAATTAAGTGTGTGCTTGCATGACCTAGTCTACGATGCCATAGCCATCCAATCTCATTTACCTTAGCATTATCAGTAATTAAGTAATGATTACTAGTAGACAAATTATCTAAATCAATTAAGTATACAATGCCACTTCTATTTCCATAAATATAATGCTATTGTCAACGGGATTTGATATAGTGCAAATAGAAGCTTCAAAGGAAACTTTGAAACCTTTATCACACAGTTGGCTAATGCTAATTAGATTATGCTTTAATCCATCTACATATAAAATATTTTCAATAAAAGTGGAGAGAGTGATTTGAATTTTACCAAAGCCCATAATTTGGCCTTTGCCATTATCTCCAAAAGTTACAACTCCTCCTCTTTTGATTTCAAGGGTGATGAATTGCTCCTTGTCACCCGTTATGTGTCTTGAGCAGCCACTGTCAAGATACCATTTTCTTTTTGATCCTTTGGCCGCAAGACACTCCTGCAAGACAATCAAATCTTATGTTTAGGTACCCAAGCCTTCTTGGGTCCTTCATGGTTAGTAGCAATAAAGATTGTTCCTTTTGGAACCTATATTTTCTTGCCTTAATGATTTAAATTCTTATGAGACATTTTGAAATTGCATTCATAAGATTTATGTCCCTTTTTGTTACAATGATAACATGAAATATCATTTTTCTTTACAAAGAAATTATTTACATATTTTGTTTCAAATGTGGTCTATATCCTAAACCAGCTTTATCAAAAATAGCTCTTTAATTGTTCAATAGTAAATTAAGTTTTTTCTGAGCTATTTATAAATTTATCAACAATATTTTATATTTATCAACTTCTTTCTTCAAATTAATATTTTCATTAGAAATTAATTCTTTTTTCCTTCAATATGTCTTCTTTTTCATATTTCAAACTTTTGATCTCAAAAACAAGTTTATTTTTCATTTTGAGAAGATCTAAATTTTCAGTTTTCAATGATTTGTTTTGTTTCTCAAAATCTTGAAATCACTAACTAATTCATTGAAAGCATCATATAACTCATCAAAAGTAAAATCAACATTGGGGGTTTCGAATTTACCTCATTGTCGTCATTCGCCATGAAGCATATGTTGGCAACCTCCTTTTGTTCTTCTTCGGATGAAGGCTCTTTACTATCGCTCCAAGTTGCAACATAGGCTTTCTTCTTCTTGTATCCCTTCTTTAATTGAGGACATTCGGATCTGAAATGTCCCAGTTTCTTACATTCATAACATATTAAGGGATCCTTTTTCTATCCTTATCCTTTTCTCTATCTCTTTCTCCTTCCATTTTTATTCCAGACTTTCTCTTGTGGAAGGGTCTCCCTCTTTGCATAAATTTTTTGAATTTTCTAGCAAGGAGAGCTGTCTCATCATCATCTTAATCATCTTCACTGCTGCTCTTTTCACTTTCAGCAGCCTTGAATGCAATTGTTCTCTTCTTTTTCACCTCTTTCTCTTGATGTTGTTTCATTGTTAGCTCATGGGTCATTAGGGATCCAAGTAGCTCCTCAAAAGGTAAGATGTTCAAGTCTTTGGCTTCTTGGATTGCTGTCACTTTGGCTTCCCATGATCTTGGAAGAGACCTAAGAATTTTGCACACTAATTCAAAGTTAGTATAAGTCTTACCAAGACTTTTCAAACCATTTACAATATCAGTGAATCTAGTGTACATGAATGTGATTGACTCATTTTGTTCCATGCTAAATAGTTCATATTTGTGCACTAGAATATTGATTTTAGATTCCTTAACTTGGTTGGTACCCTCATAATTAACTTCCAACCTATCCCATATTTTTTTGGCTAAAATGCAAGTGGATATTCGATTGAATTCATTTGCATCCAAAGAACAGTATAAGACATTCATGGCTTTGGCATTAAGCTAAGCCATTTTCCTATCATTCTCATTCCAGTCCCTTTCGGGCTTAGGAACAATAGATCCATCTACAATGTGTGTGGGAGTGCTGGGACCATTAATAATGACACTTCATAATTCATAATCTAAAGCTTGAATAAAAATTTCCATTCTAGCTTTCTAATATGAATAATTTGTGCCACTAAACAAAGGAGGTCGATTGGTGGATTGACCTTCAAAAAAGATGATCCAGCTTGAGCTGCCATTTGGATCTTTAGCTCTTGATCATTAAATCAAGCCGAAATGATCACAAGCTTTAATACCAATTGTTGGCCCAGATGGCAACCCAAGAGGAGGGGTAATTGGTTTTTAAAAATTTTACACTTAAAAACCAATTTCACTAAGTTAATGTGCACAAGTGAAGTGATGCAGTAAATAATAAACACAATATAAATGAGAGAGAGAGTAATAAGCATGACAAACACAAGAAGATTTATAGTGGTTCGTGTTATCTACACCTACGTTCACTCCCAAGCAACTCTTGGGTCCACACTATAATCATCCTGATTACAGCTGAGTTGTTTTGCAAGATCACAACTCGAACTTGTTATTTTACATCGGGGTTATAACGAACCCAGCTGGTTTTCACAGGTTCACCAGCACAAAACCACGTAAGCTACTCTTAGCTTACCCTAAGGTCAACTAATTTAATCCCCTGATTGAATTAGGACACAAGAAATTCAGATAAATGTTTACAGTAATTAATAGCTCCTCAAATGAGCAAATATGCAATGTAAATAAATAAGAATAGAAAAGCCTGATTTTGAAGCGATTTGAAGTTAAGCTTTTCTTCTTTTCTTCTTTTCCTCTCTTCTTCTGAATGAGCTGATAGGATTTGAACTCTGATTCTTGAACGAGGCTCATTGAAGAAAAGTTAGAAATTTAGGGCTCTAGAACTTCTTCTTCAAATCAGTGGAAATCCTTAGGATTTGATCTTCAAAGGCTGTTGGATTTCTCTGCTATCCCTCTTCAATTGTTGGCCTTGAGCACAGAGATTTTCCTCTTTGATTCTCTCTTTTTCTTTCTCTCTATTTTTCATTTTTTTTTCTTTCATTCTATGTCTTAGTTTTCAAAAATGGACGAACTCATTTTATAAACTTCCTTAATCCAAGATTAGGTTAAAAATAGCCATTGAAATGTACTTGGATTGCTTGCTCACACAAAGAAATAGATCCGTTGGGGGTTAGGTGAAGAAATGTTACCGTTGGAATCCATTCTGACAGATTTGAAATTTCATTCCTGATAGGTTGGAGTCAGCTCCAACTTTTCATGTGTCGGCTCTAAGTCGGGTTTTCAAAAATAGTAACAAAACATCCGTTGGGGAGTTGGCTCCGAGAAACTATGGTGTCGGCTCGACGCGTTCTGGAGTCGACGCTAATTTCTGAGGGTGTCGACTCTAACGATGTCCCAAAAATACACTCTCTATTCTTAGGTTAGAGTCAGCTCTAAAATTTTCAGGTGTCGGCTCTGAAAACTGATGCAGAAAACCATTTCTCTGTATCTCAGTTTAGAGTTAGCTATAGTATTTCGGGTGTCGACTTCGAACCGTGCCAAAAATATTGAACTGTTCTGATATGCCCTGGGGTCGGCTCCAGACACAGTGGGTGTCGGCTCTAAGTTCTGAACTTTGAAATGTTCTATTAAAAAAAACCTGACTTAATTTTGTATATCATTTGAATAACTTAACCTTTCTAAGTTCCTGAAACACTTGTTAATTTCATTAGTAACATAAAAAATATACTCATGACTTTTGTTAATCATCAAAATCAATAATTGGGTCAACACTCTGAATTAGGGTTATTTTTATTCTCACCAGGATCGAGCTAGCTCGCTACCCCACAATAGCTCTGTTGAGCTATCTTTTCTTCTCCAACTCCCTTAGCCTGACCGATCCTACCAAATTCAATAAAAATTATTGCAGATAAGTTCTAAATTTTTCATCGTAGAAAACCCTAAATAGGCTTCGAGATATTTAAGGGGACATCAGAGGCATTTTTCTTAAAAGGTAAGGGCAAAATTGAGGACCGCTTGCAAAGGATAGTTGAGGTATTTTTTAAAATATAAAGGACAACTAGTAAGATAAAAAAAAGTAAAAAATTGCCCTACTATTGAATATTTGCATATGTTGATGATGCTTAATTAATATAGAAGAAAGATGTGAGTTGGTATATATTTATAAATTTAATAAATAAGTCTAACAAACTAAAAAAAATAAGGAATAAGCTTGTCATTGTAGTACTTAGTATAAATTGAGACACTCCAAATAAAAGTATTTTTAGTATGCTAAATGAATATTCAAAACAATTGATTTGATAGGGACATAGCTATTCAAACTCCTTGCACCCACATCAAATATTTAATGCACTGATATATAGTCCCTTACCAACATTATGGTCCTATTTTCTAGATGTGTACATGCATATACTTTTACCAACTATGAAAGAAATGATGTCGAAAATGTTGATTAGACTTTGATCCATTAATTAATAGAAGCTTGGTTAGGTCTTTTGTAAGAAGACCATCATGTTCTTCCCTTTATTTTAGATGTGTCTTTGTGCATGATCATGACTAGGCTTTCGCATGCCTGAATGATGTAACACATGCATTGGCTAATGCCTCTCTCCTCATTATTTTCTCTAAGAGGATAAAGAGAATAACATATTGTCTAATAAATGCTTTTCTTATCTTCTAAATCTGTTGCGTATAAAATCCTTTAAAGTCCTCAAGTTGTCCTTCATTATGTATACAAATAGACTATATGTACATAAGATTGCACCAAATCCTAAGCTCAAATGAGCTCATGAAGGCACTTGGACTTCCAACTTATCAAGACATGCTAAATACTTTCAAAAAAATGACATTTGCTTGGCCCTTTCGATTTTTTTTTTAGATAGCAATGAAAAATTGATAAATCAATCAAATTATAAAAACTACATATTCCACGAGTGAGTACAAATCATTCTTAATGGTATGTTATTTAAAAAATCGATTAAAACTTACTAAGGGGCCAATTGATGTGTTAAATCCATTTACTTCAATTGAATGTCAAGAAATCATTTATTAAGACATCATTTTTCAAATTTGATAAAAACTTAATAATACATGGTATGAGCTAAGCTAGCCTCTTAATGATGATGCATAATGGGAACGAAAGGTAGCATGATGTGACCTAATGAATTGCTATACATATCTTTTCAAAGATGAAAGTCTTAATCAAGAGAAACTTTTACTAAAGCCACTGATCAATATGGGGAATTCCCATCAAACATATTGATCAGTTTGATTAGAAGTTTATCATGCTATTTAGGATGGATTCTATAATCCTATTTAGGAAGGACTCCTAAAAGGTATCATCCTATCTTGGAATTCAAGCTTATTTTAACTATCTATTAGTAAATGAACCAATCTAAAAAAGACTTCTAAAATGTCTATAAAAGCAGCTTCGGACCTATGATAAATTTGATCCAAGTCTAAGCTAAAAGCCCTAAAGCACCTACTAAAAGATCTCTAAGCCTTTCTTTTTTACTTTTTAGGTTAACTTGAGCGTCAAAGGTCCCTTAAAAAAAATCTCTAGACTTCTTCCACTCTTCTTCTCTTTCTTGTAAGAGCATATATGCAAACTAACTAAAGAGTACCCTATTGGTTAAGTTGTAACCTTCATTATCAATTAGCATACACAACCAGTTTGAATGTTAACAAATAAGCATGCATTTTATTTCATAATTACTTACATATGAAATAGTTTCTTAGAAAGTATAATATGCTTTCTAATGTTGGCATGCAGCAACCAGTTTCGAATGTTAACAAATAAGCATGCATTTTATTTCATAATTACATGCATATGAAATAGTTTCTTAGAAAGTATAATATACTTTATTATGTTGGCCCATGATTTATATATCTTTTTTTTTAACTACTCTTTTTTATAATTAAAACCTAATTTCTAACTTACAAGGACAAGGAAATTCATTTTTGCTTGTCATCTAATCTACTAGATATATGCCAATTATATAAAATATATTTGATAGCAAAAAAGCATTATTTATAACGAAAAATGCATTTTGATGCCCAACAAAAACAACATCTAGAGAGTAATTTTTGTCATATCCTGCCACTTAGTTTTTATGAACTCTAGGTTCAAATATTGTTGAGTACAACATTCACTATTTGTTGAGTGCAACATTCATTATTTGTCAATAGATTTAATACAATTGATATATATACATTGCAAGTTTTGCTATTAAGATAAATATTTTTTAAATTTAGTAGACACTATTTTACAAAGCGGTGATTATCAAGTTTCAATAATTCCAAAATCTATAAATTCCTAGAACAAATTTAAGTTGTCATTCTATAGCATAATTAGCAAATATTCTGATTTGTGCAAGCTTAATAATGGCTTGTGTCACATGAGTAAGAATTGATTTCTAATTTATAAGAAATTCATCATCTAATTCTTTTAAAATTTGTAGAATCTATGATGATAATCCCACTAACATAGATATTCATTGTATCAGTGGAATATTGATAAGCTTAATTTGTTTTGCCAACTATCATTTTTTTTATTTTGTTAGACCTATTCATTAAATTTACAAATATATACTTATAATACCATTTCAATCATCCTTCCATTGTATTAAAATACTGCCGACATGTGCAAATATTCAATTGTAGGGCAAATTTTACCCTTTTTTATCTTGCTAATTATTCTTTATTCTAAAAAATATCATGCTTCTCCTATGCAAGCTGGTCGTGGTCCTTAATTTTTTTCCTTATTTTTTGAGAAATATAACTATAATATCCCCTTACATATCTTGAAAGCCTATTTAGGGTGTCAAAATAAGAAAATTTAGAACTTGTCTAAAGTAAATCTTGCTAGTTTCGATAAAACCGGCTACGTTAGGGGGGTTGGAGAAGAGATGCAGCTCAAGAGAGCCATCATGGGTTAGTGAGGCCCAATCCTAGTGAGATTATAAAAATACTTAATTTTGGGCTTCTCTTTTTATTGCACTAGCTTATTATCATATTTGTCCCATATTTTTCTCTTATATTTAATTTTATAATGTTTTGAGCAAGAGATTTTGATTCTTATTCTTAACTTGTGATTTTTTTCAAAGCTTTCTTGGGTGCTATTGTAGATGTCTTATTATATTTGTGACAATTTGATATATAGATATTATAGCTATTTTGCAATCTATGTACATTGTTTGTTAGTGTAGATATTGCTTGATTTTCTCATTGATTTTTTTTTAAAAAAAAACATTTTAGACTTGCTATTTTACAAGCACATTTTTATATACTCCAATGTAGTAATCAATCAATGACTCTGAAACATATCTCAAATTATTTTAGACCACCACACTTGACCTAAAAGAAAAAGACTTTTTGCACCATCCTTCGGTGCAGCAAGCGCACACCAGATGCGTGGATTGGCCGCCCACATGTGTCGATGCATGTGCAATGCATGACAAGGCCCATTGGATTACCGCATACACGCTGGCACATGTGGATGGCCAATCTGCACGGCTAGTGCACGCTTGCTGCACCGCCTTCGGTGCAGCAAGACTTTTTTGACCTGCAATATATAATTGAGCCTAATGAAGCATCATGATAGCTCATGAAGGGCCCAATTTGTGAAATTTAGACAGACCCAATTAATCTGATAGGTTCAATCACCTCATATATTTGATTTTCATGAAATAGAAAAAAGCAACTAATAGAATTAAGGACTTCATTTCTATTTTCCCCGCCTAGTGAAATTCATTACATGATATCTTGAAATATAATTAGATTATCCAGTGAAACTTCTATCAAATCTCTCATGCATTCTCTCCCTTTTCTCTTTCAGAAGGTACTTAATTCACTAGATCCTTGAAAATCTTTGCAATCCTTTTATGCATCATCTAGAAGATTCATGTGCATGCACCTTTATCGGCCTTCTTCTCTCTCTCTCTCTCTCTCTTATCTACCCTTCTCTAAAGTGTGCATGCCCAAATACTGTGAAGAACTTTTTGGAACAGTACTCCTAATACCATAAATAGGTATTGACAATACCAAAAAAATTCTTCACAGTATTTGGGCATGCACACTTAGAGAAGGGTAGAGAAAGAGAGAGAGAGAGAGAGAGAGAAGGGAAGGCCGATAAAGGTGCACGCACATGAATCTTCTAAATGATGCATAAAAGGATTGCAAAGATTTTCAAGGATCTAGTGAATTAAGTACCTTCTAAAATAGGAAGGGAGAGAATGCATGAGAGATTTGGTAGAAGTTTCACCGGATAATCTAATTATATTTTCAAGATATCATGTAATGAATTTCACTAGGCGGGGTGGGAAAATGAAATGAAGTCCTTAATTCTATTAGTTGCTTTTTTTTTTGTTTCACGAAAATCAAATATATGAGGTGATTGAACCTATCAGATTAATTGGGTGTGTGTCTAAATTTCACAAATTGGGCCCTTCATGAGCTATCATGATGCTTCATTAGGCTCAATTATATATTGCATGTCAAAAAAGTCTTTCTGCACCATCCTTCGGTGCAGCAAACATGCACCGACCGTGCAGATTAGTTGCTCGCATGTGCCAGCGCATGTGCGATAACCCAATGAGCCTTGTCACGCACTGCACATGCGTCGACATATGTGGATGGCCAATCCACGCAGCCGATGCGCGCTTGCTGCACCGAAGGACGGTGCAAAAAGTTTTTTTCTTGTAGGTCAAGTGTGGTGGCCTAAAATAATTTGAGATATGTTTCAGAGTCATTGATTGATTACTACATTGGAGTATATAAAAATGTGCTTGTAAAATAGAAAGTCCAAAAAGTTTTTTTTAAAAAAAATCAATGAGAAAATCAAGCAATATCTACACTTACAATGTACATGGATTGCAAAATAGCTATAATATCTATATATCAAATTGTGGCAAATATAATAAGACATCTACAATAGCACCCAAGAAAGCTTTGAAACAAATCATAAGTTAAGAATAAGAATCAAAATCTCTTGCTCAAAAAATTATAAAATTAAATATAAGAGAAAAATACTGGACAAATAGGAAAATAAGCTTGCCTCTCAGATCAACCAAAGTAAAGGCGAGCAAAACAATTATGTTTCAACCAAAAACAACAAAGTAACTCCAAAAATAGGTTACAAAAATATTATTTTGATACCAAATTAATTACAACTCTCACTAGTAATAAAAAACTACAAGAGTTTTAGATGGTTGGAAAGGAGAACAAGCTGCGCAGAGTATCATATTATCAATTGAGAGAAGGTTTGCCCACACAATCCTTCATCCGGGAATTGGAGAATAGTAAATAAGGCTAGCTGGTTGAAGCCGCTTTGATCACGTCCTCCTGAGATTTTCAACGACTTTCTCTAAGGTATATTGATTGTTAGATAATTTATTGTATATAGCAACATGAGTTAGTATGCCCTTAAAAATAATTTTAATTCTATTGTGCAACGTTATCTATGTTCCGATAGTTTTTTTATCATATTATTTATTATAAAAATCTAGCATCTTTAGTGGTCATATGATAGTCACCTGACCATTTTTCCATTTCTTTGAATGCTTAATTTAAATGGTAGGAGCCAATTGCAACTTCAGTCGAAATTAGAGGGTTGATTGTAGAGATGAATATGCAAATACCCCATAGTTAAGGAGAATTAAGTAGAATTAACATAAAAGTAATCACAAATTATGTTATAGGTGATAAACTTTATGTCATTGGTGACAATATATTTCGGTTACAATTCTATTTATTTGTGATGACAACTAAATTTATCACAAATAATACTAATGTTAAAAGCATCAAAGCATGTGGAGCAAAAGAGAGATATTTTGTTGCTTCTATTTTTTGGTAAGATAAAGGGGTGATTATATTTTTTTTATCTTTAACAAATATCGCATGTTATCTGATGTGGCTAATCACGCCCCCAAGCGGTGGAATAACGGTCCACACGTTCTCGAAGCCAAGTAATAATTTGGCATCGGACTCGGCCTTGGCCTCGGACTCCGCCTCGGTCTCGGCCTCGATCTCGGACTTCATTTCAGCCTCAACATTAGCTTTGAGCCTAGCCTCGGCTTCAAACCCTGTCTCGGCCTAGGCATGCCTTCGGCCTCGGCCGCGAGTCTTGCCTCGGCCTCGGCATGTCTTTGGCCTCGGCCTCAAGGCTTGCCTCGGCATACTCTCGACCTATACTTTCGGCCGTGGAACCAACCTTGAATATTGTGCCTATTGATCTCGAACGCCAAAGATTGCCACGTGACCCACTAACCCGCTCTTTGTTAAGATTACAGGCGGTTACCGATATAATATGGGCAGTTGCCGATATTTACAGCACGCGTTTACCGGCTATGCGCCCACCTACGCCTATGGGGCCTATCTTGACGGAAGGCGTGATTTGATGGTGAACCATGAAGGGTAAGAGAGACCTCCGAACAGGTATATAAAGACCCTGACTCACAACGAGGAGGGGGACTTGACTTCCATTATCTCATTTTACTACTGTTCTCCAAACTGCTAACTTGAGCATCGGAGGGTCCCCGTTGGAACCACCGATCCGGGACTTCGTTGCAGGTTTCCGGCTAAAGGAGGTAGTCCGTCATATTCTGAAAGACCCATGACGCTCCTTTCTTACTAGACGCTCTTCAGAAGTGATTTGGCAGCAACAGATTGGCGCGCCAGGTAGGAGGCGGCAAGTGTCGATTGCAGCACCTTTATTCGACGTACTGCAACCTTTTAATCTTTGCAAGGAAGAAGATGGTGACCACACGTACGCAGGATGCCTCTACCAGTCAGGCTGAGGGACATCTCCTACGAGCTGAGCTGCTTGAGACCGACCTCCCTGTTCTGCCCCCCATACAGCCAATTTAGCCAAGCTGATCAGCTAGATACCTGACCCAGCAGGTTCAGGATTTGATGGCGGTGGTTCAGGGACTGCAGGAACAATGCTCAATCACTATGCCATTGCCACCTTAGCCCCCTCCATTCCGCATGACAGGTCATGGAGCTAGCCAGTCTCATCATGGCAGGACCCCTCCGGAGGCTTTCCACCGCACGTCCTCGAGATCTCATTGTCGAGAGACCTCCAAGCGGCAACGGTCTCCTTCCCATCGCTCTGACCGCCTTCCTAAGCGACACAGTGGAAAGGAACCCGAGCAGGTGCATTCCCTACATCGGCGACCTTCTTCCTATTCGTCTTCTGAATCTTTAAAGGAGGATTCCAATAGAAAGATCGCTCGTCGGGCCGAACGACGTTAGATGAGTACCATCAGCTGCTGAAGGAGCTCATCTGTAGAATTACTAACCCTGCGGGGTAGACTACGACCACCACCCCCCACTATCTCGCCATATTATGGAGGAGCCGGTTCCACCCCGGTTCCGTCTGCCCCAACTGGACCCATACGATGGCACCACATACCCCTTAGATCACCTAAAAAGTTACAAGGTCCTCATACAGGTCCAGGGGGCAATAGATTCTCTTCTTTGTGTTGCTTTTCCAGCTACACTCTGGAAGGTTGCACATGCGTGGAATTCCCGTTTGCCGCCACGCAGTATCAACTCTTTCAGGCAATTGGAGTGATCTTTCTCGGCACTTTGATGCATGCCGAAAGATCCCTCAGGTGGTTGATAGCTTGTTTGCCATCCAGTAGAGGAGCGGCGAAACCTTGAAGGACTTCGTGGCTCGGTTCAAGAAGATTAAATAGAAATCAACAGAAATTTGGATTGCTTTGGAATGAGATCTTGAGTTATTGCAAATAATATCAAAATGAACCCAGCCCAAGACCTACGCGGACTAGGAGGACACCGCAATCATGCACTTTTTTAGGATTGGCTATGGATTTTTCATGGTATTTGTGGTTGTGATTGGTTGGAAATTTTGATTTAGATGCCTCATCTGATGAGAATGTCAAGGCTTAAACCAAAGTGGAGGATGTACTAAATGGATATGAGTGCTTATATACAATTAAGGAGCCTAAATAATACCTTATTCATTAATCTTTTTGGGTGAGATCCCGAGTTGTTACAATAATACTGCTAAAATCATACCCTCTTTCCTATATAATTGTGACATTCAAAAATAATTGCAAGGTCAATTGAACAATAAATAATGACTCCTACCCAACTAGATGATGACTAATTCTATCAAAATCCGATATCAAAGTTACCAATTCTATGAACTAGAATTAGGAACCAATATAGTAGCACTCTCAATTATTGAATTTAGCTACTACTCTCAATTCTTGAATTTACTAGCTACCAATGGAAGCAGTTAGACCTTTTCCATCCCCTAGTGAGCCATAACAATTAGCTACACCCAAACACCCAGTCCTTTTGGTAACACTACAATTAGAACTCCTACATATATCATTCATCCTAAGTCTACCAATGTAGACCAAATAATCATAAACTTGAATAAGTAATGGAACTATTAGTTGGGGAAAGTTCTTAGTGTAAGAAATCCTAATCAAGCTATTATTTGGGATAAGTTCTTAGTGTAAGAAATCAAAGAATGATAAATCCTATCCTTCTTAAGAGAAGAATTGAAAATTGGCATTTAGGTTATTAGCAATCCCTCTTGGAATTGTAGATGGCAATGATGAAAGAGCAATGAAAGAGATAGAATATAACTAACTGGCATCTGACTTGAAAGAAGAGATAAAATTGATTTGTTCAAACCTATGCATGAGATCTTTCAATCCAAGAATGCAAGAAGGATAAGTATGTTGAAGAAAAGAGTTAGAAAAGATGATACTCATACCCCTTTCTTGAGATAAAGAACATGAAAGAGAATTGTTGTAGTTTAGAAAAGTAAGAACCGGACTTTTTCTTAGAAAATAGATAATTCTATTAAGTGTCCTTTTAGGAGTCTTATCTTTATTAATAGGGATCTTATTCTCTTTAGGAATCTTATTTTTTTCATATTTTTGTTAACATTGAATAAGTTTATGATTAGTGGTCTATTATTTTTAGAAATATTTAGTTCTAGTTTGAGTTTTTTTTATCAATTTTGCATAATAAACAAGCTTTTAGTTTATTTCATTGAATTATGAATTGAGTAAAAAATTATAAGATTTTTCTCTTCTCTTGACCTGAAGCAATTCTTTGCTTGAGTGAGCAAAGCAGCAAATTGTCCTAGAATGGTTAGAAATGTTGAATTTAAGATCCTCAAGGAATTAGTGTGAAACTAATAGTTATCCCCCATTGTAGTCTACTCACTTCAGATTAAGTATCACTGTAGGTTATCTGCAATAGATTCGATATCAGAGTCAAGTTTACCTACATCAAATTTGATACGAGAGCTAAGTTGGTAACCATCTCTCTCCTCCCTCCAACTTATTTTTTTATTTTTGCATCTTCAAAAACCTAGTTAAAGAGAGAACAAAAAAAAATTATTTGTGATGCAGTGTTTTCTAGAGATTTTTCCATCTCATCATGACCATGCATAAGCACTTATTGTGAAAGGTTAAAATTGAGTTAGTCTTTTCCTGAAAGCTCCTCCTTTGGAAACTTGATGAGTCTTTTTGATGCACATGTGTCACTTTTCCATCATTTTGTAGCCATTATTAGCAAGCATCTACTAATAAATAGAAAGGCTATGAGAAGGTTGAAGGAAGTATATTAAAAAAAATCTCAAGCTTTTCCAACAAAAAGTAAGAAATAAAATATATTAAAAAAAGTAAGAAATATGAGCTTTGATAGACACGCTTTTCTTCAACCAAATTCCATCTTGATTCTCCTTTTTCATAAAAAGACAAGAACACATTTTATTATGATGAGTGTAAAACACAAGTTCTTTTAAGTAGTCTGTGAATAGTAGTTTTCCTTTTATTTGTACTTCCAACTGCCCCTCTATCTGTTAAGTAGCCAAAATTTATATGCTGCCAAAGACAGCCCAATCACATCATTCATGGACATTAAATGGAAAGCAAAATTGCACTTTACGAATAGATAGATCATGGTTTCAGGTCACATGCAAGATACTAACCATAAGGCATTTAAAACAGCAAAACTTAATAGTCCAAGTAGCTTTCATACGAATAGATAAACTGATTAGATGATAATATTTCAATCATGAAACAGAAATTGATATAAAAGGGGTTGTAACGTAACGCTGTCACATGGAAATTACACTAGAGAGTTGCTTTTTCATGAAAATATTTGGCAATTCAATATCACAAGCAAAGCTTTCATGTCCAACATTTAAAGCTGCAAAGAGAAACAAGAGCGAAATAAACAGAGGTATGGTAGAGAACCTCCACGTCTGAGATCCACGGCACAAATGAGGCAGGTATCTAAGACTGCTTTCAGTTTTCATGGTTTCATGAGTAGTTCTTTGACAAATGCAAGAACTCCAGGTACATCAACTGTCCATGCAAATGAAATTGGTGAATAGCCTGACCAAGGGTTAATCGTGTTCCACCTGCACTAAAAGTTTGGTAGAATCAATAAAGACCAAGAATAAGCAAGAGGAAATTTAGTTACAGTCCTACTTTTTCAATCCTTGGTCCATTAATGTATGTCCCACACAGATGCCCTATGTCTCCACCCTCACAACCCCTTTTCTGAATGTGAAGAGATCTGGTCGGGCCAGTGCTGCAAAGCTGACCGGGTCATGGAGGAAAATCCCTGAATTCAGAAACTTGTCTAAGTCAAACCATTATAGAGATGTTTGCGAGTAAGAATGAGGAAAGATGGGGAACAAATGTAAATATACCATATGCACCATCAGATTTCGCATGTCTGCTCTATAGAACTTGCACATGTTGATGACGCTCGATCACCTCTCCTGGACGTCGGGAACGGAGGCGCTCCTCGAATCCTCGCCTCGCCGGGTTGCCTGCAAGGAAGTCCCGGGGCCGAAGGGGGCTCGGTGGGACCCTCCGATGGCCAAGTTAGTGACTGAGGTCACAGCTGAAGAAGGGCTCGAGTGAGCCNGAAAAGAGAGAAAGGAGTGGCAAAAAAAAAAAAAACGGAGGGGGGAAGAAAAGAAAGAAAAAAAAAATCCTTTGGGCAATTTGCCTTTGTATGGCAAAGAGTTGAATGGGCCAACTCAATGACTTGCTCCACCCAAGTTTTTAATGACACTATCAGCGAATGCCATGATACCATGGTTGATGATGGCGGATCAAACCCCCATCGGAAGCAGACTTAACGGAAGGTGAACATCCTCTTCGACATAGATCCAACACGAGAGGACCTAGCCAAGGGCCGTCCATCATTGGCTGGCGCGGCCTTGGCACAGTCGGCCTGGCCCCTGTCGGCCTTGCCCCAGTCGACCTCAGCTCCAGTCGGCCTTGGTCTCGTAGGCTCGGCCGCGGCCGGCACTCACTCAGACTCGGTCGACCTCAGCTTTGGGTCTGCCTCTCTTAGCCCAACCCTTAGGCTTTGCTATGCCTCTACCCAGGCTCACCCGGGGACCCCGCGTGGCCCACCAATTTCTGTAGCGACCACGTGGTCCGCTACCTCCTGTAACAGCGCGTGGCCGTAGCCCGTAATGGTACTAGCCTGACACGACTGCCCCACCTGCCACCTGTAGCGCCGCGCTCCATAGGTGGCCGGTGGGGCAAGACACCTCTAACATGCTTAGTGTCGGTTACGGCCTCGCTGTTAGTTTTGCCCTCTGCTCGCTATCGATAAGGGCACCTTGAAATCAACCACCTTCATAACCGGGAAAAATGGGCTCTCGAAAAGGTATAAAAGCCTCCACTCATGATGAGGAAGGAATCCGAACTCAAGCTCTCTAATTTTCAACCATTTCATCTCATCTATTCCCAAGTGACTTACTTGAGCGTCGGAGGGTCCCCGTCGAGCTTCCAGCCTCCGGGGACTTTGTTGCAGGTGCTCTTCGGAGAGGAGATCCTCCGTCTCCCGGTGTCAAAGGAAGGTGACTTGACGACATCAGATTGGCGCGCCAGGTAGGAGGAGAAAGAGAAGTATCACAAAGCAAAATACCTTTGAGAGCTAGTAGCAGATTGGTTCTTTCCCCCCCACCCTATTCCTCCTTTCCAACCAAACCAGGATGGTGGTGATGCGAGCCCAGGAGATCTCTACCAGTCATGCTGGAGGGTATCGCCGGGAACCGAAGCAGCCGGAGACTGGTCTCCCTGCTCCTCAGGCTAGCCCCTATCTCCTCCTCCTCTGTCGCTACTACTCTAGGACGACCGAGTCACGGAACTTGCCTTGCAAGTCCAGTCTCTCGTGGCCGCGGTTCATCAACTTCAGCAGCCCACACCATGTTGCCACACCTAGTGCAACCCCCGATGAGCGTGGAGGTGGACCAACTCACCCAGCAGTCGAATCGCGGGAGGTCCCCCTTGCGGGAGGTTCCCGCCGCTGCGCTTCCTCCTGGCACCGTCCCCGAGGCCCTCTGGGTCGCTCCCCTTCCCCCATTCTAGTGGCTCATGTAGGCGGCGTGCGGAGGGAGCCAGAGCGGACCCGTTGCCATCGTCATAGTCCCTCCCCATTCTCAGGATCTTCCCGAAGGGATCCTTCGATGGCAGGGTCGCTCATCGGGCCGAGCGACGGTTGGAGGAGTACCACAGCGGCTAGAGGAGCTCAGTCACCGAATTACCAACCAGCTAGAGGTAGCCTACGACAGTCGCCACCTCTATCTGTCGCATCATGGATGAGCCATCCCCAGCCGGTTCTGTGTTTCCAGCTAGATCCCTATGATGGTACATCGAACCCCTGGACCATCTAAAATCTACAAGGTCCTCATGCAGGTCCAGGGGGCGACGACGCTCTCCTTTGCATTTCTTTTCCGGTCACCTTCGGAAGGCCGCCCGTGCATGGTACTTCCGGCTGCCACCTCTCAGCATCAACTCTTTTCGACAGTTAAGCGGGTGTTCCTTGCGCACTTCGACGTGTGCCGTAGGATCCCCCGTGTGACGACAGCTTATTTTTTGTCCACAGAAGGGCGGTGTCATTGAGGGACTACGTGGCTCGATTCAAAGAGGCCCTGGTGGTCTACAACCTCGATGACTCTGTGGCCACGCTGGCCCTGAAGTGGGGCCTTCATTCATCGGTTTGCCTACTCACTCGACAAGAAGCCCCCAGGCTTCCTATGTCGAGTTGCTCGATCGAGCGCAGAAGTACATTCGCGCGGATGAGGCAGACTCCTTTCGAAGAGAGGCCGATGGGGGATACAGCAAGAAGCAAGTCCGCCAAGAGCCTGAGAAACTTCGTCCCAGGAGGGCCGAGCCGCCCTAGTCGACCCAGCTACCCCGCCAGACAACCGTCCGCAGGCCCTTGCCCCGAGGGAAGGACCCTTCAGCCCTCTTATCGCCCCTATATCTCACATCCTGAAATCGAGGGCGAGGCGTATCTCCAGCCTTGCTCCTCTGAAGCATGGTGCTATCTGCAACAAGAACTTATACTTTCGTTTCCATCGAGATCATTGGCACGACACCGAGGAATATTGCCAGCTGAAGAGGGCGATCGAGGATCTCATTCAGCGGTACCTTAAAAAGTTCATCCAGAGGGAAACCCAGCTAGTCTGGGACCGTCGGGACCACCGCCTGCTCCAGTCGGCATCAACAATGCTCCTACCGAGAAGACGATAGCCATGATCTCCTAGGAGGCAGGCGGTGCTTCTAAGAGGCCGCGGGAGGCCGGGGGAGTAGATTCGGTAATTCCCTTATTCGATAAGGATCTAGAGGGGTGGATAATCCGAACGATATAGTGTCATCGTGTCGATGACGATCGCAAAACATCATGTACAAAGGATCCTTGTTGATAGTGGAAGCTCGGTTGACGTTCTTGGTTATGATTTTGTCCGAATGAACGTGTCCCCTGAATTTCTTTGGCCTGTGGCCATGCCCTTGATGGGCTTCATCGGAGACTCAGTTAGAGTTGAGGGAGAAATCACTCTACCCGTCACGGCTGGAATGCTGCCACAAAGTACCGTCCTCATCAAATTCCTAGTCATCCATATCCTTGGCCTACAATGCTATTCTCGGGCGACCCAGTCTGAACCTCCTAGATGCCGTCATCTCCACCAAGCTGCTGCTAGTCAGGTTCCCCACTGACCAAGGAGTGGGGGAGATGCATGGGGAGAGAAGCCGAGTGCCATCTTGTTACCATGCAGACTCCAGCCCGCAGGCTATGGTTGCGCCACCAGGAGTTGAGTCACTGGACCCTAGAGAAGCGGAGAGGCGGGGGGAGCCAGCCGAGCATCTGTTGACGATTCCGCTTTGGGAGGACCCAATGAGGATAGTGAGTGGGAGGACTCCTCTCGGACAAGGCGAGAGGTCGATTACTTGCCTTCCATCGCGCCAACTCGGATGTTTTTGCTTGGTCAGCGGCGGACATGCCTAGTGTACCACCAAAGGTGATTACCCACCAACTCAACATCAACCTGCAGTGATCGGTCAGGCGGAAGAAGAGAAGCTTTGTCCCCGAGCGGCAAAGGGCGATGGACGACGAGGTCGGCAAAATGATCGCTACCGGTCACATCCGAGAGGCCCATGTCAAGACTTAGCGGAAACTTTCAACAACCTCCGCCGCTACCAGATGAGACTCAATCCCTGCAAGTGTGCTTTCGAGATCGCAGCAGGTAAATTCCTGGGCTTCTTGGTGACCCAGCAGGGATTGAGGCAAACCCGGACAAGATCCATGCCATCATGGACATGAGGCCTCCGACCAATAAAAAAAAGGTGCAGCGTCTAACCGGGAGAGTGGTAGCCTTAAGCCATTTTCTATCAAGGTCGGTCGAGCGATGTTTGCCTTTTCTTCAGGACGCTACGGAAGGTGAACACTTTGAGTGGATGGAGGAGTGTCAGAAAGCCTTTGAGGGATTGAAGGAGTTCTTGTCAACCCCACCACTACTATCAAAGCCCACAGAAGGAGAAGACCTCTTCGTATATCTTGCCGCCTCCGATGAGGCG
Source organism: Calamus simplicifolius (assembly GCA_900491605.1). Classification (NCBI taxonomy): domain Eukaryota; kingdom Viridiplantae; phylum Streptophyta; class Magnoliopsida; order Arecales; family Arecaceae; genus Calamus; species Calamus simplicifolius. Next base: position 630,900 of record UESW01003875.1, read on the forward strand.
GTCAGCTCGGTCCTTGTCTGAGTGGATCCTGATGGAACACAGAGACTGATCTACTACACTAGCAAAGTGCTTCACGATGCGGAAACCAGGTACACCCATACCGAAAAGATTATCTTCGCACTAATAGTCTCTGTTCAACATCTCAGACCATACTTCCAAGCCCATTCGATCGTGATGCTCTTGGACCAACCGTTAAAGGCAATTCTGTTCCGTCCTGACACTTCCGGTCGGCTGGAAAAATGGGCGCTCAAGCTGCGGAGTTTGACCTGACATTTTGACCAAGATCGCCATCAAAACACAAGTCTTGGCGGACTTCTTGGTCGAGTGAACTTGGGCCGGGAGCTGTCGGAGAACCCTGGCGAGATGCCTTCCGCCATTCCTTTCGAGGTGGCGATGGAGGAATGGATCCTCCACGTGGACGGTGCGTCAAACTTCCAAGGGAGCGGAGCGGGCCTCCTCCTAGCGAGTCCTAGGGAATGGTAGTGGAGTATGCTTTTTGTTTCCTTTTCCCCGCCACTAACAATTAGGCCGAATACGAATCCCTGCTGGCTGGGATGAGGCTCACCCATGAACTCAAGGCAGAGCACCTTAGAGCCTTCACGGACTCCCAACTCATCTCTGGATAGATCATGGGAGAATACGAGGCCAGAGACACCACCATGTCCCACTATTTGAGCAAAGTCCGAGCGCAAGCTTCATACTTCACTCATTTTAGTGTTAGTTATATTCCCAGGGGCAAGAATGCTAGGGCTGACGTGCTCTCCTGCCTGGCCATGTCGACCGATGGAGCCTTGGGGAGGACATATGTGGAGCATTTGGAGATCCTAAGCATTAAGGCTACGGAAGTCTTGCCGGTCGATTCGAGGCCCACGTGGGCTAAAGCTTACATCAGGTATCTCACCGATGGCATTCTTCCGGATGACCCTATGGAGGCCAAGCTTCTCAGACGGTGAGCCCCCAGATTCTTGGTGTTGGACGGGCAGCTGTACCATAGGTCCTTCTTCCACCCACTCTTGAAGTGTGTCGGCCCTGCGGACGTCGACTACATACTCCATGAGATCCACGAAGGCATCTGCAGGAACCATCTAGGGGGCAGGGCACTAGCGCACAAGGCTTTGCGCCAAGGATACTACTGGCCTACCATGAAGGGGGATGCGGTCGAGCTGGTCCAAAGGTGCGACAACTGCTAGCGATATGCCAGTATTCAGTGGCAGCCGACCTCCCAACTGAGTCCCTTGTTGGCCCCATGGCCTTTCGTCCAGTGAGGAATGAACATCTTGGGATCATTCCCCCCAGCCTCTGGTCAGTGAAGGTTTTTACTTGTTGCCATCGACCACTTCATCAAGTGGGTGGAGGCCGAGGTGCTGGCAAAGATCATGGAGAGCAATGTAAGGTCCTTCTTCTGGAGGTCCGTCATCTGCCGGTTTGGGATACCTCACACCCTCATCACCGACAACGGCTGGTAGTTCGACAATGCCCCCTTCAGGGATTTCTGCACCGAGCTGGGCATCCGCCAGCGATTCACCTCAGTAGCCCATCCGCAGACAAACGGAGCGGCCGAGGTAATGAATCACACCATCCTTCAAGGGCTCAAAATGCGGCTTGATGATTTCAAAGGAAGATGGACGGATGAGCTCCCCAGCGTGCTATGAACCTACCACACGACACCTCGGATTTCCACGGAAGAGACCCCCTTTTGTCTCGTGTTTGGGTCCGAGACTGTCATCTCTATGGAGATCGGCGTGCCAAGCCTTCGAGTGGAGTCATTCAGCGAGGAGGACAAACCGAGCCGACTACGATCCAACCTCGATCTCATCGAGGAGGCACATGATCGGGCGCGACTTAAGATGGCAGCCTACCGCCAAAGAGCCGCCAAGTACTATAATGCCCGTATCTGCTCTAGGACGTTCCTCCCGGGGGATCTGGTCCTTAGGAGAGCCGAAGTTTCAAAACCAACTAAAGGAGGCAAGTTTCCCCTAATTGGGAGGGACCCTACCGGATCATGGAGACTCTGCATCGAGGAGCATACCGAATCGAAGGACTCGATGGGACTCCGCTCCCTCGAACCTGGAACTCAGACAACCTCCGCTGATACTATCAATGATGTACACAACAAAATGGTTTAGGTTTGAGTACCTCACCTCCTTTGTCTCATCAAAATAAAGACGAGTCTTGGATATCTTCTCTCCTCTTAATTAATGAAGACCAATCTAGCAGAGCAAGCGTCGGCACCCCAAGCCCGACTCTGATCGGCACTTGAAGACCGAGTCCAGCAAGGTTGGCCTCAGCCGACCCCAAGCCCAACTCCGGTCGGCTCTCGAAGACCGAGTCTAGCAGGGTCGGCCTCAGCCGACCCAAGCGTCGGCACCCCAAGCCCTACTCCGAGGCCGACCCCAAGCCCGACTCCGGTAGGCTCTTGAAAACCGAGTCTAGCTGAGGCCGACCCCAAGCGTCGGCACCCCAAGCCCTACTCCGGTTGGCACTCAAAGATTGAGTCCAGCAGGGTCAGCTGAGCATTGGCACCCCAAGCCCAACTCCGATCGGCACTCGAAGACCGAGTCCAGCAGGGTCGGCCTCAGTAGATCCCAAGCATCAGCACCCCAAGCCCGACTCCGGTCGGCACTCGAAGATCGAGTCCAGCAGGGTCAGCCTTAGCCGACCCCAAGCGTCGGCACCCCAAGCCCGACTCCGGTCGGCACTCGAAGACCGAGTCCAACAGGGTCGGCCTCAGCCGACCCCAAGTGTTGGCACCCCAAGCTCGACTTCGGTCGGCACTTGAAGACCGAGTCCAGCAACGCAAGGCGCAAAATAAAATATACAAGCATCCAAAGGCTAAAGATTCGAATAGCAATTCCATCTCATTACTTAAGAGTCTTACAAAATGCCGAGGTAAGTCAGACTTCAATACAAAAAGAAAGAGATGAAAAGTAAAGTTATGGAAAATCAGGTCCAGCCTCGACCAACGCCGACTCGCCATCGGCCGGCATCAACCCGTCGCCGATCGGACCCGCCGATGGGACGGACTCCTCGGGCACATTGTTCGGCTCAACATCCTTGAGTCCAATGAGGCCGTAGATGCAGTCGACCTTCTCTTTCCCATCACAGAAGCCCAAGAGATAGGAGCCTGTGGTGGCATCAGCCAACTCCTCTCCAAAGGCAGCGGACTTCCGGAAGTCTTCCACTGCTCTGACAATCGCTTCCTCAGCGGCGACATCCCTCTCTTCGGCGGCTTCAGCCCTCTTCTCAGCTGCCGAAGCCATTTCCCTCACCAGTCGGGTGGACTTTTTAGCACCAGTGGCCCGCAGCTCTGCCGACTGCACCTCGAGGCAGAGAGAGTCGACGCGTAGATCCCGAGCACGAATGGTCGCCCTGGCCGCATCTAACATCTCATCAGCGGCTCTGGCAGTCTCTTGCTCTGCCACCGCTTGGCATCAAAGCTCCTCAACCTCCGTGGCCCTCTCCTTCTGCTCGGTCAGGACCGCCTCTAGCCGACGCCTTGTCTCCTCCAACTTGGCTCGGTCGGCATTGACCGCCTCCAACGCCACCTCGGCCGCCTCGGCATGGGCCTTCACATTGCCGAGCTTCGACCGAGTCTAGCGGAGATGGGTGTCACTCTGGCAAAGGACCTCCCTCATGGCGGCGAGTGAATTAGTGGTCTGCATAGAGATTTCCATCAGAAGAGCCCAAAGTGTGAACGCAAGGAATGGGGGAGTACGAACTTACCCACAGCTGGGCCACGAAGGCCTCTCGGAAGAAGGACGCAGCCCCCTGGCGATGGAGTTCCCATTGGAACTCAAGCAGGCAGACCTGAGCCATCAACCTTTCTGCCCTCCGACCATGGTTCATAAGAGAAGGCCGAAAGGGGATTGCCTCGGTTCTGCCACCCCCATCCAAACTTGCGCCGAGGTCGCGATCACTGTATCAGGAGCCGGGGCCACCTCCTCTGTTGGTGGCTCATCTGTCGGCAGCTCCTCGGGCCTTGGCCCCCCATCCTCTTGCTCGTCTGCCGGTGGGTCTTCCCTCGAGGGCGGCCCAACTCTCAGGCCAGTCTATTCCATGCTGACGGGGGTGGGCTCCACTGCAACCCTTCGCTCCTCCAGAGGTGAGTCAACGGTCAGGTCCACGGACGGGGCGGCCAAGTAGACCTCCTGGGACCAGCTGGTTGGGATAGTCCATTGTGTGGAACGAGCTGTAGATCGGGTTGGAGACCAAGACTGAGGCTACTGCCTCGGCCCCTCAGCTTTGCTGGTGGTCTTCTTCTTTCGAGCCATCGCCCTCCTCACTACGTCATCTTGCGGCCTCATATCTGCATGTTCCTTAGGCCGTTCAGTCCCGCGCAAAAAAAAAAGGTGGGGGAAGACTCGATCTTCACCACCACTAGGGAAGGCATTTGCTAGTTGAAGATTCTCCTCCGATAGTAGATACTTGAAACTAGGGATCTCGGTTGACAATAGTTGGTGGAAGGCCTCGTCATCTCTCGGCACCACGGAGTTGTTCTTGTTTGGGCCATCATCCGGATCCCCCCAACTCGGCCTCGCTCCCTCAAGGTTGGCAAAGAAGAAGTGGGTCTTCCACCCCTTGATAGAGGAAGGAAGACCCAATCGAAGAGTTCGGGTGGGCCAAGGGTGGAACATCTACTAGCCCGCCTGGCAACGGATAAGGTAGAATGCTCGGAAGACCCACTTCTTCTTTGCCAACCTTGAGGGAGCGAGGCCGAGTTGGGGGGATCCGGACGATGGCCCAAACAAGAACAACTCCGTGGTGCCGAGGGATGACGAGGCCTTCCACCAACTATTGTCAACCGAGATCCCCAGTTTCAAGTATCTACTATCGGAGGAGAATCTTCAACTAGCAAATGCCTTCCCTAGCGGTGGTGAAGATCGAGTCTTCCCCCACCTTTTTTTTTTGCGCGGGACTGAACGGCCTGAGGAACATGCAGATATGAGGCCGCAAGATGACGTAGTGAGGAGGGTGATGGCTCGAAAGAAGAAGACCACCAGCAAAGCTGAGGGGCCGAGGTAGTAGCCTCAGTCTCGGTCTCCAACCCGATCTTCAGCTCGTTCCACACAGCGGACTATCCCAACCAGCTGGTCCCAGGAGGTCTACTCGGCTTCCCCGTCCGTGGACCTGACCGTTGACTCACCTTTAGAGGAGCAAAGGGTTGCAGTGGAGCCCACCCCTGTCAGCACGGAATAGACTGGCCTGAGAGTCGGGCTGCCCTCGAGGGAAGACCCACTGGCAGACGAGCAAGAGGATGGGGGGCCAAGGCCCGAGGAGCTGCCGACAGATGAGCCGCCAACAGAGGAGGTGGCCCCGGCTCCTGATACAGTGATCGCGACCTCGGCGCAAGTTTGGATGGGGGAAGCAGAACCGAGGCAATCCCCTTTCGGCCTTCTCTTATGAACCATGGTCGTAGGGCAGAAAGGTTGATGGCTCAGGTTTGCCTGCTTGAGTTCCAATGGGAACTCCATCGCCAGAGGGCTGTCCTTCTTCCGAGAGGCCTTCGTGGCCCAGCTGTGGGTAAGTTCGTACTCCCCCATTCCTTGTGTTCACACTTTGGGCTCTTCTGATGGAAATCTCTATGCAGACCACTAATTCACTCGCCGCCATGAGGGAGGTCCTTCGCCATAGTGACACCCATCTCTGCTAGACTCGGTCGAAGCTCGGCAATGTGAAGGCCCATGCCGAGGCGGCCGAGGCGGCGTTGGAGGCGGTCAATGCCGACCGAGCCAAGTTGGAGGAGACAAGGCATCGGCTGGAGGCGGTCCTAACTGAGCAGAAGGAGAGGGCCACGGAGGTTGAGGAGCTTTGATGCCAAGCGGTGGCAGAGCAAGAGACTGCCAGAGCCGCCGATGAGATGTTAGATGCGGCCAGGGCGACCATTCGTGCCCGGGATCTACGCGTCGACTCTCTCTGCCTCGAGGTGCAGTCGGCAGAGCTACGGGCCACTAGTGCTAAAAAGTCCACCCGACTGGCGAGGGAAAGTGCTTCGGCAGCCGAGAATAGGGCTGAAGCCGCCGAAGAGAGGGATGTCGCCGCTGAGGAAGCGATTGTCAGAGCAGTGGAAGACTTCCGGAAGTCCGCTGCCTTTGGAGAGGAGTTGGCTGATGCCACCACAGGCTCCTATCTCTTGGGCTTCTGTGATGGGAAAGAGAAGGTCGGCTGCATCTACGGCCTCACTGGACTCAAGGATGTTGAGCCGAACAATGTGCCCGAGGAGTCCGTCCCATCGGCGGGTCCGATCGGCGACGGGTTGATGCCGGCCGATGGCGAGTCGGCGTTGGTCGAGGCTGGACCTAATTTTCCATAACTTTACTTTTCATCTCTTTCTTTTTGTATTGAAGTCTGACTTACCTCGGCATTTTGTAAGACTCTTAAGTAATGAGATGGAATTGCTATTCGAATCTTTAGCCTTTGGATGCTTGTATATTTTATTTTGTGCCTTGCGTTGCTGGACTCGGTCTTCAAGTGCCGACCGAAGTCGAGCTTGGGGTGCCAACACTTGGGGTCGGCTGAGGCTGACCCTGTTGGACTCGGTCTTCGAGTGCCGACCGGAGTCGGGCTTGGGGTGCCGACGCTTGGGGTCGGCTAAGGCCGACCCTGCTGGACTCGATCTTCGAGTGCCGACCGGAGTCGGGCTTGGGGTGCTGACGCTTGGGATCTGCTGAGGCCGACCCTGCTGGACTCGGTCTTCGAGTGCCGACCGGAGTTGGGCTTGGGGTGCCAACGCTCAGCCGACCCTGCTGGACTCGATCTTTGAGTGCCAACCGGAGTAGGGCTTGGGGTGCCGACGCTTGGGGTCGGCCTCAGCTACACTCGGTCTTCAAGAGCCTACCGGAGTCGGGCTTGGGGTCGGCCTCGGAGTAGGGCTTGGGGTGCCGACGCTTGGGGTCAGCTGAGGCCGACCCTGCTAGACTCGGTCTTCGAGAGCCGACCGGAGTTGGGCTTGGGGTCGGCTGAGGCCAACCTTGCTGGACTCGGTCTTCGAGTGCCGATCGGAGTCGGGCTTGGGGTGCTAACGCTTGCTCTGCTAGACTTGGTCTTCATTAATTAAGAGGAGAGAAGATATCCAAGACTCGTCTTTATTTTGATGAGACAAAGGAGGTGAGGTACTCAAACCTAAACCATTTTGTTGTGTATATTATTGATAGTATCGGCGGAGGTTGTCCGAGTTCCAGATTCGAGGGAGCGGAGTCCCATCGAGTCCTTCGATTCGGTATGCTCCTCGATGCAGAGTCTCCATGATCCGGTAGGGTCCTTCCAATTAGGGGACAACTTGCCTCCTTTAGTTGGTTTTGAAACTTCGGCTCTCCTGAGGACCAGATCCCCCGGGAGGAACGTCCTAGAGCAGATACGGGCGTTATAGTACTTGGCGGCTCTTTGGCGGTAGGCTGCCATCTTAAGTCGCGCCCGATCATGTGCCTCCTCGATGAGATCGAGGTTGGATCGTAGTCGGCTCGGTTTGTCCTCCTCGCTGAATGACTCCACTCGAAGGCTTGGCACGCCGATCTCCATAGAGATGACAGCGTCGGACCCAAACACGAGAAAAAGGGGGTCTCTTCCGTGGAAATCCGAGGTGTCGTGTGGTAGGTTCATAGCACGCTGGGGAGCTCGTCCACCCATCTTCTTTTGAAATCATCAAGCCGCATTTTGAGCCCTTGAAGGATGGTGTGATTCATTACCTCGGCCGCTCCGTTTGTCTGCGGATGGGCTACTGAGGTGAACCGCTGGCGGATGCCCAGCTCGGTGCAGAACTCCCTGAAGGGGGCATTGTCGAACTACCAGCTTGTCGGTGATGAGGGTGTGAGGTATCCCAAACCGGCAGATGATGGACCTCCAGAAGAAGGACCTTACATTGCTCTCCGTGATCTTTGCCAGCACCTCGGCCTCCACCACTTGATGAAGTGGTCGATGGCGACAAGTAAAAACCTTCGCTGACCAGAGGCTGGGGGGAATGATCCCAGGATGTTCATTCCTCACTGGACGAAAGGCCATGGGGCCAACAAGGGACTCAGTTGGGAGGTCGGCTGCCGCTGAATACTGGCATGTCGCTAGCAGTTGTCGCACCTTTGGACCAGCTCGGCCGCATCCCCCTTCATGGTAGGCCAGTAGTATCCTTGGCGCAAAGCCTTGTGCGCTAGTGCCCTGCCCCCCAGATGGTTCCTGCAGATGCCTTCGTGGATCTCACGGAGTATGTAGTCGACGTCCGCAGGGCCGACACACTTCAGGAGTGGGTGGAAGAAGGACCTATGGTACAGCTGCCCGTCCAACACCAAGAATCTGGGGGCTCACCGTCTGAGCAGCTTGGCCTCCATAGGGTCATCCGGAAGAATGCCGTTGGTGAGATACCGGATGTAAGCTTTAGCCCACGTGGGCCTCGAATCGACCGGCAAGACTTCCGTAGCCTTAATGCTTAGGATCTCCAAATGCTCCACATATGTCCTCCCCAAGGCTCCATCGGTCGACGTGGCCAGGCGGGAGAGCACGTCAGCCCTAGCATTCTTGCCCCTGGAATATAACTAACACTAAAATGAGTGAAGTATGAAGCTTGCGCTCGGACTTTGCTCAAATAGTGGGACATGGTGGTGTCTCTGGCCTCGTATTCTCCCATGATCTGTCCAGAGATGAGTTGGGAGTCCGTGAAGGCTCTAAGGTGCTCTGCCTTGAGTTCACGGGCGAGCCTCATCCCAGCCAGCAGGGATTCGTATTCGGCCTAATTGTTAGTGGCGGGGAAAAGGAAACAAAAAGCATACTCCACTACCATTCCCTCAGGACTCGCTAGGAGGAGGCCCGCTCCGCTCCCTTGGAAGTTTGACGCACCGTCCACGTGGAGGATCCATTCCTCCATCGCCGCCTCGAAAGGAATGGCGGAAGGCATCTCGCCAGGGTTCTCCGACAGCTCCTTGGCCCAAGTTCACTCGACCAAGAAGTCCGCCAAGACTTGTGTTTTGATGGCTGATCTTGGTCAAAATGTCAGGTCAAACTCCGCAGCTTGAGCGCCCATTTTTCCAGCCGACCGGAAGTGTCAGGACGGAACAGAATTGCCTTTAACGGTTGGTCCAAGAGCATCACGATCGAATGGGCTTGGAAGTATGGTCTGAGATGTTGAACAGAGACTATTAGTGCGAAGATAATCTTTTCGGTATGGGTGTACCTGGTTTCCGCATCGTGAAGCACTTTGCTAGTGTAGTAGATCAGTCTCTGTGTTCCATCAGGATCCACTCAGACAAGGACCGAGCTGACCGCCTCATCGGAGGCGGCAAGATATACGAAGAGGTCTTCTCCTTCTGTGGGCTTTGATAGTAGTGGTGGGGTTGACAAGAACTCCTTCAATCCCTCAAAGGCTTTCTGACACTCCTCCATCCACTCAAAGTCGTTCACCTTCCGTAGCGTCCTGAAGAAAGGCAAACATCGCTCGACCGACCTTGATAGAAAATGGCTTAAGGCCGCCACTCTCCCGGTTAGACGCTGCACCTTTTTTTTATTGGTCGGAGGCCTCATGTCCATGATGGCATGGATCTTGTCCGGGTTTGCCTCAATCCCCCGCTGGGTCACCAAGAAGCCCAGGAATTTACCTGCTGCGATCTCGAAAGCACACTTGCAGGGATTGAGTCTCATCTGGTAGCGGGAGGTTGTTGAAAGTTTCTGCTAAGTTCCGCTAAGTCTTTGACATGGGCCTCTCGGATGTGACCGGTAGCGATCATTTTGCCGACCTCGTCGTCCATCGCCCTTTGCCGCTCGGGGACAAAGCTTCTCTTCTTTGCCTGACCGATCAACACTGCATGTTGATGTTGAGTTAGTGGGTAATCACCTTTGGTGGTACACTAGGCATGTCGCCGCTGACCAAGCAAAAACATCCGAGTTGGCGCGATGGAAGGCAAGTAATCGACCTCTCGCCTTGTCCGAGAGGAGTCCTCCCACTCAGACTATCCTCATTGGGTCCTCCCAAAGCGGAATCGTCAACAGATGCTCGGCTGGCTCCCCCCGCCTCTCCGCTTCTCTAGGGTCCAGTGACTCAGACTCTGGTGGCGCAACCATAGCCTGCGGGCTGGAGTCTGCATGGTAACAAGATGGCACTCGGCTTCTCTCCCCATGCATCTCCCCCACTCCTTGGTCAGTGGGGAACCTGACTAGCAGCAGCTTGGTGGAGATGACGGCATCTAGGAGGTTCAGACTGGGTCGCCCGAGAATAGCATTGTAGGCCAAGGTGACATGGATGACTAGGAATTTGATGAGGACGGTACTTTGTCATGGCAGCATTCCAGCCGTGACGGGTAGAGTGATTTCTCCCTCAACTCTAACTGAGTCTCCGATGAAGCCCATCAAGGGCATGGCCACAGGCCAAAGAAATTCAGGGGACACGTTCATTCGGACAAATGCATCATAACCAAGAACGTCAACCGAGCTTCCACTATCAACAAGGATCCTTTGTACATGATGTTTTGCGATCGTCATCGACACGATGACACTATATCGTTCGGATTATCCACCCCCTCTAGATCCTTATCGAATAAGGGAATTACCGAATCTACTCCCCCGGCCTCCCGCGGCCTCTTAGAAGCACCGCCTGCCTCCTAGGAGATCATGGCTATCGTCTTCTCGGTAGGAGCATTGTTGATGCCGACTGGAGCAGGCGGTGGTCCCGACGGTCCCAGACTAGCTGGGTTTCCCCTCTGGATGAACTTTTTAAGGTAACCGCGCTGAATGAGATCCTCGATCGCCCTCTTCAGCTGGCAATATTCCTCGGTGTCGTGCCAATGATCTCGATGGAAACGAAAGTATAAGTTCTTGTTGCGGATAGCACCATGCTTCAGAGGAGCAAGGTGCTGGAGATACGCCTCGCCCTCGATTTCATCAGGATGTGAGATATAGGGGCGATAAGAGGGCTGAAGGGTCCTTCCCTCGGGGCGAGGGCCTGCGGACGGTTGTCTGGCTGCGGGGTAGCTCGGGTCGACTAGGCGGCTCGGCCCTCCTGGGACGAAGTTTCTCAGGCTCTTGGCGGACTTGCTTCTTGCTGTATCCCCCATCGGCCTCTCTTCGAAAGGAGTCTGCCTCATCCGCGCGAATGTACTTCTGCGCTCGATCGAGCAACTCGACATAGGAGCCTGGGGGCTTCTTGTCGAGTGAGTAGGCAAACCGAGATGAATGAAGGCCCCACTTCAGGGCCAGCGTGGCCACAGATTCATCGAGGTTGTAGACCACCAGGGCAGCCTCTTTGAATCGAGCCACGTAGTCCCTCAATGACTCACCGCCCTTCTGCTGGACAAAAAATAAGCTGTCCGTCACACGGGGGATCCTACGGCACACGTCGAAGTGCGCAAGGAACACCCGCTCTAACTGTCGAAAAGAGTTGATGCTGAGAGGTGGCAGCCGGAAGTACCATGCACGGGCGGCCTTCCGAAGGTGGACCGGAAAAGAAATGCAAAGGAGAGCGTCGGTCGCCCCCTGGACCTGCATGAGGACCTTGTAGATTTCTAGATGGTCCAGGGGTTCCGATGTACCATCATAGGGATCTAGCTGGGAACACAGAACCGGCTGGGGATTGGCTCATCCATGATGCGACAAGATAGAGGTGGGCGACTGTCGTAGTCTACCTCTAGCTGGTTGGTAATTCGGTGACTGAGCTCCTCTAGCCGCTGTGGTACTCCTCCAGCCGTCGCTCGGCCCGATGAGCGACCCTGCCATCGAAGGATCCCTTCTGGGAAGATCCTGAGAATGGGGAGGGACTATGACGATGGCAACGGGTCCGCTCTGGCTCCCTCCCGCACCGCCGCCTACATGAGCCACTAGAATGGCGGGAAGGGGAGCGAGACCCACAGAGGCCTCTCGGGGACGGTGCCAGGAGGAAGCGCAGCGGCGGGAACCTCCCGCAAGGGGGACCTCCCGCGATTCGACTGCTGGGTGAGTTGGTCCACCTCCACGCTCATCGGGGGTTGCACTGGGTGTGGCAACATGGTCGTGGGCTGCTGCTGAAGTTGATGAACGCGGCCACGAGAGACTGGACTTGCAAGGCAAGTTCCGTGACTCGGTCGTCCTAGAGTAGCGACAGAGGAGGAGGAGATAGGAGGCTAGCCTGAGGAGCAGGGAGACCAGTCTCCGGCTGCTTCGGTTCCCGGCGATACCCTCCAGCATGACTGGTAGAGATCTCCTGGGCTCGCATCACCACCATCCTGGTTTGGTTGGAAAGGAGGAATAGGGTGGGGGGGAAAGAACCAATCTGCTACTAGCTCTCAAAGGTATTTTGCTTTGTGATACTTCTCTTTCTCCTCCTACCTGGCGCGCCAATCTGATGTCGTCAAGTCACCTTCCTTTGACACCGGGAGACGGAGGATCTCCTCTCCGAAGAGCACCTGCAACAAAGTCCCCGGAGGCTGGAAGCTCCGACGGGGACCCTCCGACGCTCAAGTAAGTCACTTGGGAATAGATGAAGATGAAATGGTTGAAAATTAGAGAGCTTGAGTTCGGATTCCTTCCTCATCATGAGTGGAGGCTTTTATACCTTTTCGAGAGCCCATTTTTCCCGCTTATGGAAGGTGGTTGATTTCAAGGTGCCCTTATCCGATAGCGAGCAGAGGGCAAAACTAACAGCGATTGGCCGTAACCGACACTAAGCATGTTAGAGGTGTCTTGCCCACCGGCCACCTATGGAGCGCGGCGCTACAGGTGGCAGGTGGGCAGTCGTGTCAGGCTAGTACCATTACGGGCTACGGCCACGCGCTGTTACAGGAGGTAGCGGACCACGTGGTCGCTACAGAAATTGGTGGGCCACGCGGGGTCCCCGAGGGTGAGCCTGGGTAGAGGCATAGCAAAGCCTAAGGGTTGGGCTAAGACTGAGGCGGACCCAAAGCTGAGGTCGACCGAGTCTGAAGTGAGCCGGCCGCGGCCGAGCCTACGAGACCAAGGCCGACTGGAGCTGAGGTCGACTGGGGCCGAGGCCGACAGGGGCCGAGGCCGACTGTGCCAAGGCCGCGCCAGCCAATGATGGACGGCCCTTGGCTAGGTCCTCTCGTGTTGGATCTATGTCGAAGAGGATGTTCACCTTCCGTTAAGTCTGCTTCCGATGGGGTTTGATCCGCCACATCACAACCATGGTATCATGGCATTCGCTGATAGTGTCATTAAAAACTTCTGGGTGGAGCAAGTCATTGAGTTGGCCCATTCAACTCTTTGCCATACAAAGGCAAATTGCCCAAAGGATTTTTTTTTTCTTTTCTTTTCTTCCCCCTCCGTTTTTTTTTTTTTGCCACTCCTTTCTCTCTTTTCTTTCTTTCTTTTCACTTCTTTTTAACTCTCCTTTTTTCAACTTTTTTTTTGGCACACACACCCCTCTCTCTCTCTCTCTCCCTCTCCTTTTTACTTTTTTTTTTTTTGCATTTTGTAATAGAAAATGGGAAAAGATAATGCAATTCATGCTTTAATTTTTGCACATTTTTTAATAGAAAGTAGAAAAGGATCATATAATGATTTTTTTTTGTTCTCTCTTTAACTAGAGTTTTGAAGATGCAAAAATAAAAAAATAAGCTGGAGGGAGGAGAGAGATGATTACCAACATGGCTCTCATACCAAATTTGATGTAGACTATAATGGGGGATAACTATTAGTTTCACACTAATTTCTTGAGGATCTTAGATTCAAAATTTCTAACCATTATAGGACAATTTGCTGGTTTGCTCACTGAAGCAAAGAATTGCTTCAGGTCACAAGAAGAGATAAATCTTATAATTTTTTTAGTCAATTCATAATTCAATGAAATAAACTAAAGTCCTCTTTATTATGCAAAATTGATAAAAAAAATCAAACTAGAACTAAATATTTCTAAAAATAATAGACCACTAATCATAAACTTATTCAATGTTAACAAAAATATGAAAAAAATAAGATTCCTAAAGAGAATAAGATCCCTATTAATAAAAATAAGACTCCTAAAGAGACACTTAATAGAATTATCTATTTTAGGAATCTTATAGGAAAAAAAAGCACATGAGATTTCACCTTCACAATCCAAGTTTTTAGAAATAATTTATTACTCTTTCAACACATAAAGTTTTACCAACCTTGGTATCATGGCATTCGCTGGTAGTGCCATTAAAAACTTCTAAGTGGAGCAAGTCATTGAGTTGGCCCATTCAACTCCTTGCCATACAAAGGCAAATGGCCCAAGGGGTATATTCTTTTCTTTTCTTTTCTTCCCCCCTCCTTTTTTTTTTTTTGTCACTCCTTTCTCTCTTTACTTTCTTTCTTTGCACTTCTTCTTAACCCTCCTGTTTTCAACTTTTTTTTTTTTGGCGCACACACACACACTCTCTCTCTCTCTCCTTTTTACTCTCTTTTTTTTTTTTTTTTTGCTTTTTGTAATAGAAAATGGGTAAAGATAATGCAATTCACGCTCTAATTTTTGCACATTTTTTAATAGAAAGTAGAAAAGGATCATATAATGATTTTTTTGTTCTCTCTTTAACTAGATTTTTGAAGATGCAAAAATAAAAAAATAAGTTGGAGGGAGGAGAGAGATGTTTACCAACTTGTCTCTCATACCAAATTTGATGTAGGTAAACTTGACTCTGATATCAAGTTTATTGTAGGCAACCTACAATGATACTTAATCTGAAGTGACTAGACTATAATGGGGGATAACTATTAGTTTCACACTAATTCCTTGAGGATCTTAGATTCAACATTTCTAACCATTCTAGGACAATTTGCTGCTTTGCTCACTCCAACAAAGATTGCTTCACGTCAAGAGAGAGATAAATCTTATAATTTTTTTACTCATTTCATAATTCAATGAAATAAACTAAAGGCCTGTTTATTATGCAAAATTGATAAAAAAAAATCAAACTAGAACTAAATATTTCTAAAAATAATAGACCACTAATCATAAACTTATTCAATGTTAACAAAAATATGAAAAATATAAGATTCCTAAAGAGAATAAGATCCCTATTAACAAAAATAAGACTCCTAAAGAGACACTTAATAGAATTATCTATTTTAGGAATCTTATAGGACAAAAAAATACCTGAGTTTTACCTTCTCAATCCAAGTTTTTAGAAATAATTTATTACTCTTTCAACATATAAAGTTTTACCAACCTTGGTATCATGGCATTCGCTGGTAGTGCCATTAAAAACTTTTGGATGGAGCAAGTCATTGAGTTGGCCCATTCAACTTCTTGCCATACAAAGGCAAATGCCCCAAAGGATATATTCTTTTCTTTTCTTTTCTTTTCTTCCCCCCTCCTTTTTTTTGTCATTCCTTTCTCTCTTTCTTTCTTTCTTTCACTGCATTTTAACTCTCCTTTTTTTCAACTTTTTTTTTTGGCACACACACCCTCTCTCTCTCTCTCCTTTTTACTCTTTTTTTTTTTTTGCTTTTTGTAATAGAAAATGGGAAAAGATAATGCAATTCATGCTCTAATTTTTGTACATTTTTTAATAGAAAATAGAAAAGGATCATATAATGATTTTTTTTGTTCTCTTTAACTAGATTTTTGAAGATGCAAAAATAAAAAAATAAGTTGGAGGGAGGAGAGAGATGTTTACCAACTTGGCTCTCATACCAAATTTGATGTAGGTAAACTTGACTCTGATATCAAGTCTATTACAGGCAACCTATAGTGATACTTAATCTGAAGTGACTAGACTGCAATGAGGGATAACTATTAGTTTCACACTAATTCCTTAAGGATCTTAGATTCAACATTACTAACCATTATAGGACAATTTGCTGCTTTGCTCACTCAAGCAAAGAATTGCTTCACGTCAAGAGAAGAGATAAATCTTATAAATTTTTTACTCATTTCATAATTCAATGAAATAAACTAAAGGCCGGTTTATTATGCAAAATTGATAAAAAAAATTCAAGCTAGAACTAAATATTTCTAAAAATAATAGACCACTAATCATAAACTTATTCAATGTTAACAAACATATGAAAAATATAAGATTCCTAAAGAGAATAAGATCCCTATTAACAAAAATAAGACTCCTAAAGAGATACTTAATAGAATTATCTATTTTAGGAATCTTATAGGATAAAAAAATATCTGAGTTTTCACCTTCGCAGAAATAATTTATTACACTTTCAACAGATAAAGTTTTATCAACCTTGGTATCACGGCATTCACTGATGCCATTCAAAACATCTGGTGAGCAAGTCATTGAGTTGGCCCATTCAACTCCTTGCCATACAAAGGCAAATGCCCCAAAGGATATATTCTTTTCTTTTCTTTTCTTCCCCCTCCTTTTTTTTTTGTCACTCCTTTCTCTCTTTTCTTTCTTTCTTTTCACTTCATTTTAACTCTCCTTTTTTTAACTTTTTTTTTTTTTTGGCACACACACCCTCTCTCTCTCTCTCTCTCTCTCTCTCTTTTTACTTTCTTTTCTTTTGCTTTTTGTAATAGAAAATGGGAAAAGATAATGCAATTCACACTCTAATTTTTGCATATTTTTTAATAGAAATTAGAAAAGGATCATATAATGATTTTTTTTGTTCTCCCTTTAACTAAATTTTTGAAGAAGCAAAAATAAAAAAATAAGTTGCAGGGAGGAGAAAGATGTTTACCAACTTGCTCTCATAACAAATTTGATGTAGGTAAACTTGACCGGATATCAAGTCTATTGCAGGCAACCTACAGTGATACTTTATCTGAAGTGAGTAGACTATAATGGGGGATAACTATTAGTTTCACACTAATTCCTTTAGGATCTTAGATTCAACATTTCTAACCATTCTAGGACAATTTGCTGCTTTGCTCACTCAAGCAAAGAATTGCTTCACGTCAAGAGAAGAGATAAATCTTATAATTTTTTTACTCATTTCATAATTCAATGAAATAAACTAAAGGCCTGTTTATTATGCAAAATTGATAAAAAAATTTCAAACTAAAACTAAATATTTCTAAAAATAATTGACCACTAATCATAAACTTATTCAATGTTAACAAAAATATGAAAAAAAAAGATTCCTAAAGAGTATAAGGTCCCTATTAATAAAAATAAAACTCCTAAAGAGACACCTAATAGAATTATCTATTTTAGGAATCTTATAGGAAGAAAAAGCACCTGAGTTTTCACCTTCGCAGCCCAAGTTTTTAGAAATAATTTATTACTCTTTCAACAGATAAAGTTTTACCAACCATGGTATCATGCATTCGTTGGTAGTGCCATTAAAAACTTCTGGGTGAAGCAAGTCAATGAGTTGGCCTATTCAACTCCTTGCCATACAAAGGCAAATGGCCCAAAGGATATATTCTTTCTTTCTTTTCTTCCCCCTCCTTTTTTTTTCTCACTCCTTTCTCTCTTTTCTTTCTTTCTTTTCACTTCTTTTTAACTCTCCTTTCTTCAACTTTTTTTTTTTTTTTGGTACACACACCCTTTCTCTCTCTCCCCTTTTTACTCTCTTTTTTTCACCTTTTGTAATAGAAAATGGGAAAAGATAATGCAATTCATGCTCTAATTTTTGCACATTTTTTAATAGAGAGTAGAAAAGGATCATATAATGATTTTTTTTGTTCTCTTTAACTAGATTTTTGAAGATGCAAAAATAAAAAAATATGTTGGAGGGAGGAGAGAGATGGTTACCAACTTGGCTCTTATACCAAATTTGATATAGGTAAACTTGACTCTGATATCAAATCTATTGCAGCCAACCTACAGTAATACTCAATCTGAAGTGAGTAGACTGCAATGGGGGATAACTATTAGTTTCACACTAATACCTTGAGGATCTTAGATTCAACATTACTAACCATTCTAGGACAATTTGCTGCTTTGCTCACTCAAGCAAAGAATTGCTTCACGCCAAGTGAAGAGATAAATCTTATAAATTTTTGACTCATTTCATAATTCAATGAAATAAACTAAAGGCCTGTTTATTATGCAAAATTGATAAAAAAAATTCAAGCTAGAACTAAATATTTCTAAAAATAATTGACCACTAATCATAAACTTATTCAATGTTAACAAAAATATGAAAAATATAAGATTCCTAAAGAGAATAAGATCCCTATTAACAAAAATAAGACTCCTAAAGAGACACTTAATAGAATTATCTATTTTAGGAATCTTATAGGACAAAAAAATACCTGAGTTTTCACCTTCGCAATCCAAGTTTTTAGAAATAATTTATTACTCTTTCAACAGATAAAGTTTTACCAACCATGGTATCATGGCATTCGCTGGTAGTGCCATTAAAAACTTCTGGGTGGAGCAGGTCATTGAGTTGGCCCATTCAACTCCTTGCCATACAAAGGCAAATGGCCCAAAGGATATATTCTTTTTTTTATTTTCTTTCCCCCCTCCTTTTTTTCGCTCCTTTCTCTCTTTTCTTTCTTTCTTTTCACTTCTTTTTAACTCTCCTTTTTTCAACTTTTTTTTTTTGGCACACACACCCTCTCTCTCTCCTTTTTACTCTCTTTTTTTTCACTTTTTGTAATAGAAAATGGGAAAAGATAATGCAATTCATGCTCTAATTTTTGCACATTTTTAATAGAGAGTTGAAAAGGATCATATAATGATTATGGTCAAGAACACATACACATAACAACATAGTTGTCAGACCCCGCCCGCACATTGACCCGGCCAAGGGCTCGGGTCACCGGGTCACTGGTTCAACCATTGGGTCACTTGTTCAACCATCAATCAATTATATTAATATAAAAATATATTTATATTCATAAAAATTAATTTTTAATAAAAAATTAAGGTTAATATGATAATAAAACCCATGACCCGAACCGGTTCGGGTCGGATTGATCGGTTCATAGGTGAACCGGCTGGGTTGACCGGATTATTCTGGGTCACTTACACATTTGGTTTTATATTGAAACCGGACCGGCTTGGCCTTCGGGTTCGGTTCAACCGGTCCAACCGGGCGGTTCGGTCTGGTTTTGACAACTATGTATAACAGTAACTATTATTATCTCTTCCCTAAACTCTTGGGAGACAAGCTTTCTTGGATCTAGAAGCCTTTTGTGAATTGTAGGGTTTGACACTTCCTATAGGACAACATACTAAATAAAAATGTCCTCTAATGCCTAGCACCATGTATGGGGTCTTCAAGTACCAGTACACCATAAGAAAACATAGACATTTTTTTTAGCTGCATGAACTTAAACCACAGGGTTTCCACCAAATCTAATGTGAACCTTAATGTATATAAATGTTATTAGGAAACTTTTGCAGACATAAAATTAAGGAACACTTTTTCCACTTTTTTGGAAAAAAAAAGGCAATTGTGCTTTTTCACTCATACGGGATAGCAAAAACATAAAGCTATTCAAAGGATATTGCACATATTTGCTCACATGGCTTGAAACAAGACTGAGAATACTCATTGTGGTAGACTTGGAACTGAAAGAATCAAGTTGACTAGGATATGTTGTCCCCTTCGCATATGATTGGTGCATGAACTTCTCTTATGTTCACTTCTTCTGTAGGATAACTCCTCCAATTTACACTAAAAATCAACTGTAATTGTCAAGTTGACTTATGAGATGCTAGTGTGGGTGGTTATTATTCATAATCACATTGAAAGGGCTCTTACTATGGGTTCAATCCATCTCCAGCCCAACTAAGTTGTTGCTAAAGAACTGAATGAAGCCCGAGAGAGTTCAAAAGCAGCAAATATCCATAAAAAAGATGACTTCTTAGTCAGAAAAAAGAGGACCCACCCACCATAACTAGATGGCCTAAGATTGCCATATCCTAGGGAGGATGTGCATCTTCCTAACTTATTATTCTTAACATCCTTGAATGTGATGAATTCAAGTACCTGGATTCTGGGAAAATATAATTCAAGCCCTCACACAACTGCTAGGAGAATGAAAGGATCTTATTGGAGCATAAAAGCCAACTGATGGTCCAAATTGTTCTTTTATTGAGCTCATAATTTCTAGTCTTAGTCATTACATGACTTAGCTATGAGGGAACTTGAACTTTTGTTATTCAGCTAACTTACAAGTTACTTAGGCCCCAAGCTATTATTTAGGATTACTTGTTACTAGTTCCTTAGGGTAGGATACATTATAAATATATAGGAAATGAGAAAGTTGAAGATAAGCCTGGCATAATGTATAGTGTGTGAGTTGTTGATAAAGAGAGTTATTTCTTATCGCTCTCTCCTCTCACCTTCTCTCACTCTCTCTACCCCTCTACTCTATTCATTACCATCCTGCACTTTTTTCTTGATTTCACTCTTCTAAGGCCGATCTTCACGTAGTTTGACATAGCATGGATCAATATGGTATGGTACACATTACATGCTATGAAAGGGAACCAATACTTTCTCACTCTTAATTATAATACCACTCAGTACCGACAATACAGATCAATAGTGAGCAATACAGAACAGTTCTACTCGATTCAAAACAATTCAGTTCATGTTGAATTAAACCTTAGTACCATATCAGTATCTTACCTATATGGCATGGTATGGCTAATACGGGGTGGTATGAAAGGCCTTAAAAAGGACTCTACTTTACCCATTATTTCCTTACCTTGATCTTCCTTTTGTCCAGTCTTGGATCAATTCTTTTTCATCACATCATCAAACAAAAAAGTCTCAAGATTGAACTTTATCATCTTGTAAGGAAAGACTTTGGGCTTGCGCACAATGATTTAACATCAAACAACACCAAATTGACATATAAGCATTCTATTGGTATCCATGAATATTAAATTGCAACCAACAATAGCAACTCCAGATGTCAAACAATGCCTTGAGGTTGTTTCTCCTACCTTAAATCATCAAGATGCTGAGCACATTCTTGTAGTGCAGTAGATGTTAGCATGCATGAAAATTGTATGTCAAATATTTAACACTGACATCCAATATATGAGAATATTAATGGCATGTTTATTGAAGATCATAAAATCCTTAAAGATTCCTCAGTAAATTAACTATCAAAGCAATATTAGGAGCTCGAAGACAACCAACGCAGTAGAAGCATATGAGAAAGTGGCCTAGATCATCTGGCAAGTTTTCTATTATGATGATTCAAGCCCCCATTCAATAGCTAGGAGCTTCAAATGGTCTTATGGACCATTAAAAACATTTAACAATCCAAATTTTTCTCGCATTAAGTTATTTATCAAATTTTAGAGTCATTACATTTCTTAAATATTAAGTAACATGGACCTTAAGTTACTTGGAACTCATGTAGCTCATTCTTTAATTGTGAGTTTTCTGAAGATGAAGAACTACCTTTAGTTCTTGATGTACCCTTCGATAGTGGGCCCCATCCCCTTTTGTAACCAGATCTAGAACCTAAAATCTTCTCAAAAGTGGCATCCTTATTGATTGGTTCTACTGTAGAGTCCTGTGAAGAAAGTCGCTCTACTAACTGTGCCTACAATGAAAAGAAAATAAATTAAACATATTTAATATAAAACATTACATTCAAGAATATTATATTTTTAATTGATAAAACTTACATGGGTATCTTCAGCTCTTTCATTTATCCATTAGTTCTTCTTTTTGTCATAATGAAGAGTATTCCACAGCTGAAGTCTTGTGGCTCCTCTCACATAACAGTATCTCTCTAAAAAAACAATATTAGTTTAAGACAATAAATTCCATCAAAAAAGGATAATCATAATATTAAGCTCTTATGATACTACAAACTTGGAACATTTGTGAACCATCTTTATTTGAAGCCCTATAACCAGCTCTAAGCACTCTCCATATCAATTACCAACCAAAAGAAATTTCTTATTGTAAATGATATATTTGACTTCACATATTTGATGGCTTCATAAATTATATCCATA
Organism: Calamus simplicifolius; assembly: GCA_900491605.1. Taxonomy (NCBI): domain Eukaryota; kingdom Viridiplantae; phylum Streptophyta; class Magnoliopsida; order Arecales; family Arecaceae; genus Calamus; species Calamus simplicifolius. The sequence continues at coordinate 652,670 of UESW01003875.1, forward strand.
GCTACGAAATCTATATGGTAATTTTAAATCAAAGAAGTGTATATGATGAGCTCCCCACATGACATTGGCACACAATACAAGGGATATTGACTCATGGAAGAGAAACCTATAAATGATGGATTCGATTTGGATCTGCATTTAGTGGTTGTGTTTGCATTTGGATCTGCATTTAGTGGTTGGAAATATTCGATTTTTGTTTCAGATCTTGTGTTGGAGTTGTGTCAGTTGTGATGTGATATGAATTAGTGGGCATCTTCAGCTAATCTCATTTTAATTGAGTGGATGGTTGCCTTAGGAATAACAGTAGACAAGATGGGTGTGGCATCTGAGAAGCCTAGTGTAACTTTGTATTAGTGCTATGCATGAGGCATCTTATATCATTTTATGTTTAAAATGTTTACTGTTCTTGTTATCTATGATGGATGATTGGCCTACTTGCTGCTCCATGAGTACATGCTGTTTATTAGCTTTCTTTTCTTTTCTCTATTATTCTTAGATTTGAGTGAACATGATCATTTCCTCTATTGTTAGGAAGTTTTGATGCTGATAAATATATCATCTCGTATGATAGTAGCTCTATCTGTTTATGACTTGTACTCATTAATTTAAAATGTAAAAGCTGTTGATTACCATAGCTTTCAACTTGCCTCGATAAATATTTAAATTTGAAGCATCACTTCAAAATTCCGGTCTAGGCCAAACAAAAATTGCTTTTCTTCTAATTAAGGGATATGAATATATTGAGATGAATTATTTGTGAAATGCTCAAGCATATTGGAGGGTTGATTTTGTGAAGTGTTTTGTGCCCCTTTTCTAGCTTCCTATATCTGTGTCGTGTTCTGCATCCTTCAGCTAATTTCAGGACTCATGGATTTGATTAGTTTGAAGCAGTCTGAAAAGTAAGCAGGCTTTTTAGACATGCACCATGTATGCAATCTCAAATAGGAACATTGTACATTATACCTTCAAATTATCCTAATTGAGCGTGGTAAAATTTGCTTGTTTCTTTTAAAAAAAGTTGTTCTGCACAAGGCTCTGCTCAAATGGTTTTTAGTGGAAATTTTTACCAAGAGTCATGCCAAAGGAACCAATGTATTCAATGAATTACAAGAGCAATAGATACAAAGAGTTGTAGATTGATGTAATCCTAACATTAGTCAAAATGAAAAATAGCGTATGGAACATTACATGGCTTTAGGAATCTTTAATCAACAAATTTTCAAAGTTCAGTTAGTAGTATGTGAAAATCTTTAGGCTCTATTGGGACAAGCAGGAAAATAGTTTCATATGGAAGCATATAAAATTGTAGAAAGAGTAGCAGTGTTACAATATCTTGACCAATACTCTGTCAGTTATTTTCTTTTTGGAGAAGCAAAATTTTAAATTATAAGCTCACTATTTTCTTGTTATTTTTAACCATCTAGATTCTATTTTACTACCGACAGAAATTCATGCCCAATAAATTCATTATTTTCTTTGTTTAAATTTCTTTTTCTTTTTATAGCTAACCGAAATTAATGTTCAATAAATCCATTCCTCTCTTTGCTCTGTCATGAACCAAATAGAGCCTTAAAAAGCTCATCAATAACAGAATTAAAAAACATGCACACCCATGACCCAACTAAATTGTACCTAAAAGCAAGATACAGATCCATGATGCAAGAACAATAGTTCAATGTGATGGAAGAATTCAAGGAGGAGCAGAAATTACAAGTACTTCTAAGAAACTATAACCATAAACTCATCTAAAATCTCAACCCAAGAAACAATTTTAAAGATGATGCAACCAATAAGTTTCTTGGGAACAAAGGCAAACCATCAAAAAAGCCAAGCAAGTATTCCTTACCATATCATAAGAGTGAGCCGGTATAGATTTCAATCAAATGAGAGCAGCATATGGCTGTAATTCCCAATTAGATTTATTTGTTTCTGATTTTTTCTACATCGAAGAATGGAAAGGGTTACATGAATTTGTAAAAAATATAACTATTAAAATAATTGTATGGATGTATTTACTTTATACTAATCTGAATAAAAATAATCACAAAGAAAGTTTCAGTCACTCTGCGAGACACGAAATGGCTTATTTTGCTTTGCTAAGCTCACACTTGTGTCCCCACCATGACTAATGACGTATATATGAAGCCGATATCTAAATTCTCGATATACTTTATTCATTTGAAACTTAATACCCTTTTTAATATGGTCTAATAAAGTCATATCAAGATTGAACTTCTCTTGCAAATATATTTAAAAATTATAAAAGTTATAAGGTAATATTAAGTACGTTAAAAGTAATCTAAAATTAATCTAAAGTAATCTAATATAATTATACTGATCTAAAATTGATTGATCATAGGTGCTTTTTGTGCATTAGTGATTTCACTCCACTTTCTGACCGCAAGTGATGTCATATCACGTACAACCACTCCTATCGGTTAAAACTCGGAGCGAAACTCTCTTAATGGTCGTTCACCTCAGGTGGTAGAAGAATAGGCAACTTCTGTCCACCACGCATATCAATCAGATGTACGGACTTATATCCGCGAGCAGGACCTTGGTCCCTCTTCTTTGATGATATAGCTGCAAAACATAATGAACTAAATTAGTGCAAAATAATATAAAGAAATATAGCCAAATAAGATAAGTTTAAAGTAAAGTTATTACATGATGCGCCGACAGATGACCCCTCTGTCAGAGCTGGAATGTAAGAATCATCTAGCCTCGATGTGGCAGGAGTATCTCTCGAAGACATCTGCAAACAAATCTAAGTAAATAGTCATAATTTATTGTATAAGATCTTCGAATCTTGTAGAAAGTATGTTTGCTTGACCAAACATTTGCACTTAAACTTTATAAGAGCTAGAAAAGAATTAGGAGTCATGAATCATGATCCGTAATGAATCATGCATCGAACTACAAGCATAAGTTCAGTCAAATTTGGTTGAGACAAACTCCTATCTGCCAGGGGAATTAATACGTCTTGAATGGAGAACTGATGCAACTTCAGTGAAGAATCAGGATCATGAAATGAAAAGAGGGTAATTCAGGAATCAGAAGTACGATTTCTAGCTTTATTCAATTTATTTCAAGTTGAAGAGAGTTGTTTTTAGCTGTTTGTTATACAAGATTTGTTATACAGGACTTTTCTAAGTTTTTAGATGAGTCTATAGTTTGAAATTAAACGAATGAGTCTGTAGTTTGAAATTAGATAGATGAGTTTATAGTTTGAAATTACTTTGAAGTTTAGATATTTTCAAATATCATCACAGTCCTCACTTTTCACAATCATGAGTAGAGATATAAATGCTATTTAAATTTTATGTGATTTTTGGGTGTCATGATGAGACACATCTAGGTGTATTGAGCAGTCCTATTCAAATTAAGTAATAACGGCCAGAAAGTGCTAAAACAAGACTGGAGACACAAATGCCTCTCTACTTTTTTAGCCTTAAATATGGAATAATAATCATGATTATCTTAGTTAACATCAGGCTAAGCACCTTCCTCAGACATACCCATGTCTGAACAATGAGACATAGGTACAGGTATGAGATATGAGTCCAATGCTTCATTGATCTCTTTATCACAGTAAATTTGGAGGCAGAGATGGAGATGGGAGGAGGGATGAGTATATTTCTCGAAGAAACCGCACACAGAGAGAGACTAGAACCTATGTATGATAATAAAGGATGGCAGCAGACTGGACTAGATGTCAAGATCAGTGATAGAAGCAGGAAAACAGATATGTGCAGGTTGCATGGTGAATGAAGCTGGACGTGAACAAGGTAATCTGTGAAGGCCACCACAGATGGGGCTAATGTGCTGTCAAGAGTGTGGAGAAAGCAATATATGATTAGATTCGGTTTCATTCAAGCAATAACAATATGTGCCCTGCACTTGGTTTATTTAAGTGGAGAGCATTTGATGAATGATTTGGTCCCTGGTTTTCTAGTTAATTCGATGGGAAAATTAATGGCAGGCCGCTGGATTTCCAATCATTCAGTGATGAGGGCTTATTGAATAAAAATCTATTACAAAACCTGATCTGATGGCCGTTTGAATATAGTGTGCATGCAACATGCACAAATGAGCAGAAATCGAGGTGTGTATAAAGTGCATACTTCATGACATCTCACGTGGTGACATACCAACCAATTTTCAAATCATTTTTCAGTCAAGTGACTAGATTGAAGGGCTAAATAATATAATAACTTCAAATTTTCAAAGATAGGGAGCAACCTAAGCTGAATGAGAAACTTTCACAGCAGAAAGCAAAAGCCAAATGACATGAACCTCAAGTGAATAGATTGCATAATTAACAACATAGTAAAAGAACTGGAAGGAAAATGAAGCAAGAAGGTTGCAGTGAAGACTTCACGGAGACATAGAATAAAATATTTTGCATAGTTAGGTGCACAAAAGGGCTTCATTCAATACCACAAACTAAAATAGATAAACATACACCTGCAGACATGCATAAAGCAAAAGAAGTAATGAGATACTTGCTCAGAGCTCTCTAAGACTTTGCATAAGCAAAAAAATGGAATCAGTCCCAATCCCAAGGCCGATGCAAATGGTTCTACTCTCTGTACCAATATTTTGTTTCATTACTAATAGGCCACTTAAATATTGAAATAAACCAAATAGAACACAATACGAAGACTAAGAAAACCCAATATTGCAGCAATTGCTTTCCATTTGTTCCAATAATAAAAAAAAAAAAGAATGAAAATTTCTAGGTTTGCAAGTAACACCCCCCAACAAAAACCACAAAAAGCAAAACAAAAACCCCGCGTCCTCCTACTCCTCTTTCCAAAACCCCCCAAAATCATAACTCACGAACAAACCATCTAGCCCGTTCATCTCTTTTTCTCACCTCCCTCCAACCATAAATATACCATCAGTATTTCAAACCATAAAGATGCCAGTTTGAACTTGCTTTTCCAACCACCTAGGTCACAGCATCGTTTAATCCTCTCTAACCATCACTGCTCATAAGTTCTATAAGTTCCCCAAGAACGGTCCCTTCTAGACCCACCCACTTCTCGTCCTTTTCTTTCCCCCTTTCGCCCCAGCCGAGCAAGATGTGGCATGAAGACGCTCCGTGGACAGTACCCACGTTCTTGATAGATCCTCTCTATATCTGAGATGCCTCTCACACGGAGACGGAGACTGAGGAAAGACCCAGGAGCAGTAAAAATAGATCGACGAGGGTATGATGCTTGCACAGTACTAAAGAAAACGTGGAAATATAAGAATTGACCTTGGCCCACAACAAGTTGCAGGGGACGAAACAAATCTTCTAAAAGGTGAGCAATAAAACCAGAACAGGAAAAGAAAGAGCTTACCCTAGATTTGTTTTTGCTTCTATGCGGTAGAGTTTTAAAGGCAACAGGGGAAGGGTTCTGGCATCCGAGGGTTGACGGTGAAGGGGAGCTTACGGGGTCGACGAAGTCTCAGATTTGCGGCATGAGAGGAAGGGTTTCATGAAGAAGAGAAAAATCACGAGAGGATTTTCGAGAAAAATATTTTTACGCGGTTGCGACAGCCGTAATAAATCTAATTATTACGATGAAACAATATTGTCGCGATAATAAACCTAATTATTAGGATGAAAATTATTTTTTCACCTTAACAGTACAAAAAAAATAAAAATATATAACCTTACCTATTATGATGAACCATAATTTTTGCCATAATAAATCTAATTATTACGGCTACAATATTATTTTATCGTAATAGCATAAAAAAAAATAAAAAAAAAAAATCTTTATCTATTACGGTGACATATAAAGTAAATTACATTTACCGTAATAGCATAAAAAAATAAAAATAAAAATAAAATCTGCTCCTGATGGCAAACCATAATTTTTGCAATAATAAATAATTATTACGACGACAATATTATTTCACCATAATAGCACGAAAAAAAATAAAAAAATAAAATCTTAACCTATTACGGTAATATTTAAATGTAATGATTATAGCAAAAAATAAGTTTCATCATAGCACGAAGAAAAATAAAAATAAAAATAAAATTTGCTCCTTATTATGGCAAAAATTATTTTTAACCGTAATAGCACAAAAAAATTAAAAAAAATAAAATCTAAACCTATCATGGAAAAATTTATATTTCACCGTAATAAATCTAATTATGGCAAAAAATAAGTTTCACCATAATAGCACAAAAAAATAAAAATAAAAATAAAATTTGCTCCCTATTACGATGAAAATTATTTTTCATCGTAATAACAAAAAAATAAAATTAAAAATAAATTCTAAACCTATTATGGTAAAATTTATATTTCATCATAATATCTAATTATTACGGTGAAAAATAAGTTTTATCAGCACAAAGAAAAAATAAAAATAAAATAAAATCTGCTTTCTATTATGGTGAAAATTATTTTTCACCGTAATAGAGCAAAAATAAAATAAAATCTAAACCTATTATGGTAAAATTTATATTTCACCATAATAAATCTAATTATTACAGTGAAAAATAAGTTTTACCGTAATAGCATGAAGAAAAAATAAAAATAAAAATAAAATCTGCTCCTATTATAGCAAAAATTATTTTTCGCCGTGCAAAAAAAAAAAAAATAAAAATAAAATCTAAACCTATTATGGAAAAATTTATATTTTGCCATAATAAATCTAATTATTACGGTAAAAATAATTTTCACTATAATATTATGAAAAAAAATTATTAAAATTTTTAATTGTAACGATGAAATTTTTTTTCATCATTATAATAAGTTTTAATGACGAAACATATTTATGCCATAACAAATAGGTATTACGATGACTTTTATTTTAATTTTGCCGTTATAAAGAAAGATATAACAATGAAAATATATCACGGTAATAAGTTCTCTACAAAAACTCAACTTTCTTATAGTAACACTTTTCATTTTTTATAAATAATGGTGAGTTCTCAACACTTTTAAAGTAAGCTCAATATGCTTTATATGTTCTTTTCATGATTTGCTATAAATCAAAATATCATCAAAGAATACTTGGATATACTTACAACGATATGGCTTGAATACCTCACTCATCATAGATTGAAATATTAATGGAGAATTTGCAAGCCCGAGGCGCATTGCCATTGACTCATAATGCCCTTTGTATTTTGAAGGTAGCATTTGGTATGTCATGAGGGTACATTTGATCTGATGGTAGCCAGATCATGGATCCAACTTGGTGAAGAACTAGGCACCAAGGAATTCATCCAATAACTCATCTATGATAGTTATGGGAAATTTGTCTTTAATGGTGACTTCATTTAAAGCTCTATGGTCAACATAAAGCCTCTAAGACCCATCATGCTTCTTCAGTACTAATACTGAAGGTCAGTAAGGACTTTGGTTTAGTTGAATCACTTCTGAAACCAATATATTTGCCATCAATTTCTTAATTTATTTATTTTTTTTGATGGTAAGGATATTTGCATGGTTTCCAACAATAGTTCCACTTCCTTGCTTCAGAGGAATTTTGTGATCATGGGTCCTTGATGGATTTCATGGTTCTTCAAAAATATTCTAATATGACTGCAACATCTGTTCTAATTTAGGATCCTTAGAGATCTCAAACTCATTCACCAACTTATCCATTGGCTATGGATCTTTCATGGTGTTTGTGGTTGTGATTGGTTGGAAATTTTGATTTAGATGCCTCATCTGATGAGGATGTCAAGGCTTAAACCGAAGTGGAGGAAGAATATGTAAGAGCTCATATTTGTGAGTATTTAGTTCTATAATTATTATGCACTAAATAGATATGAGTACTTATATAGAATTAAAGAGCCTAAATAATACCTTATTCATTAATATTTTTGGGTGAAATCCTGAGTTGTTACTGTTGACGCCAAGTCACTCTCCTTCAACGTCGGGGAACGAGATCCTCCTCCTCGAAGATTCCTGCAAGAAAGTCCCCGAAGACCAGTTGCTTCGATGGGACCCTCCGATGCTCAAGTTAGCAACTTGGGAATAAACAAAGGTTAACTAGCAGAAAGAGCTAGAGAACTTGAGTTCAGGATCCTTCCCTTGTCGTGAGTGTGGGACTTTTATACCTGTTCGAAGGTCTCATTTCTGCTTCCAAAAGGTTGCTGATTTCGAGATATTATTGCCCGATAACGGTTGGAAGGCAAGGTTGACAGTGAGGGGTCATAACCGACACTGGGCATGTCAGAGGTATCCTGCTCCGCCTGTCACCTGCCAAGCGCGGCGCTATGGGTGGCAGGCAGACCTGATCGCACCAGGCGTGCGCCGTTACGAGGCGGGGCCATGCGCTGTTGCAGTCGAGTGACAGAGCATGTGGCCGCAGCGAGCGGTTTGTGGGCCACATGGGTGCAATAGGCGGTTGGTGGGCCACGTGGGTGCAGCAGACGGTCGGTGGGCATGTGGGTGTGACAGACGGTTGGTGGGCCACGTGGTGTGTCGGGGTGCTCGAGGCAGCGAGACATGAGATCCGTGGCCGAGGACGCTAAGTCCGGGTCGAGGCCGAGGGGATGCCAAGCCCAAGGTCGATGCTAAGGGACGCTAGGTCTGAGCCAAGGCTAAGGGGGCGCCAGGTCCGAGGTCGAGGCCGAGGGGATGCTAAGTTCGAGCCGAGGCCGAGGGGATGCCAAGCCCAAGGTCGATGCCGAGGGACGCCAGGTCCGAGGCCGAGGCCAAGGAGATGCCAGGTCCAAGCCGAGGCCAAGGGGACACCAGATCCGAGCCGAGGCCAAGGGGACACCAGATCCAAGCCGAGGCCGAGGGGACGCCAGATCCGAGGCCGAGGGACGCCTAGTCCGAGGCCGAGGGGACGCTAAGTCCGAGCCGAGGCCGAGGGGACGCTAGGTCTGAGGCCGAGGGGACCTCGGAGGCCGAAGGGACTTCGGAGGCCGAGAGGACCTCGGAGGCCGAAGGGACCTTGGGGGCCTAAGGGACCTCAGAGGCCGAGAGGACCTCGGAGGCTGAAGGGACCTCCGAGGCCGAGAGGACCTCGGAGGGCCAAAGAGGGAGTTCTGTCAGTCATCTTCACCGTTAACTCTAACGACGTGGATCAGCCACATCAAATTCCCCCTTGCCCCTAAGACGAAGCGGGCCCACCCCAGAAAAACGAAAGGGGTGTCATCTCCCAAGTGACTGATCCCCACCTGCTGCCAACTGTCGACGAGCACATGTCCCTGGGCGAGGCGATAATTGTGCGAACAATCTGGGGATATGGTGGGGCGGCCTCTACCGTCTGTGCGATCTTCGGAGATCGGCCTCGAGGTGGGCGCGCCTTCCTGAAGCCTACGAAAGGCTGCCACCATCATTGCTATCATGATGTCGACGTCAGCGGTGTCCCGTCATTGGCTGAAGGCGAAACGCCCCATGCGCCGGTCCGCCTGCCGAAGCGACCCAGCCTATGGCGGGAGTACGCGTGGCTGGGTAGGCGAGGCGGGATAATTTGAAACTTGATAAAACTGAGCGAAAGCTGAATCTCGTCACTTTGCTTCAAACCGTCATCGTCTTCCTCTGACCTTTGACCTCCTCTACAACCCGAGAACCAATGTCCGCCATTTCTATCACAGGTTAGCCCTCTGATCCTTCTGAGCCTTCTCTTTCTTCTCCTAAACCATTGCAATGGCCTCCTCACCATCCTTGTCCTTGTCGGCCAATCCCGAGGACCGAATCTCTCCTTCGAGGCTTCATGCCTCTTCATCTCCTGTACCCTCGTGGTCCTCCGATCCGGAGGACCGCGCTCCAACCCTTCCACGGCGGGCCGCCCGTAGGGCTCCGGCACGGAGGCATCGGGCGGCCGCTGGCACCTCTCAGAGGGTGGGAGCGGAATCCCCGACTGGGACCACCTCCATGGTAACCGACCAGAACTTGGCTAACCTCAGGGCCCATTACCAAATCTCTCAAGACATCGGGCTCTTCCTCCCGACCCCTGACGACAGGGTGGTCTCTTCCTGACCCGGCAGAGTGGTCGTTTATGAAGTGTCCTTCATGTTAGGCCTCCGCTTGCCTTTCCACCCCTTCTTCATCAACCTCCTTGACTATTATTCCTGACCCCCACCCAGCTGGTCCCAAACTCCCTCCGAACCATCTGTGCCTTCATCGTCCTATGCCACTTCCATAGTATCACACCCCGACTCTCCCTCTTTCGATCCTTCTACACCCTTCGTAGTAGGTGGGTTGGTGGGTGTTCCAGCCCCGATCCAACCGTGTCCTCAAGCTATTCCTCTCTTCCTCTATCAAGGGATGGAAATCCCAGTTCTTTTTCACCGACCTTGACCAAGTCAAACCCGGTGGGGGGACCACAACCTTCGGCCCAACATGAACTCATTCGTAATCCCCAGGGACCGAGAAGTGCTGGGGCGGCTGTTGACGGCCGAGATCCCCAGGTGTAACAACTCCTGACGGAGGAGAATCTCCGACTCTCGGGGGTCTCCACTCAGGGTGGTGAGTAATTGCCAATACTCAAGTCAATTTTCCTTCCCCTTTTGCTTGTCCTATTTTCTTTTTTTCTTCTTTTTTTTTTTTTACTAACTCCGACCGACGCTGTGCAGTGATGAAGCTCCCGACCACCAAGCTCAAAAAGGTGGCCGTCAAGAGGATGAGGGCCCAGGGAGGGCTAAGCGAGGGGCAGCAGGCCCCAGCCCCTAAGCGTCCGTCGATGCGAGTTTCTCCACCCTTCGAGCACCGAGAGCCTCTGGCCATACCGGAGGTGGATCTGACAGCTGACACCCCACCGGAGGGGGTGAGGGTTGAGAGGGCAATAGAGGAGCCCCAATGCCTGCCGAGCCAACCCCATCGGAGGCAAAACGAAGCTGGGGAGAGGGCCCCTCAGCGGCAAGCCCACCTCCGGAAGGGGTGCTAGAGAGTAGCCCCGCGCGCGCTAAGCCCGAGCTAGCCGGGACCGCCGAGGGGAGCAGAGCCGGGCCGACACCACCTTGGGACTCCATCATGAATGACAAGCACTGGGCGGAGCGGCTCATCTCGCAAATAATCGTGCCTGAGGTCCAGAAGGAGCTCAGTCACCTGGGAGCGGCTACGTTCTTCCGAGAGGCTTACGTGGCCCTCGCCCGAGTAAGTAATCTCGTGATCCTCTGCCTTTGGATATTTGTTGAGTACTGACATGTTGTCCAAATGCAGTTGGAAAACTCCCTGGCGACCACAAAGGAGGTTATTAGCGGAGGAAATACCATCATCCGACAGGCCCAGCTGGAAGCCGAGGAGGCCCATGCTCGGGCCGAGGCGGCCGAGGGGGTCCTGGAGGTGGCAAAGACCGAGCGAGCCGCTGAGATAGCTGAGGCCACCCGGCGGGCGAAGGCCGAGGCCAACCGAGCCCGGGCGGCGCTGAACCAGCTCAAGGAAGCCGAGAGTCAGGTCGAAGCCAGGAACATCCACATCGCCGAACTAGACTCCGTCGTCCAGTCGGCCGAGGCCAGGGCCGAGCGTGCCGAGGAGGCCGAGAGGAGGGCCGTCTCGCTGGCTGAAGAGATGGAGGCGCGGGCCCAGGAAGCGGAAGCTGCCACCGAGGCTAGAGCTGCAGCGGCTGTAGAAGAGTTTCGAACCTCGGAGTGCTTCGCCGATGAGCTAGTCGAGGCCAACGCGGATTCCTACCTCCAAGGGTTCCGCGATGCCATAGAGAAAGTGGCCCAGGTCCTAGATCTCCCCCGCGCCTTGGACATAGAGCCGGACCAAGGGTCCGAGGGGGCCCCCTCTGATGATGATCCCGCGGTCGACCATTGATTTTGTGTTGTTTTTCCCTTTTTGTACTAAGTCCGACTCAGTCGGCATTTTGTAAACGCTTAGCGTCAATGAAATCATTTTTAGCAATCTGCCATGTCGTATTTTAAGTCCCCGACTCACCGACGTAGGTCCCCTGGGGGCCGCGTCGACAGTAGGGTAGTGTCCCTCCCGTTACATGATCGACTTAGTTGCCGCTTAGGGCCGAACTCCTGGGAGAGCCGAAGTCTAACTCGGTTGATCCTGCCCTGGGTGAGTTTTGATGGACGTCACTTTGGAATGTCGAGGCAGACTCGGGCCTTTGAGTACCGATGGAACATTGGTCTTGGATGGCCGAGGTGGACTTGGTCCTCTGAGCACCGATGGAGCATCGGTCTTGGATTGCCGAGGTGGAGTCGGGTTTCTGAGCACCGATGGGACATTGCTCTTGGAACGCCGAGGTGGACTCGGTCCTCTGAGCACCGATGGAGCATCGGTCTTCGACTGTTGAGGTAGACTCGGTCCTCTGAGCACCGATGGAGCATCGGTCTTGGAC
>UESW01003875.1:665913-713683 GCA_900491605.1 Calamus simplicifolius
TTCACTGGCTCGTACTGAAAAACTCCATTGAAGTTCCCACAGAACTCGGAGCTCTCCGAAGAAAACCCATCTAGGGGAAATCTTCTGTGAGAGTCCTCTTCTCATATATGCTTGCTGTGAATCTCCACTGACTTGGGCATCGGGGGGTCCTCCGCAGAGGGCAACCCTCACAGCACCCTTTGCATGCGGACTATCTTGCAGGTTCCGCCCGGGGCGATAAGACCGGCGTCCAGACTAGGAGCCCAAAAGCGCACCCAAGTCAGAGAACGGATTTATGTGGCAACAGATTGGTGCTAGAGGAAGGGCCTCAAGTCCCATAAACTTATAATCTAGGAGACAAGACTCAAAAACCAGAAGAAGCATCCTCTAATGGCCAATCGAAAGAGAGCCACATCTGAAGCTCAAGATCAGACCGCTTCTCAGAGGCCTGACCCAATTAACAGCATGGCACCCCCGCCACCACCGCCGGCTGAAAACTCCTTCGCCGCCGGCGATGATGGTGATGCTAGATCAGTTCACCACTCTGGTCCAACAGGTCCAAACATTGACCCAGTTGGTCCAGGCTCTAAGCGGTTCCCAGCCCAGCCGCTCCTGCTCCCTAGCTTCATAAGAGTTGTTGCCCCTGTTCCGCCGGCGATCTCTTCTTCCAATCCGCCTGAAGCGACAGATTACTATCGCCGGCCCGCAAAGGCAAAACCGCTGCAATGAGCTGGAGGGAAGAGCCCGCTCAGATCCCGATGGGTTCGTTCTCTATCCCCGGTGTCTTCTCAGGACTCGACATCGCTACCATCTCCTCATCGCCTGATCCCTCCTACCACTGTGGATGAAAGAATCAGGCAACAGATGCATGAAATGCATCGAGAATGGCGTCAAGAGTTCCGTCCCAGCCAAAAGCAGAGCAGGGCATCCCCTTCTCCGAGAGAATCATAAGGGAAGTGATTCCCCCTCATGTCAAGCTTCCCACCATCGAGCCATACCATGGATCCACCGATCCCGATGACCACTTGAGCAGCTTCAGATCCATCATGATGTTCCATGGAGCATCTGATGCGATCTTGTACTGAGCCTTCCCCTCCACTCTTAGGGGATCTACCCGAACCTGGTTAAACAGCCTGAACCCAGGTTCCATTGATTTTTTCGACGAGCTGAGCTGTTTGCTTATCAGCCAGTTCGTCAGCACCGTCACTAGCGGCGGAGATCCGATTCCCTCTCTAAGGTCAAGCAGAGAGAGGGGGAATCCCTGAAGAACTACCTTGGCCATTTTAATACGGCCCTCCTGGAAGTCAACCATTCAACCATGAGGTAGCCATGTCTGCCTTGGCCGGAGAAGTGTCGATGGAGGGAGACTTCTACTTGGCTATAGAGGTTAACTATCCGAAAAGCCTCTCAGACATGATGTCCCTGGCGGATAAGTACGCTAGGGTTAAAGAATCGAGAAGGTCAGCTCAAGCCGAGCAGTTGAAGAAGAAGGAGGCAAAGGGCTCGGACAAGCAACGAGCCTACCGCCATGCAAGCCCGCCTCGCTGCCAGAGAGCTCTTCCGTCGCCATCTCGAAACCAAACCCAGAGTCCGGCACGAAGGTTCGACCGCTACACTCCTCTTACCGCGCCAAGAGCGCAAATCCTGATGGAGATCGAGAGTCAAATTCCTTGGCCTCCTCCTCTCTGATGCAATGCAACTCGGAGGGATGTGACCAAATACTGCTGCTTCCATCGGGATTATGGGCATGACACCGACGACTGTTGGCAGCTCCAGAACGAGATTGAGCGGTTGATCTAACGAGGCAGACTAGAGGATTCAAAGGACCCCCTGAGCCAAAACAATGAGAAGAATCGCCAGCATGAGCCTCGCCAGCTTCCTCCGCCAAACCCTCTGGTTATCGGCAATGTTAATGTGATAACGGCGGCCGGCTCCCCAACCTCTTGGCCAGGCGAGGAGGAAACCCGCCAAAGAAGCTCGGGTGGATGAGCTAACTTTTTTCGATGAAGATCTTCGGGAGATACATTACTCCCATGACGATACTTTGGTTGTATCCTTGAATATGAATAATTATGATGTACAACACATTTTGATTGATAGTAGAAGCTCCGTTAATGTTTTGTATTTTGATGCCTTCGTGAGATTGAAATTCTGGGTAGAAAGCCTTCAGGCTGTGGAGTCCACTCTGGTGGGTTTCACAGGTGACTCCATAGTCCCCGAAGGAGTTATTACTTTGACAGTCCGAGCCAGCACTTGGCCTCGCGTGGCGACTATGCTTATGGATTTCTTTGTAACCAAGCTTTGGTCTCCTTACAACGCCATCCTCGGTAGGCCAGGACAAATATCTCTCAAAGCCATTATTTCTATTCCCCATCTCGCCATGAAGTTTCCCACCGAATAGGGAGGGGGATCGTTCAGGAAAGTCAAATTATAGCTCGGCATTGCTTTGTCGCCGACCTTCAATCCACAAAGCCCAAAGTGGACGGGGCTAGATGCTCGGGAAGATTTCGCCGAGCAACGAGTAGAGCCAGCTGAAGAATTAGAGGAAGTACCACTTGACGAAGCTCGGCTCGACCGAACCATAAGGGTCGGATCACAGCTGGAAGGAAAGCTTCGACAAGAATTGATTGAATTCTTTGAGAAGAACTCTAATGTTTCGCCTGGTCCACGTCAGATATGCCCGGGATCAGCCCAGATGTCCTGGTCCACCATCTCAGCGTGGATGAGACATTTCGGACAATTAAACAAAAGAAAAGGAGCTTCGCCCCCGAGCGCCAAAAAGCCATCGAAGAGGAGGTGGACAAGCTCATCAAAGCCAATTTCATCTGGAAAGTCAATTATCCCGATTGGCTGACGAATGTGGTCATGGTGAAAAAATTAAATGGCAAATGGAGGATCTGCATTGACTTCACCGACCTCAACAAAGCCTACCCAAAAGATAGCTTCCCTCTTTCACGGATCGACCAGCTCATGGATTCGACTTCGGGCCATCAAATGTTAACTTTTATGGATGCCTATTCGGGCTACAATCAGATCCGAATGGCACCCGAGGACAAGGAGAAAATTGCTTTCATCACTGACCGAGGTATTTATTGTTACCGAGTTATGCCCTTTGGTTTAAAATATGCAGGTGCCATGATAAACGCATAAATAATTATCATTAAACCTATTAATTAATAATTTAATGTACCTATTTTTATTTAATATTTTAATATTTTATATAATATTTTGATAAAACCTTATCAGTTTAAAGAGCTCGATTTTAGGGATTTAATGATGCAAACGGCACTCAAATCGGAGTTAAGATGAACTCGAAATTGATTTTATAAGGATTTAGCACGGCTTTAAAGCAAAAACGGCAACTACGTTGCAGACTTCATCGTTTTTTCAGCCACACTCCTCTGTTTCCGCTGATTCTCTAAATCCAATCTAATCATTTCCTCCACCAATTAAAGAATAAATTAGATTGGAAGTTATCAAATTGAGTGAATTACAATCCTCTAGAAGGAATTTAAATTTTATTGATTATTTATCTAGATTTCTTTTGTTATTATCGTTGCTTCCGCTGCGTTCTCTGTTTCGAAACAGATTCAGTGCCGTGTCAATGACGCGTCTTCACTTCATCCCGGCCTCTATAAATATCAGCAAAGGCTTGGGAGATAGGGGATTCGAAGGATTCGTTCGTCCAAAGCTGTGCCGTGAAGGATTGCTGCAGCTGTGCCGTGGAGGAGGTGAGAACTCTGTTCGTGTCCGTGGTGTCTGTGCCGTGGAGGAGGAAGCCGTCCGTTCTTTGTGGAGATCAGTTGTTCTGGCTATTCCCAAGAGCTCTGGATCACGGTTTATTTTATTGCTATTTTATTGCCTTTATGTTAGAAATTAAAACTCTTCTATGTTAGATTTTAATATGCACTTTTGAATATTATTGAAATAAAATTTTATACATGTTAATTGTTATTAAATTATAATTAAGTGAAAATAATTTAGACTGATCTATTACTAAAAGGGACGGGCCGTGATCTATGGGTACGGGCCGTGCTCTATAAGATAGAGCATATCTTATTATTTTACACTATTAATTATCTACTTAGTTATATATTAGTAAATTTATAAAATTATTTCAAGATAATCGCTAAAGTCCCTGTGGAATCGATCCCTTACTCTCGCTATTCTAATAGTGAAATTAAGGTGTTTAAATCGTTGCGCTACGACACGCATCAGGTTTTGGCGCCGTTGCCGGGGACTTAAGTATGTTATTTTTAAAAAAAAAATTTAAAAAAAAAAAAATAAAAAAATAAAAAAAAAAAAATTAGATTAATTTTCTCTTAATTTTTGAATAGTTATTACTGCTTATTTTATTTCCTTAATTGTTAGAATTGCATTTTTCTTTTTAACATAAAAAAAAAAAAAATATTACTTTCCTTTTTGCCACAAATCCAATTTTAACCTAATCAAATTTTCCTTTTAATTAACTTACCTAAAAAAACCTAAAAGAAAACCCTAAGACATCTTCCATAAAATATAATTAATTTAAGGAAACAAAAAAAAAATATAAAAATTATAAAAATAAAATATATAAATAAAATAATTATTTTATTTTTATGTTTAGATTGACTTAGGTAGATTTATTTTCTGTAAAACTCAAAATTCTTCCATTGACATCTCATAATTTATTAGAAAATTAGAAACTTAATTACAAAAATTTAAAAAAAATAAATAAATAAAAAACTATTTGCTTTAGAGGCATTGGTAGGGTGTATGCTCGGTCGCCGATCATTGCAGCCCGACCTTATACCCTTAGATCCCGAGATAGAAAGAACTAATTAGAAAATGTCCACATCATGCTATACCCAAATGGCAACTGGTTCAGTGCTTTTATGATGGATTATCAGAAAAGCATAGGCAAATAGTTGATGCTTCATGTGGTGGACATTTATGTTAAAAAATGAACATGAGGCTTGGCAACTTTTGAGACATTGAGTGAGAATTCATTACATCATATGTCAGTTGCTCGTCGAGACCCTCTCGTAGAACCTAAAAGAGGTGGAATATATGAAATAGGTCACTCTACAGATATCTATACTAAGGTAGATGAATTATCCCATAAACTTGATCGGATTCTACAAGTTGGAAACATATCTTCCCCATCTACTCAATTACATGAGGTTTGCATAATTGTTCGAGTCCAACCCATTCTATAGGTGAATGTCCAGCTGCATACCAATTTCCTGACCTTGTTCAAGAGCAAGCCCAGCAAGCCCAAACCCGATTAGCTCCTAGAACAGGAAATGATCCATTTTCAAATACTTACAATCCTGGCTGGCGAAATCACCCAAATTTTTCTTGGAAACCTCAACCTATAACCAATTCATCGATCAGACCTAATTATCAAGAAACTAATTTTAGAAGCATGCCATATTCACAATATCCAAACATCCCCAACCTCCACCGAATAATCAGCCTACTTTTGAAGACAAAGTGTTACAAGCATTGAAAGGGCTAGAAATGAATACTCAAATCCTTCACTCACACACAATCTATTGCAAAACTAGAAACTCAGATAGGTCAATTAGCCACAGCATTCAGTAGAAGGGAGGAGGGTAAGTTACCTAGTCAGCCTATCGACAACCCAAAAGGACAATTCATGGCTGAAGGTTCCAATAGTCCTGACAAATTCCCAAACATGCTAAATCAGTCATGACTCTCAGAAGTGGAAAAGCATTGAACCCACCTGAACCAACCCAGAAATTAAAAGTGGCTAAACCAGAAGAGAGAAGAAATGAAAAAGAAAAGAATTCAATGATCAAGCAATCATACCTAAAGCCCCATTCCCTAGTGCTTTAGAATCTCCTTTGCCTTCAGATAAGAAGAATATAAAAATGAATGAGATGCTTGAGTTATTTAAGCAAGTCCAAATAAACTTACCTCTTCTCGATGCTATCAAGCAAGTTCGGCTTATGCTAAATTTTTAAAGGATCTATGCACACAAAAACGTAAAGCCAAGACACAAATACCAAAAAAGATACATTTGACTGAGCAAGTTAGTTCAGTTGTTCAGCAAATAACCCCACCCAAACTAAAAGATCCTGGTACCCCGATTATATCATGTGTCATAGGAAACTTCACAATCAAGAAAGCATTATTAGATTTGGGTGCGAGTGTAAACCTTCTCCCAAGTTCAGTATATGAATTATTCGGATTTGGAGAGTTGAAACCCACGACAGTAACACTACAATTGGCAGATAGATCAGTCAAAGAACCTCGTGGAATATTGGAAGATGTGTTAGTAAAGGTGGATGAATTTTATTTTTCTGTCGACTTCCTTGTGTTGGATATGGAATCTAGTGGTAATCCTAACCAAATTCCCATCATCCTTGGAAGACCTTTTCTAGCTACTGCTAATGCATGCATAAATTGTAGAACAGGTGTGATGGATGTATCTTTTGGAAACAAGAAGATGAGATTAAATATTTTTAATGCTTCCCAAGGACCACCTGTGTATGATTTAAATGAAGTAAACATGATAGAGGAAGTAGTAGATAAGAAATTCCAAAGTTTGATTGATTCGGATCCTTTACAAACATGTCTTACACATTTTGGAATAGATGACTTTGATATTGATGAGTATACCAAAGAGATAAACATGTTATTAGAACCACCTAAGATCGACACCATCCTCATGGACTATAAAATATGAACCACTTCCAATTAAACCAAGTCCTTTAATACCTTTCCTGGAAGAACCACCCCAACTAGAATTGAAACCTCTTCCAGATGACTTAAAATACTCATTCCTTGGACCCAATGATACCCTTCCGGTAATCATTGCATCTACCCTAACCTCTGAGCAAGAAGATAAATTGGTTGATGTACTTAAAGAACATAAAGAGGCGATTGGATGGACAATAGCTGATATTAAGGGAATTGACCCTTCCGTTTGCATGCACCATATTCATAGTGAAATTGAAGCCAAACCACATAGAGACATGCAACGAAGGCTAAATCCAAACATGAGGGATGTTGTTAAGAAAGAGTAGTAAAATGGCTTGATGCTGGTATTATTTATCCAATTTCAGATAGCCAATGGGTTAGTCCAATCCAAGTAGTACCTAAAAAATCGGGTATTACCGTGATTAAAAATGAAAAGGGCGAATCAATTCCTACTCGCACATCAACTAGTTGAGAGTGTGTATAGATTATCGAAAGTTGAATACCGTGACTAGGAAAGACCACTTTCCTTTGCCTTTTATCGATCAAATTCTAGAACGGCTAGCGAGACAAAGTTTCTTTTGTTTCTTAGATGGATATTCAGGATACAATCAAGTCCCAGTATTTCCTGCAGATCAAGAAAAGACCACCTTCACTTGTCCCTTTGGAACATTTGCCTTTAGACGTATGCCGTTTGGTCTTTGTAATGCACCAGCCACGTTTCAACGATGTATGATGGCCATATTTTTTGATATGATTGGTCAATTTTTGGAAGTATTTATGGATGATTTTTCAGTCTTTGGTGCATCATTCGATAGCTGCCTCGAGAACTTGACTAAGGTACTGAAACGATGTATGGAAATGAATTTAGTCCTAAGTTGGGAGAAGAGCCATTTTATGGTTCGTGAGGGAATTGTGCTTGGACACATTGTTTAGAGAGAGGTATTGAGGTTGATAAAGCCAAGGTTGAATTGATCTCAAATCTATCACCCCAACCTCAGTTAAACAAGTACGATCTTTCCTTGGTCATGCTGGTTTTTATAGACGTTTCATCAAAGATTTCAGTAAAATTTCTCGACCATTGTGTAATTTATTGACCAAGGATAGTTCTTTTAATTTTGATAAAGATTGTCTAACAGCCTATAACATCCTTCGAACTGCTTTGACCACTGCACCCATTATCAAGCCCCCAGATTGGACCATACCTTTCGAAATCATGTGTGATGCTTCTGATTATGCTGTAGGAGCAGTTAGGACAGAAACTCAATCGAGAACCCCATGTAATTTATTATGCTAGCAAAACTCTTTCAGATGCACAAATAAACTATACTACCACTGAAAAAGAATTACTAGCAGTTGTGTTTGCCTAGAAAAGTTTAGATCATATCTGTTAGGGTCTAAAGTTTTAGTTTATTCAGATCATGCAGCGTTGAGGCATCTTATATCAAAAAAGGATACAAAACCCAGACTAATTAGATGGATCCTACTACTACAAGAATTTGATCTAGAAATTTAGATAAGAAAGGTTCTGAAAATATGGTAGCAGATCATATCTCTAGGATCTTAGTGGAATACAATAAAGAAATAATCAGAGATAAGTTTCCTGATGAGCAATTATTCTCAATTTCTTATAGCAGTCTTCCCTGGTTTGCCCACATTATGAATTATTTGGCAACAGGAAAAGTACCTTCCCACTGGACAAAACAAGAAAAAGATAGATTTTTCTCACAAATCAAATATTACTTTTGGAAAGACCCTGAATTATTTAAGTACTGCTCGGATCAGGTGATTAGGCGATGTGTACCAGAGAGTGAGTTCAAAAGTATACTTAACTTTTGTCATTCTCTTGCCTGTGGAGGACATTTTAGTGGAAAGAAAACTGTAGCAAAGGTATTGCAAAGTGGGTTTTATTGGCCAACTCTTTTTAAAGATGCACATAAATTTAGCCGTAATTGTCTCCAATGTCAACAAACAGGAAATATATCTCGAAAAGACATGATGCCCCTAAACCCTATCTTGGTTGTAGAAATTTTTGATGTATGGGGTATTGATTTTATGGGCCCATTTCCTTCCTCTTTTGGATTTGAATATATTCTAGTGGCAGTTGATTATGTGTCAAAATGGATTGAAGCCATGGCAACTCGAACCAATGACCATAAAGTGGTAATCAAGTTTATTCAGCATAATATCCTTAGTCGTTTTGGATGCCCAAGGGCTATAATTAGTGATGGGGGTACACATTTCACGAATAGACACTTCGAAGGATTAATGAACAAATATGGAATTACTCATAAGGTAGCTACACCTTATCATCCCCAAACTAGTGGCCAAGTTGAAATATCAAATAGAGAAATTAAACATATCCTTGAGAAAACGGTGAGACCTGATAGGAAAGATTGGTCAGAACGTTTGGATGATGCATTATGGGCTTATCGTACTGCATTTAAAACTCCATAGGAATGTCTCCTTACAGGCTCGTATTTGGAAAAGCATGTCATTTACCTGTAGAATTAGAACACCGTGCATTTTGGGCTATCAAGCAATTTAATTATGATATGAAGAATGCAGGTGCCAATAGAAAACTCCAATTGAATGAGTTAGAAGAGCTACGAAATGAGGCATATGAGAGCTCAAAAATTTATAAAGAACGAACCAAGGCATATCATGACAAATTTATTAGTAGAAAAATTTTTGAACCAAATCAAAAAGTATGGCTTTATAATTCAAGATTACATCTTTTTCCTGGAAAACTTCGTTCACGATGGAATAGACCTTTTATAATAACTCAAGTATTTTCCCATGGAGCTGTAGAGCTTAAAGACCCTAAGCAAGGAAATACATTCAAAGTAAATGGCCAGCGATTGAAACCATATATAGAAGAAATTAATGATGGAAAAATTGTTGAATCAATTGATCTTGTGAACCCAACACTATCATAATAAGTAGCACAGTCTGGCTGAAGACTTTAAACTTAGCGCTCTTGGGAGGCAACCCATTTTATTAGTTATTTTTAACTTTCTTTTCTTTTAGTGTGTTCTTTTAGTATGGCCAGAGAAGAGCAACAGAAGCAGATTGAAAGAAGATGGCAACAATGAAACTTCCAACCTTCAAATACTCTACCAGGTAGTATCTTTCCTTGAAATTAGTTAATTTTTCTTCCATTAGGGACAATGGAAATTAAGTTGGGGGGGAGGAAAAAGAATAAATAAATAAATCCTCGAGTAAAACTATAATCATATGTGTTACCAAATTCTGTCTCGATTTGAAGTTAATCAAGCAGTCTATTAATGAATTAATGGTTAGATTATTTTTGAGATACTAGGAATAAAGAAAACCTAATAAAAGGTAGGGTTTAGCCCAGAATAATTTTTAGAATAATTTCAGATCCTTCTGACCACTGATCTTAATAGTACAATCTACTTAATAAGGGTATGGGTGAAAATATTATTTAAAAAAAAAAAAAGAAGAAGAAGAAAGAAAAAAGAGAGAAAAAAAGGAAAAAATCTTTCTTAAAGTTAATAGATTAGGTTCTTAGCATTTTTCATTGAGTAACCGGGCCCCGTCACCTAAGAAAGTGATGTTGTTCGCATAAAAAGGTGGGAATTAAAAGAATCTAAATAAAGTTAGTCCTACCTAAAGCCTTTTTAACTCGAGTAAGTAAGTCCGAGGGGTATTTTATACCTAATGCCCTAAAACCAACTGGTTTGGGAGCCATTGGCCTAAAGCTCGCTACAAGGGTTAATTAGAAAGCAAGGGGTTAGGACATTGCACTGACTTTACATATAAATAAATAAATAAAGAATCAAAATTACAAAAGACATTACACCCAACCCAAATTAAGTTAGAAGACTTAATTAGAGAAGTGGAAAGTTGGTGAAGAAAGACTTCTATAAATTCTTATGGACTACACTTTATCACTAAAAAAAAAAAAAAGAACTATAAGATAACTATCAATTCTTAGACTAACTTGGTATATATTTCTAAATTTATTATTTGCTCGAGGACGAGTAAGATTCAAGTTGGGGGGAGTGGTAAACGCATAAATAATTATCATTAAACCTATTAATTAATAATTTAATGTACCTATTTTTATTTAATATTTTCATATTTTATATAATATTTTTGATAAAACCTTATCAGTTTAAAGAGCTCGATTTTAGGGATTTAATGACGCAAATGGAACTCAAATTGGAGTTAAGATGAACTCGGAATTGATTTTATAAGGATTTAGCACGGCTTTTAAAGCAAAAACGGCAACTACGTTGCAGACTTCATCATTTTTTCAGCCGCACTCCTCTGTTTCCGCCGATTTCTCTAAATCCAATCTAATCGTTTCCTCCATTAATTAAGGAATAAATTAGATTGAAAGTTATAAAATTAGACGAATTAAATTCCTTTTGAATGAATTTGAATTTTATTGAAGATTTCTTAAGATTTTCTCACTTGATTTCATCGCTTCCGCACGACTCTGTTTTCTTAAACGATTCTTCTCCAAATCAATTTCTAACCATTTCCTTCACCAATTTAAGAATAGATTAGATTGGAAGTTATCAAATTGAGTGAATTACAATCCTCTAGAAGGAATTTAAATTTTATTGATTATTTATCTAGATTTCTTTTGCTATTATCGTTGCTTCCGCTGCGTTCTCTGTTTCGAAACAGATTCAGTGCCGTGTCAATGCCGCGTCTTCACTTCATCTCAGCCTCTATAAATAGCAGCAAAGGCTTGGGAGATAGGGGATTCGAAGGATTCGTTCGTCCAAAGCTGTGCCGTGAAGGATTGCTGCAGCTGTGCCGTGGAAGAGGTTGAGAACTCTGTTCGTGTCCGTGGTGTCTGTGCCGTGGAGGAGGAAGCCGTCCGTTCTTTGTGGAGATCAGTTGTTTCGCTTATTCCCAAGAGCTCTGGATCGCGGTTTATTTTATTGCTATTTTATTGCCTTTATGTTAGAAATTAAAACTCTTCTATGTTAGATTTTAATATGCACTTTGAATATTATTGAAATAAAATTTTATACATGTTTAATTGTTATTAAATTATAATTAAGTGAAAATAATTTAGACTGATCTATTCCTAAAAGGGACGGGCCGTGATCTATGGGTACGGGCCGTGCTCTTATAAGATAGAGCATATCTTATTATTTTACACTATTAATTATCTACTTAGTTATATTTAGTAAATTTATAAAATTATTTCAAGATAATCGCTAAAGTCCCTGTGGAATCGATCCCTTACTCTCGCTATTCTAATAGTGAAATTAAGGTGTTTAAATCGTTGCGCTACGACACGCATCATGCCACCTACCAAAGGCTGGTCAATAAAGTCTTCAAAGAGCAAATCGGCTGGAACATGAAGGTATATATTGATGACATGCTGGTAAAGAGTAGGGAGGCATCCCGACATGTTGAGGACCTCACGGAAAGCTTCACAACACTTCGAAAGTACCAAATGAAGCTCAACCCCACCAAATGCCCTTTCGGAGTTAACTCCGAGAAATTCCTAAGCTTTATGGTCTCTCAGTGAGGTATCAAAGCAAATCCCCAGAAGATCCAAGCCCTGCGGAAAATGGCCCCTCCAGGATCGATCAAGGACGTGCAACGCCTTACCGGAAGAATAGCGGCCCTCAGCCGCTTCATTGCTTGGTCAGCCAAAAAATGCCTCCCCTTCTTCAAAGCGCTTCGGTCGGCCAAAAACTTCCAATGGACCCCAGACTGTCAGAAGTCCTTTGAAGATCTCAAGAAATACCTCGGCTCACCACCTCTCCTCAATAGCCCAAAACTAGAGGACGCTGAGCCTATACTTGGCGGCCTCTAAAAACGCCATTAGCTCGATGCTAATCAGAGAGAAGAACAAAGTCCAAAAACATGTTTATTATGTCAGCAAACTACTCAAAGATGCTGAAATGAGGTACACTCGAGTCGAGAAGATGGTCCTGGCTCTGGTAACATTGGTCCGAAAGCTATGGCCGTATTTCCAAGCACACACTGTCACCGTCCTGACCAACCAATCGATTAAGGCAATTATCCATCGTCCGGAAGCATCAGGGAGAATAACCAAATGGGATGTCAAACTGAGTGAACATGACATTCAGTATCAACCTCATCCAGCCATTAAAGCCCAGGTTTTGGCGGATTTCCTCCTTGAATGCACCATACCCGAGGATGGCTCCGCTTTGGACACCCCCGGACAACCAAAGCCGAGCGCCCCGTGGTTGCTTCATGCTGATGGATCCTCCAGTGTGGGTGGTTCCAGTGCTGGCATGGTCCTCACCAGTTCAGAGGGTGCAACTTTCGAATATGGCATCTGTTTTTCCTTTCCAACCTCTAACAATGAAGCAAATTATGAAACCCTGCTCTCCGGACTCTGCATCGCCCATGAGCTTAAGGTTGAAAGACTAATTGCCTACACTGACTCTCAGTTGGTGGCCGGCCAGGTGCAAGGAGAATTCAAGACTCGAGAGCCGAACATGATTCGGTATCTCCAAAAGGTGCGCGATCTATCCTCCTGTTTTGATGAATTTAAAATTATCCAGATCCCAAGGGCTGAAAATGCGCACGTCGACCTTCTGTCCTACCTGGTGACTACGGAATCGATGGATCTTGAACAGAGATTCCACTTGGAAGTCTTGGAGAAATCCAGTATCACCGATGCTGACCAGATGATGCAGGTCAACACCGAACCATCTTGGATTGATCCCCTGCACAAGTACCTTAAAGAAGGGCTGCTGCCCACTGATAGAAAAGAAGCAAGGAGGCTAAAAATGCAATCATCTCATTATGTTCTGATTGATGATCGGCTGTATAAGCGATCCTTCTCCATGCCATTGCTTAAATGTCTCCAACCATCAGAGGCCGATTATGCTCTTCGGGAGGTTCATGAAGGCATATGTGGTAATCATCTTGGCGGTCGGGCCTTGTGCCACAAAGTGCTGCGTCAAGGATATTATTGGCCAACGATGCAGAAAGATGCCGATGACCTCGTCCAAGCCTATGATTTGTGCCAGAGGCACTCAAATATCCAGAGGCTCCCCTCTGCGCAGCTGACTTCCATATCATCCCCCTGGCTTTTTGCCAAATAGGGAATGGATATCCTTGGCCCTTTCCCCCTCACAACGGGGTCAAAGGAAGTTCTTATTTGTTGCGATTGATTATTTCACCAAGTGGGTTAAAACTGAAGCAGTCGCCCAGATAACCGAAGCTCGAGCTAAAGACTTCGTATGGAGGTCCATCATCTGCCGCTTCGACCTTCCCCACACTATCATCACCGACAACGGAAAGAAGTTTGACAATCCTAAGTTTTAGAAATTCTACGAGGATCATGGCATTCTTCATCGCCTGACATCAGTCGGACATCCTCAAGCCAATGGAGAGGCCGAGGTAACCAACCAAACTCTCTTGCAAGGAATTAAAGCTTGACTCAACCAAACGCGAGGCAGGTGGGCAGAAGAGCTCCACCATGTGTTATGGGCCTACCAAACCACTGAAAGGGTACCCACGGGGCAAACACTATTTAAGATGGCTTTTGGCATAGAAGCTGTCATCCCTGTGGAGGTCAGATTCCCCTTCCTCGCGTGGAAGGTTATTCGGAGGAATCCAATGATGAGCAACTCCGAACTAATCTTGATCTAATAGAAAAAGTCAGGGAAAAAGCCCGAATCTAGATGGCCGCCTACCAACAAAGAGTAGCCTGTTATCACTCCACCAGAGTCAAAGGGAAGTCTTTCCTCTCAGGTGATCTAGTGCTTCGGAAGGCATCCGTCTCAAAGCCATTGGAGCAAGGAAAATTGTCCCCGAATTGGGAAGGTCCCTACCAAGTTACGGAGGTAATCAGATCCAGCACCTACAAACTCCAAGATCTGAATGAAAAATCTATTCCCCAGGCATGAACTTGGACAATCTTCTCACGTATCATCAGTAAAAGTACACTATTACTAAACTTACTCTGTTCATTAAATTAAATTTAACTTTCAAAGATTCACAAAATTTTCATTTTTATGACTCTCCTTGAAAGCTGCAATGAGAAGCAGGTTTTGCTATACATTAAATCCTCGGCCGGACCGAGCGATCTCCGTACCTTGGCAGCGCCTAGTAAAATATAATCTTTGAAGCCTCGACCGAGCCGAGTGATATCTTCGTACCTTGGCAGCATCAAGTAAAATATAATCTTTTTAAATCCTTGGCCGAGCCAAGCGATCTCCATACCTTGGCAGCGCCAAGTAAAATATAATCTTTTTAAATCCTCGGTCGGGCCAAGCGATCTCCGTACCTTGGTAACACCAAGTAAAATATAATCTTTGAAGCCTCGGCCAAGCCAAGTGATATCTCCATACCTTGGCAGCACCAAGTAAAATATAATCTTTTTAAATCCTCGGTCGGGCCGAGTGATCTCCGTACCTTGGCAGTGCCAAGTAAAATATAATCTTTTTAAATCCTTAATCGGGCCGGGCGATCTCTGTACCTTGGCAGCGCTAAGTAAAATATAATCTTTGAAGCCTTGGCCAAGCCAAGTGATGTCTCCGAACCTTGGCAGCGCCAAGTAAAATATAAATTTTTTAAATCCTCAGTCGGGCCGAGCGATCTCCGTACCTTGGCAGCACCAAGTAAAATATAATCTTTGAAGCTCGGCCGAGCCGAGTGTTATCTCCGTACCTTGGCAGTGCCAAGTAAAATATAATCTTTTTTAAATCCTTGACCGGGCCGAGCGATCTCTGTACCTTGGCAGCGTCAAGTAAAAAATAATCTTTTTAAATCCTTGGTCGGGCCGAGCAATCTCCGTACCTTGGCAGTGCCAAGTAAAATATAATCTTTGAAGCCTCGGCCGAGCCGAGTGATATCTCCGTACCTTGGCAGCGCCAAGTAAATATAATCTTTGAAGCCTCGGCCAAACTGAGTGATACTTTTCTGAATATTATCTGAAGCCTCGGCCGAGCCAAGTGATATTTTTCTGAATATTATCTGAAACCTCAGCCAACCGAGTGATACTTTTCTGAATATTATCTAAAGCCTCAGCCAAGCTGAGTGATATTTTTCTGAATATTATCTAAAGCCTCGGCTGAACCGATTGATACTCTTTGAATATTATCTGAAGCCTCGGTCGAACCGAGTGATACTTTTTTGAATATTATTTGAAGCCTCGGCCGAACCGAGTAATACTTTTATGAATATTATCTGAAGCCTCGATCGAACCGAGTGACACTTTTCTGAATATCATCTAAAGCCTCGGCCTAATCGGGTGATCTCTTAAATGCTCTAGTGTGACTAAGACGTCCTATCATACTTCGGCAAAGGTAAGTAACATTTCTCTGCTCACCAGCAAGATTATGTGAGTTATCTCTCTTCAAAGAAAAACCTATTTCATCCCTTAAGTAGGATCACATCTACATCATAAGTTAACAGGCTGCCCAGGCCTCCCTTTGACCTAAACAGAGATGAACACTTCCTCCGCAAAGGACTAAATATCATTGAAATGTCCAACAAAAACAAAGTAGCAAAAGCACTGCTGGACTTGTAAACTATGCTACGATGTAGAAAGCATAATACAAGTAAGATAACTCTCAATACAGCCACATTGGAAAAAGAAATGAGTATTCGAAGAAGGAAGGGTAAAAACTTTCTTTATTGACAAAATCAAAAATTGCAACCTCCTGAGAGGTATTACAAGTGCATCATAGCACAGGAAATGAAAACAAATGAAATAAAAGCTCGGTCAAGCAGTTTTGATCAATAACGATGTTTCTGCATTGGACCCAAGAAATTAGAAAAACTAGACAACTCCATTGAGTTACTGGTTAATGCCAAAGAACAAAGCCGACCGTCTGTAGATCCCTCGAATAGATGAACTTAGGATCCAAATTGGGCCGGAGACCCGCGGATGCCGATGCAGAGGATGCCTCCTCCCTAAGTAGCGTGTTGGGGTGCTAGCCTCTGCTCAAGAATAAGATAGGAGACCAGCTGACCAACACTACTCACCTCCCTCCTTACCCAAGAAAAGACCTCTCAGGCGGATAAACTGAGAGATCCAAGTTAAGGAAGGAGGTGAAGTTCATGTAAACCATGGGGGCTACGTATGCTTTGCATTTTCTGTGGTCCCCATGGCAAGTGACAAAGGCAATACAGAGAATGCATGCATGTGCTCTCTATATGACCTCTGTGTGCATCCCGTGCGCTCTCCGTATAACCCCGGGACTCCTTCCTTGAGGACTATTTGCTCTTCAGCAGCTCCTCTA
Organism: Calamus simplicifolius; assembly: GCA_900491605.1. Classification (NCBI taxonomy): domain Eukaryota; kingdom Viridiplantae; phylum Streptophyta; class Magnoliopsida; order Arecales; family Arecaceae; genus Calamus; species Calamus simplicifolius. The sequence continues at coordinate 682,821 of UESW01003875.1, forward strand.
TCACCCCAACTATCTGGGACGAACCAGCTCTCAAAGGGGAAGCTCGGTCACTCTGCTCTTGACCTCAATGAAACGAGCGCCATAAAAACCACTCACAGAATGAAGAGGCCTTCAGGAGATGCCCAAACGTTGTCCGCTCCCCCCTTTTTTATAGGCAAACAGCCCAGAAGCAACCATTGAAGAAAAGAGCCCCGGTATTCGAAATGCCATGGCCCTGCTACCACGTGGCAGACCGAGAAAAAGGGCGTGTTGCAGAACGTGCCAAGCATGCCTCCCAGGCCATGACAGAAGGCAAAGATTTTCTTCTGATCTCGAATCAAGAGCTTTAAATGCAGAAAATTATCTGCAAATCATGGGGATATGAACAGACCTGGGAGATCCCCCTTCAAAAGCGACGTCGTCCAATGGCGATCGAGTTCTTAACACGTACGTTAAAGGGACTTGCGTTGGAAAAGGCCAACGGGATAACTGCCTTAAGCAAAAAACGAGGCATCCTTCAGCAAGTTGCAAAGCCGTTTCGTCTACCTTGGCGGAAAGCAAGCCGACTTCTTACTTCGGATAGACCGAACTATCTGCCTAACCTTGGCCCCAACCGAGGTAGTTTCATAGGTTTCGGTCATTTTGAGCCGAACTATCTTATGCCTCGAAGAGCCGAGTTAACTTGCGCATTTCGAACTGATCACCTTAGTTTGAGCAAAGCCGGAATAACGTTCCATGGCAAAACCAAATGATTTCGCACATCGACAGGACTAGCTAATCACTTAACCTGGCCTTGATTAAGTAGAACACTCAATCTGACCTAAAGGCATGATTCGTTTACGTTTCGTTCGCCATCGGGAAGAACCTCTGACGGAAAGATCACTCGAGAAACGATAACCATAGCAATAAGACAAGCAGAAGGAGACAAAAGGTTAATTCATTAAATTTTGATCTTGTTACAAGTCGAAAAGGCAAAAAAATACATGAGCAACCCTTAAGAATCAGGGTTCGGATCGGTTCTGGGAGCCCCCTCGATAACATTTGGAAGGACTTGACTCGGCTCACCCGCTTCGAATATAGTTGTGTTGAGAAATTTGGGAGATTGTAATTACCCCAACTTTATTGATTTTGATGATTTCCAAAAGCCATGAGTATTTTAAAGGAAATAATGAGTTTATTTACCAAAAACCTTAAGCTTATTTAGAATGAAAGCAATGGACTCTCAATGTTTAAATTCACTGAGTTTTGAATCAATTTGAAAAAGAAGGTTCAAGCTCTATATTTAAGATTTCAAAAAGGAATTTTTACATGTCATATTTCAATCAATGATTTCTTGAAACATGTCTTGAATTCATGCTTAATGTCATATTTATTGTATTCAAGTCAAAATTTCATTTAAAATTATTCTGGGACGAATTTCAAAGTCAATCAGAAAAATTTCTGATTTTTGATACGTTCCGGAGCCGACTCTAGAGTTTCAGAGTCGACTCCAGTAAGTAACAGAGTTTTCTGATTTTCTCGAGTCGACCCTTGGATTTCAAGAGTCGACCCCTGACTCTGTGCGAGCCGACTCCGGACTGTGCGAGCCGACTCCGCTCAAACAACAGAAAGCATATTTTTTGAGCGCTTCTCGAGTCGACTCCCCATTTTCTTCGAGTCGACCCCGACTGTCGGGAGCCGACACTTTGGTTTTTCGCGAGTCGACCCTCTAACGTTTAAAATGTTTCTATTTTTAGTAATCGACTTCGAGCCGACTCCCACAGTGCTCGAGTCGACTCCACGAATTCTGGGCGCAATTTTTCATAACGACACGTCAGCCCCAACGGTAAGATTTTTGAATAACGGCTATATTTCTGTATTTCTAACGGATATATTCTTGCAGAATCTATAAATAGAGAAGCTGTTTTCAAATCAAAGTGAGAAAAATAGAGAGAAATTTATTTCAAAGAAAAAGAAGAGAAAGAGGGAAAAACAGAGCTTCATTGGAAAAATCATTTGAGTCAAGAAAAGAGATTCAAAAGGAGTGAAATCAAAGAGAGAGATTCGTGTGCTCCAGAGCTACAATCAACAAAAGTTCAAGAGGAGATCCCAAAGCAACCAAGAGCAACATCAAGATCTTCCAACCTAGAAGAAAAAAGAAAAGCTTCAACCAACATCCAAAAGCCCCAAAGCTAGAGAATCTGTGCTGAGGCCTGATTCCACACATCAAAGGAGTTGGAGAAGAGAAGCAAAGAAGCCAAGCCTGCATTCAAGCTATTTAATCAGGCTTTTCTAAACCTAAGCTTTATTTTGATTATTCTGCTCTAGAGGAGCTGTTTGTATTTAAACTCGAAATTATTTTCTTGTGTACTGATTCAAAGTGGATTGAATCAGTGGAGGTAGTTGTACCTCGTTGTAAGCTTGGGATAGCTTACGTTTGGGTTCGTTGTGATCCCGTTAAAAACAACGAGTTGGGTTTTGTGCTGGTGAGCCCGTGAAAAACCGGCTGGGTTCGTTGTGATCCCGGGAAAACAACAAGTTTGAGTTGTGAGCTTGTAAAACAACTCGGCTGTAATCTAGGGAGATTATAGTGTGGACCCAAGTGAATCTTGGGAGTGGACGTAGGTGTTGGTTGCACCGAACCACTATAAAAATATCTTGTGTTTGCCGTGCTCATTGTCTCTCACTCTATCTCTCTTATATTTCTATTTGTGCATTGCTTATAAGTTAATTTCTCTCACTTGCACATCTTGAGTTAATTTGTTTAAAACATTTAAAAAGTCTTAAATTTTTAAGAACCCAATTCATCCCCCCCCCTCTTGGGTTGCCATCTGGGCCAACAATTGGTATCAGAGCAAGTGCTCATTTAGAATTTGATCTCACGATCAAGGGCTAAAGATCCTTATGGCAACACAAAGTGGTTCATGTTTTGCTGAAGGTCATTCTACGAATAGACCTCCTTTATTTAATGGAACCAACTATTCATATTGGAAAGCTAGAATGAGAATATTCATTCAAGCTTCTGACTATGAATTATGGGGAGTAATAATGAATGGACCTAGTACACCACACACGTAGTAGATGGCACTATTGTTCCTAAGCCCGAAAGGGATTGGAATGATAATGATAGAAGAATGGCACAATTAAATGCTAAAGCCATTAACATTTTGTATTGTTCCTTAGATTCTAATGAATTCAACCGAATCTCAACATGTAATTCCGCAAAAGAAATTTGGGATAGGTTGGAAATAACACATGAAGGAACAAACCAAGTAAAAGAATCAAAAATAAATATTTTGTTCATAAATATGAATTATTTACCATGGAACAAAATGAAACCATCACATGCATGTTCACTAGATTCACTGATATTGTGAATGGTTTGAAAAGTCTTGGAAAAGTATATACTAACTCTGAGCTTGTTCGCAAAATTCTTAGGTCACTTCCAAGGACTTGGGAAGCCAAGGTGACAGCCATACAAGAAGCCAAAGATCTGAACATCCTACCATTGGAAGAGCTTCTTGGTTCTCTAATGACTCATGAGCTTCAAGTTAAACAACATGTCAATGAGGATGAGTCAAGAAAGAAGAAGACCATCGCCCTCAAGGCTGCAAAAGTTGAAGATAGCAGCAGCGATGATGAAGAGGATGATGATGATGAGACAGCCCTCCTTGCAAGGAAATTCAAGAAGTTTATGCAAAGAAGGAGGCCCTTCCACAAGAAGAGATTTATATAAAAATGGAAGGAGAAAAAGAAAAGGATAAGAAAAAGGAAAAGGACAAGGAAAAAGAGAAAGAGCCCTTAGTATGTTATGAATGTAAAAAGCCAGGGCATTTTAGATATGACTGTCCTTTACTTAAGAAGGCCTATAAGAAAAAGAAAAAGGCCTACATGGCAACTTGGACTGACAGTGAAGAGTCTTCTTCCGAAGAAGAAGAACAAAAAGAAGTTGCAAATGTTTGCTTCATGGCGGACGACAATGAAGAGGTAAGTACCGAAACCCCCGATGATGAATTTACTTTTGATGAAATGTTTGAAGCATTTAATGAATTGATGATTGATTTCAAGGCTTTGAAAAGAAACACAAATCTTTGAAAACTGAAAACTTAAATTTAATTAATGAGAAAAATGAGTTAAATCTTGTAGTTAAAGATTTAAAAGATAAAAAGGAAACACTTTTTAATGAAAAGAATGATTTTGCTCATAAGATTGATTTGATTAAATCTGAGAATGAAAATCTAATTAAAGAGAAAGAATCAATCTCTAATGAAAATGATTTTCTAAAGAAAGATGTTAAAAAGTATAAAGACATTGTTGAGAAATTTACTCTAAGCTCAACTAAACTAAATATGATTTTAGATAGTCAAAAAGCAGTTTTTGACAAAGCAGGTTTAGGGTATAACATATTTAGAAAACAAAAATCATTGAAAAATATTTTTGTAAAAGCTAACCAAAGTAATATTACTTGTTTTAAATGTAATCAAAAAGGACATAAATCTTTTGAGTGCAAAACAATAAGTAATAATGAAAAATTAAACACTAAAGGAAAGAAAATTTGGGTTCCGAAAGGAACAATTTTTATTGCTACTAACCATGAAGGACCCAAGAAAGCTTGGGTACCTAAACATAAAGTTTAAATTATGTTGCAGGAATGTCTTGTAGCCAAAAGATCAAAGAAAAAGTGGTACCTTGATAGTGGCTGCTCAAGACATATGACGGGTGACAAAGATGAATTCATCACCCTGAAGAAAAGAAAGGTGGAGTTGTTACGTTTGGCGATAACGGTAAAGGTCAAATTATGGGCCTTGGTAAAGTTCGTATAACTCCATCTACATTTATTGATAATGTACTTTATGTTGATGGTTTGAAGCATAATCTAATTAGTATAAGCCAATTATGTGATAAAAACTTTAATGTTTCATTTAAATCTTCAATATGCACTGTAACTAATTCTATTGATAATAGCATTGTATTTACTGGTTATAGACATGGCAATGTTTACTTGGTTGATCTAGAAAAATTATCTTTGATGATCATTGCTTGATTGCTGACAATGCTAATATAAATGAAATTAGTTGGTTGTGGCATCGTAGATTAGGTCATGCAAGCACACACCTTATTTCAAAATTAATTAAAATGGATTTAGTTAAAGGCTTACCTAAACTAGATTTTGAAAACAACAAAATATGTGATGCATGTCAATTTGGAAAACAAACAAGAAGTTCTTTCAAATCTAAAAATGTTGTTTCAACTTCTAGGCCATTAGAGCTACTTCACATGGACCTTTTTGGACCAACTAGAACCACAAGTCTAGGAGGAAAGAAATATGGTCTAGTGATTGTAGATGATTATTCTAGATATACTTGGGTACTGTTTTTAGCTCACAAAGATGAGACTTTCTCGATATTCCTGAAATTCTTCAAGAAAGTCACAAATGAGAAAAACACTACCATAGTATCTCTAAGAAGTGATCATGGAACTGAATTTGAAAATCACTTATTTGAAAGTTTCTGCACTGAAAATGGTATTAATCATAATTTTTCAGCCCCTAGGACTCCACAGCAAAATGGTGTAGTTGAAAGGAAAAATAGGACTCTAGAAGACATGGCCCGTACCATGCTATGCGAAAGTAACCTACCAAAGTACTTTTGGGCGGAAGCTATTAACACAGCATGCTACATCTTAAATCGAGCCCTAATAAGACCAATCTTAAAGAAAACACCTTATGAATTATGGAATGAAAGAAAACCCAATATAAAATACTTTCATGCATTTGGATGTAAATGTTTTATTCATAATAATGGTAAAAACAATTTAGGAAAATTTGATGCTAAATCTGATGAAGGAATCTTTTTAGGATATTCAACAACTAGTAAAGCTTATAGAGTATTTAACAAGAAAACCTTAGTAGTTGAAGAATCCATTCATATAGTTTTCGATGAGTCTTTAGCATCTAGTTCTGAAAAGCTTGATGATGAGGAAGATACAAACATAATTGAAAAAGATCTTGAAAAACTTAATATTGAAGTATCTTCAGATCATGAGCAAGAAGCTAAAGATGATGATTCACATAAGGACGATGATATTAATATTGATCATAATGATATAGATCTTCCAAGAGACTGGAGATATGCTCATAGTCATCCCAAGGAATTGATTATAGGTGATCCATCTCAAGGAATAAGAACTAGATCATATATGAGAAATATTAGTAATCATCTTGCATTTGTATCACAAATTGAACCTAAAACTATTGAAGAAGCTGAAAAAGATAATAATTGGATGTTAGCAATGCAAGAAGAATTAAATCAATTCACTAGAAATAATGTATGGACATTAGTGGAAAGACCTAAAAATCATTCAGTAATAGGATCAAAATGGGTTTTTAGAAATAAACTAGATGAAAATGGCATAGTAATTAGAAACAAAGCTAGATTAGTTGCAAAAGGATATAATCAAGAGGAAGGTATTGATTTTGATGAAACCTTTGCACCAGTAGCTAGATTAGAAGCCATTAGACTTTTACTTGCATTTGCATGTCATATGAATTTTAACTTATTTCAAATGGATGTTAAAAGCGCATTTTTAAATGGTTTTATAAATGAAGAAGTTTATGTGAACAACCACCAGGTTTTGAAGATCACGAATTTTCAAATCACGTCTTTAAATTGCACAAAGCTTTATATGGTTTGAAACAAGCACCTAGAGCTTGGTATGATAGGCTAAGTAAATTTTTAATTGAAAATGATTTCACAAGAGGAAATGTAGATAAAACATTATTTTTGAAAAGAAAAAGTAAAGATTTACTTGTAGTACAAATATACGTTGATGACATTATTTTTGGTGCTACTAACGATTCTCTATGTCAAGAATTTGCCAAGTTAATGCAGGGCGAATTTGAAATGAGCATGATGGGAGAACTCAACTTCTTCCTTGGACTCCAAATCAAACAAAGCAAAGAGGGAATCTTCATCAACCAAACAAAATACACAAGAGAACTACTCAAAAAGTTTGGTATGGAATCAATGAAACCCCTTGGAACACCAATGAGTCCTTCATGCAAGCTGGACAAAGATGAAGAAGGTAAAAAGGTTGATCAAAAGTATTATCGAGGTATTATCGGATCCCTTCTTTATTTAACCGCAAGTAGACCAGATATTATGTTTTCTGTATGTTTATGTGCTAGATTTCAATCAGAACCTAAAGAATCACACTTAATAGCTGTTAAAAGAATATTAAGATATCTAAATGGAACAAAAAATGTAGGTTTATGGTATTCTAGAGACTCAACATTAAACTTAATTGCATACTCAGATTCTGATTATGCCGGATGCAAATTAGATAGAAAAAGCACAAGTGGTGCATGCCAATTCTTAGGAAGTAACTTAATCTCATGGTTTAGCAAAAAGCAAAATTCAGTTGCATTATCAACTACTGAAGCTGAATATGTAGCACTGGAAGTTGCTGTGCGCAAATCCTATGGATTAAGCGACAACTTGAAGACTATGGTATCACACTTAATAAGACACCCATAAAATGTGATAATACAAGCGCAATCAATTTAACTAAAAATCCAATTCAACATTCAAGGACAAAACACATAGAAATTAGATATCACTTTATAAGAGAACATGTAACTAATGAAGAAATTTGTCTTGAATATGTTAACACTGAAGAACAATTAGCTGATATTTTTACAAAACCTTTAAGCGAAGAAAGATTTTGTTATCTTAGAGGAAATTAGGGATTTGTGATCCTTTGGAATAGATTTTGAAACCCCTAAGGAAATGTATCTAGAGTTCTTTCAATTTCTCAAAATCTTAAGGAAATTTTATCTAGAACTCATATCAATTTGATCTCTCAAAATCCATGATTTTTAATCATACTCAAAGATCAAATTCCGGACTCATTTCAGATTCTCTGAATCTTTTTTTTTTTTCTGAAATGGTCTCGGAGCCGACTCGGACAGTATCGGAGTCGACCCCTGTTTCTGTTGAAACTCGGGAGCCGACCCCCGCTCTGCGCGAGTCGACTCGATTTCGGGTCGTGCTCTGTGACTACTCGGGAGCCGACTCCACGCTTTGCGCGAGTCGACTCGACGTGGTCCCAGGTTGATTATCTAGGGCACGAGTCGACCCCACGGACATTCCAATCATTTCTAATCATTCCAAATCCTTTCCAAAGTTTTCCCAAACCCTCCAAAACTCCAAAAACCTCTGATTATTCACTCCATCTAGATCTATGGCACCCAAAACCCGTGGAGCTAGCAGTAGTGGCGCCGGATTGAAGAGGAAACGGACCGTTCGACGACCCGTCCGCGAGCCGTCTCGGATTCATCTTCTACATCTTCTCCGAGTGGTTCTCCTGTTCCAGCTACCACTCTTCAGGTAGATCACCTTGCCAGTAGAGTTGTTACAACCGGTAGAAAAGTTGATTTTGAGTTATTTGAGAATGAAGGTTTTATAATAGGTAGACAGTTGATTGAGATGGGACTTGAGAAAATGTGTTCACTGGATTGTCCCACGTATCCTGCACTAGTTAAGGAGTTTTACAAAAATTTGACTAGAGGTGATGATGGTTTAGTGAGCGTAGTGAGAGGCATTGGACTGAATATCACTGCCACTATTCTATCTAGACTGTTAAATTTACCCCTGTCTGGACCATCCACTTATGCCCCAGAGGATAGATCGCCAGCCCTCACAAGATTATTGAACAGAAATTTTGAGGGATTTGAAGAAGTTTTGCAAGCCAATTACCTTTGGAGCTGAGGTTACTTCACAATATCTGCAGTAGGGTATTGTTTCCCAAGACTGGCAGATTTGATTATGTATCTGAGAGAGACATTTTTATTATGGATGCTAGTTTCTGGGAAGCCTATTAATTTGCCTCGGATGATCATTTGGTACATGGCTGATTGTGGAGGGAAGAAGAAGTCAAGTTTGCCCTATGGCATGGTTCTAACGAAGTTATTTCAAAGCCAAGGGATTGCATTTGGTGAGAGTGAGCCAAAGAAGGAATTAAGGCATACTGATTATTACACTTTGGCTACTATTCATCGAATGGGTTTTGTTAAGAGGAATGGAAGATGGGAGAGGAAGAATATTGCAGAGGACAGAGCTATGGATGCTGAGGCCCCCAGACCATCTGTGAGACATTCTTCACCTGAGCCTCCTCAGAGCTCTTCTGTTCCAGATTCTGTTCCAGCCCCTGTTCCTGTTCCTGTTTCTGCTCCAGCTCAGACATCTACTTTATCATCTGCTAGCTTTTCTGATGTTCAGTTAGATCAGCTTAGATCCTTATTCAAATCTGAGATTAGTGAGCATGAAAATAGGTTGAAAAATGAATTTGATGAAAAGTTTATGAATTTGAAAGAAGCTTTGTATTCACTTAGTGATCGGGTTGCATCTATTGAATCTACTCTTAGTTCATCCACCAGCTCCTTAAGTGAAGACTTGAAGAATATTTTTGGAGAGCTTAAGGATATCTGTGGTGACTCAGAGACCTATTCCCAGTGCAACGCCGAGCTTCAGGATAAGATTTTGTCTGCTTGTACTTTGTAGATAATAAGCTTAAAGATTATGTTAAACTACAATGTGAAGGAATGAAGCAGATAGTTGATCATTTGAATAGGATTACAAGAAGAAACTTTTGATATTTTTAATGTAATCTCATTTTGATGTAATGAAGTCAAGTTTACTTTCAATGTAATGAGTATGTTTACATTTTCATGTAATATCATTTTGAAGTAATGAGAAAGTTTGATGCATTACTTATGTACATTTCAATTGTAAGTATCTTTGAATATCTTGAATGATTATCATCAATTGATAATTTAAATGGTTGAGAAGTTTAATGATTATATGGAAAACTTGAAAATCCTTAATACATTCTTGATGCAATGACTTTATCCTAACCTTTTTGTTGATTACAAAAAAGGGGGAGAGATTTTATTTAATCGTAATCGTATATGCTTTCAATGCAATCAAATTTTAAATTTGAAAGGGGGAGAGATAATTTGAATATTAAAGAGGGAGAGTTAATCTAAGTAAAAGGGAGAGATAACCAATTTATCATTATGCTTAAAATTTGAAAAGGGAAAAAGTATTTGCTTGAACTTAAAAATTGAAAATTTTGAATGAATTATAAAATTGAGTTTCATAGGGGGAGCTACCTCATTTAGGGGGAGCCTCTCAATGAACATAAAAATTGATTTTGGTATCGGAAAATTTTTCAATACAAACATGCATATACTCAATGTTTTTGTCATCATCAAAAAGGGGGATTGTTGAGAAATTTGGAAGATTGTAATTACCCCAACTTTATTGATTTTGATGATTTCCAAAAGCCATGAGTATTTTAAAGGAAATAATGAGTTTATTTATCAAAAACCTTGAGCTTATTTAAATGAAAGCAATGGACTCTCAATGTTTAAATTCACTGAGTTTTGAATCAATTTGAAAAAGAAGTTTCAAGCTCTATATTTAAGATTTCAAAAAGGAATTTTTACATGTCATATTTCAATCAATGATTTCTTGAAACATGTCTTGAATTCATGCTTAATGTCATATTTATTGTATTCAAGTCAAAATTTCATTTAAAATTATTCTGGGACGAATTTCAAAGTCAATCAGAAAAATTTCTGATTTTTGATACGTTCCGGAGCCGACTCTAGAGTTTCAGAGTCGACTCCAGTAAGTAACAGAGTTTCTGATTTTCTCGAGTCGACCCTTGGATTTCAAGAGTCGACCCCTGACTCTGTGCGAGCCGACTCCGGACTGTGCGAGCCGACTCCGCTCAAACAACAGAAAGCATGTTTTTTGAGCGCTTCTCGAGTCGACTCCCCATTTTCTTCGAGTCGACCCCCGACTGTCGGGAGCCGACACTTTGGTTTTTCGCGAGTCGACCCTCTAACGTTTAAAATGTTTCTATTTTTAGTAATCGACTTCGAGCCGACTCCCACAGTGCTCGAGTCGACTCTACGAATTTCTGGGCGCAATTTTTCACGACGACACGTCAGCCCCAACGGTAAGATTTTTGAATAACGGCTATATTTCTGTATTTCTAACAGATATATTCTTGCAGAATCTATAAATAGAGAAGCTGTTTTCAAATCAAAGTGAGAAAAATAGAGAGAAATTTATTTCAAAGAAAAAGAAGAGAAAGAGGGAAAAACAGAGCTTCATTGGAAAAATTATTTGAGTCAAGAAAAGAGATTCAAAAGGAGTGAAATCAAAGAGAGAGATTCGTGTGCTCCAGAGCTACAATCAACAAAAGTTCAAGAGGAGATCCCAAAGCAACCAAGAGCAACATCAAGATCTTCCAACCTAGAAGAAAAAGAAGAAAAGCTTCAACCAACATCCAAAAGCCCCAAAGCTAGAAGAATCTGTGCTGAGGCCTGATTCCACACATCAAAGGAGTTGGAGAAGAGAAGCAAAGAAGCCAAGCCTGCATTCAAGCTCATTTAATCAGGCTTTTCTAAACCTAAGCTTTATTTTGATTATTCTGCTCTAGAGGAGCTGTTTGTATTTAAACTCGAAATTATTTTCTTGTGTACTGATTCAAAGTGGATTGAATCAGTGGAGGTAGTTGTACCTCGTTGTAAGCTTGGGATAGCTTACGTTCTGAGTTCGTTGTGATCCCGTTAAAAACAACGAGTTGGGTTTTGTGCTGGTGAGCCCGTGAAAAACCGGCTGGGTTCGTTGTGATCCCGGGAAAACAACAAGTTTGAGTTGTGAGCTTGTAAAACAACTCGGCTATAATCTAGGAAGATTATAGTGTGGACCCAAGTGGATCTTGGGAGTGGACGTAGGTGTTGGTTGCACCGAACCACTATAAAAATATCTTGTGTTTGCCGTGCTCACTTGTCTCTCACTCTATCTCTCTTATATTTCTGTTTGTGCATTGCTTATAAGTTAATTTCTCTCACTTGCACATCTTGAGTTAATTTGTTTAAAACATTTCAAAAAGTCTTAAATTTTTAAGAACCCAATTCACCCCCCCCCCCCCCCCCTCTTGGGTTGCCATCTGGGCCAACAAGTTGGAGGGGGAACCTCGGGTTCCTCGGCAACAAATGAGGATGCCCTTTTGGAGCCGCGACCTCATCAGTGCCCAGAATGGTCTCAAGATCAATGTCTGAAAATATCTTCATATTCGGCTTCCTCGGCCCTAGGGGTCCGAGTATCGTAAAGCTCGGCCTCCAGAAAAGACAAATCCAATTCGAGGTAAAACTGGGAGATCTTCGACCGAGTCTCCTCTTCGCCAAACCGAAATGCATCGGTACAAGCTGCCTTGTGCTTCTCAGAAAATTGAGCGGAGCTTTTGTACTCATCCATGGCCAAAGAGATTCGTCTGTTAGCTTCGGCCAACTGACTCCCAAGTTCGGAATTCATCTGGCGGCTCGAGACCAACTCCGCTCTCAAAGCCTTGAATTGGTCCTGAGCCTTGAGCCCGATTCTGCCCATCTACAAATACCGAATCATGTAAGATTACAGCCGAAGGAAAAGACACTAGAAATAAGCAAGAAAAAGGATGTTGTACCTCCTCCTCTTGCCGAGCCATCTTTTCGCTCAGCTCGTGAACCTTCTCAAGGGCCTTCAATTTCGCTGCTTTATTCTACTGGAGACCCTCCTTGAGGTTGTTAATCCAGGACTGCTTATCCTTAATCTCCCACCGAGATTGGTCAAGATCGGAGGAGAGTTTGGCAATTTGATCATGCTGCCATTTCAGCCGATCCTCCTTATCGGTGAGCCTCCTGTTCAGGACGGCAAGCTGGTCTTGCTGTCACCGATACCTGTGCTCCTCCTCATCAAGCATTTTGTCCCAATTGTCTTTTTCTTCAGCGTAGCTATTATTCAGCTTGCCCCACCTCTCATCAAAACGCTGTCGCATAGCGTTGACTTCATCGGCATGCTTGGATTTGATTTGGGATAACTCCAAACAGGCCTTGTCCAATTGCTCCCAAAAGCCCTAGAGCTCTTTAACTTGAGTCTCGAGCCGGGAGGCCCTCTCGGCGGCAACCTTATAGGACTTGCTCACCCTCTCGAAGTCTCCCTGGACGAACGGCAAGGCCCTGGAAAGCCTACTAGTCGAGTCCACCCTTGTCCGAAGATCGGCTGCCTCCTTCCTGGCCTGAGCGCAGGCCTCCATGGCTAGATTCAGGCGCCAACTCAGCGCCCTAGTAATTAAGGCATTCTGCAAAAAACGGCATAAGTGAAAAAATACGGCCGAGCCAACCAACTGAAATTTGTTACCTTAACACAACAACTTACTTGGGAGGCATAGTTTGAGACAATCTTTATAAGGGCATGGCCACTGATCTCAGGGAGAAGGAAGACGTCCTTCGGCGCCCCAAACCGCCCGAAAGCCGCCTCGACAATGTCCTTTGTGGCAGGCTCATCCGCCGAGGAACCTTCTTCTATACGCAGCACAGACCGCATCAAAGTGGCAAACATATCTTCCTCTTCTGAGCCTAGAATAAAGGAGCTCACGGCCGAAGAATCGGCCGGAGGAACTTCGACCTGGTGAGTCGCCATCCGTTTGGCCTCCTGCACTAGAGTTCTGGCCTACAGAACCTCAGATGCTTCAGCCCTGGTGGAAGGAACCTCGGTCCGAGCATCCCCTCCACTCGGCTTTTCTTCTTCTTCCTCCTCCTCTTCAAGCATTGCTTCGTCCCCAGTGGACTCCACCCAAGCCTCGGTTTCCTCCACGGCACCCCCTGGCGCCACAGAGGAAAGCCCCCCCTGCAAAAGGTCCCTCCGCCTCCACCGACCCTTCCACGAGCTGCTCGATGCAAACCTCGGCAACCGTGACTCCTCTCCTGACCCCATGACCAAAGCAGGGGCCCCTTCCCCGTCAGCAGGTAGTGTCACAGGGCTGCCAACCTCTAATGAATAAGGCCGATTCGAGATAGTGACTGGACGAACCGACGATATCTCCTCGGCATCATCTGACACCACCACTAGTTGAAGGGGAGGAACCTCAATGGCTCCCTCCAAACTCCCCCCAATAGCGCTCTCCTTCTCCGCTTCCATGCCCCCTTCCGGAAGGGGGAGCTCATCAACCACGACCGACACTCCTGCTTCCCCCCTCTTTGGGGTGGAGGAAGGGCGACCGGCGCCGTCTTTTCCTAACTCCTTCGAGCGAGACCTGGAGGGACGAAACCTCTTTTTGGACCTATGCTTATCTCCAAAACTAGAGCCCCTGTGGCGCTTACCCAACTCCTTTTGAATTTAGCCCACAAATGCCGACCTCTCGGCTGAAAACACAGTAAACATTCAGTCAAAGGGCAATAGGGCTGCTTGAGCATACCAACCGACAAAGCAAAAGGGGAAAAAGGTTCACCTTGGGGGTCTACAGAGCTAAGCCCAGTGGCAAAAAGGGCATCCTCTAATAACATGTCACTAGTAGATAAGGCTCGACCACTGCGAAGAGTAACCAAATCCCTTTTCTCCTGCTTGGATAACCCCGGGCGCACCTTCGGATCTTTCACGTAACTCACCCATGTCCCTGAAAAATCCGAACCAATGTTTCCCTCGGTGATGAAAAACCGAGACTTTCACTCCTTTATTGCAGACGGATTATCTAAAATCATTTTGAATGACTTCCGGGGGCCAATATAAGGCCACTCAGAGCTCCTCCCAGAAACGAGGTTATAGCAGACTCAGAACATAGGGAGGGTTGCAATCACCCCAACACGGCTACACAGCGAGATAAACCTGATGAGATTGTGCCAGCTATTTGGGGCCACCATTGTTGGGCATATATTGTAGAACCTCATTACCTCTTGCACCAATGGGTGGAGAGGAAAATGGAGACCTTTCCTCAAGCTTTCCTCGTAGAAGAAAACCCCACGGCTTAACTCTGTCAAGACCCTGTGCTCAGCTTTCAGAACCCATAGGGATACGTCCCGGGGAACCCTGTAACGGTGATGGATCCGATCAAGGTCATCAAGGGTTATCTCTGAGGCAACATCACTCGGACCCTTCATGTTGATAGGTTGGGAAACGAAACACGAATGAGCCGGTGAGGGTTTGGGAGGAATGAAAATCTCTGTGGCAGGGACGAAAAGGCGTTTGAGAAGGAACGCTGCCCTAGCCCTTTTTAAATAGCATCTAGAAGGAAAGCCCGAGACGCTAAAACTTCCGATATGGACGCCAAAAATACAGGAGCCTCGCCACGTGGGACTCCCACAATCGCGGCCTGTTGGAAACGAGGCATTTCCTCCTCGAGATGTGGCAAAATATGATGACGAAACAGCGACTGTCATTTACGAGATCATCATTGCCTGCCCCTTCGGATCCCCCTGAATGAGATTATTCTGGAACTCTACTCCCTACATCCGAATTTACACTTCGGACTAGGGAGTGGGGGGCATCTGATGAGGGGTAAAATTGCCATTGCATTAGTACCTACACGCGTCGATAATTGGGTCAAGTCCAATCCCAACGTCTTGTCAGCCAACTGTCACATCCACTAGGCAACGAAGCCCAATCGCCCTCAGCAGCCCGAGCCATCTTCGTACCTCGACAGCCCAAGCCATCTTCGTGCCTCGGCAGCCCAAGCCATCTTCGTACCTCGGCAGCCCGAGCCATCTTTGTACCTCGGTAGCTTGAGCTATCTTCATACCTCGACAGCCCGAGTCATCTTGTACCTCGGAGAACCAAGTTGTCCCTTGCCTCGGCCAGATCATGGCACTCGAACACCTCTGCGAAATCCGGTGCGGGAGAGTTCGTATTCACAATAACTAAATAAGATTCCAAATGGAGTCATGCCCAGAAGTGGCCTAAGGGCCATAGGGGTGGTTTAGAACCTACACGATCGCTAAATCTCAAAGCATCAACCAGCTCTCCTAGCCGTCGATCTTCTAACTGACAAGATACGGATCCTATTGGCCTCGTAACGAACTTGATTCGAGTTCGTTTCGAATCTCAACAGCTTTCAGACCCTCCTCCTCCCGCAATATGTCCAAGGAACTAGGTGATTACCTATAAATACCACAGCCCTCAAATCTCTTAGGTACACACTCATTCGCTGGCTCTCGTACTGAAAAACTCCATTGAAGCTCCCACAAAGCTCGAAGCTCTTGGAAGAAAACCCATTTAGGAACTCTTCTGCGAGAGTCTTCTCCTTATATCTGCTTGCTGTGAATCTCCACTGACTTGGGTGTCGGAGGGTCCTTCGCAGAGGGCAACCCTCACAGTATCCTCTGTGTGCGGACTGTCTTGCAGGTTCCGTCCGGGGCGATGAGACCGACGTCCGGACTAGGAGCCCAAAAGCATACCCGAGTCGAAGAACGGATTTCTGCGGCAATAGCTACCATTGTTGTATTCCGTGAAATGGTTTAGGGTGGGGATTATAGTTTTGGATTCTGGTCAGGAAGACAGTTCTTGGTTCCTCTGGCGAAGAAGGCGTTTATGAGTTCAGTGGTGCATGCTTGCCGGAGCCCTCATATCCCGCCGGATGAAAGCTTGCTTTGTTGGCTTAATATTATTTCTAAGCGTGGAAGCACTGAGCACAAAATTCTGGCTAGAATCGAGATGCTAGGTTCATACAATGATGCTCCGTTAATGGAGAAGAGCGATAGAATGCTTGCATTTTGCCTTGGCTTTTAAAATGCCAGCATCCGACCAGCATATTTGAAATTCCATCTCAGTGGATATTATCATGCATTTGGTCAGTCTTTTGACCTTTGACCATTAGGAAAAACTCAGAATTATTGGGAGAACGGAATGATTCGTCCTTTGAATTCTTAGAAGGTTCTCACTGTTGGTCGCACAGTAGGCTGCCACCATTTTTTTTTGTGTGGTGAAAGCTTTAACAAGAACTGGGAAGTGGTGGAGCAAATCATATCTGTGGTGACTCTTGTTGGTCCAGTGCTACCCCTCTCGGTCCTTCTTGCGAAATCTTTAAGATCCGATGGCAGGGGTGCTTGAACCTTCCCTCTCATTGAAGACGTCCCAATCTCGATCTGATAAAAAAAAATGGGACTAAAAGATTTCGAAAGTAGGGATTTCTTCGATGATGGTTAGAAATTTAAGAAAGAAAATAAAATTGCTAAGGATAATTTTGAAAGAAGGCAAAAATAAAAAGATAAACTTGCTCTTCATTATCTCGAATGATGTCATTTATAGAGGTTTAAATAGAGATAAAAGAAACATCGCACAATAAGAAATTAGAGGCATGTTATCCACTATCTAATAACGTGCAAAACTAACTAGTCCACACACAGATAAACTTAAAAGATAAAACCCACGAACAGATAAAACCCATGTACAGATAAACATGGGACACGTAGAGTGACTTGGTCTAAGTAGGAGAACTGAGACTCTGAGTTATCCAACTGCAAAGTAGGAGAACGTGGGACACCTCAATTCTGCATTATCTCAACACTCCCCCTTAATGCAGATACTCCCAATTTTTCTCTTAAATATAAAAGCTTTCCAATGGCAATGCTTTTGTGAAGATATCTGCTAATTGTTCTTTGGTGTTGCAAAATTGCAGTTCAATACTTCCATTAGTCACTAGTTCACGAACAAAATGATATCGAAGTTCAATGTGCTTTGTCCGCTGATGAAACACCAGATTCTGTCATTGTAATTGTGGATGGATTGTCACAATTGATAGTAGTTGGGCCCTTCTGTGATAGTTTTAAATCCTTCAATACTCTACGCAACCAGATAGCATGACAAGCTGCAGCAGTAACGGTTACGTACTCAGCTTCAAATGATGATAGTAATATAGTACTTTGTTTCTTTGAACTCGAAGATATTGCTCCAGATCCAAGGGTGAAGATGTAACCAGAAGTACTTTTTCGATCATCAACTGAACCTGCCCAATCACCATCAGAAAAACCATACAAAGATAACTTATTAGCATTAGTGTATGAAATACCATAGGTAATAGTTCCTTTTAAGTATCTCAACACTCTTTTCGCTGCCACAAGATGAATTTTGCTTGGACTTTGCATGAACCTTGATAGCAAACTTGTTGCATACATAATGTCTGGACGAGTATTTGTGAGATATAACAAACTTCCAATTAGACTCTTGTACATATGTGCATCAATCTGTTCTTCTCCATCATTTTGGCTAAATTTCTCACCAGTGTTCATTGGAGTCTTCATTGGCTTGCAATCAGACATTGCAAATTTCTGAAGAAATCTTTTACATACTTCTCTTGAGATACAAAAATTTCATCACCAAATTGTTTTACTTCCAAACCAAGAAAGTAATTCATCAAGCCAAGATCTGACATCTCAAAATTTTTAATCATACTATTTTTAAATTATGCAATTAGTTCATCACTACTGCCGGTATATACCAAGTCATCAACATATAAACAAACCATAAGAATATTTGTATCTTTTGACTTGACATATAAGGTGAGCTCGCTTTTGTTCCTTTGAAAGCCATTCTGTATAAAGTACTGATCAATCCTTTCATACTATGCTCTAGGTGCCTGCTTAAGTCCATAAAGTGCCTTCCGTAATCGATACACCTTCTTTTCTTCATTAACAACTTCATAGCCCGGTGGTTGCTGCACATATACTTCTTCATCCAAAAAACCATACAAAAAAGCTAATTTGACATCAAGTTGAAAAACATTCCATTGATAATGAGCAGCTATAGATAAAACTGTTCTAATTGTATCAAATCTAGCTATTGGAGCATAAGTTTCTGCAAAATCAATACCTTCTCGATGCATATGACCCTTTGCAATAATCCTTGCTTTAAATTTTTGGATTGATCCATTTGCTTTGTATTTGATTTTGTATATCCATTTTAAACCAATAGCTTCATGGTTAGGTGGTAGATCCATGGGCTCCCAAGTATCATTTTTTATTAATGCTGAAATGTCATCATCCATAGCTTTGCACCATTCTTTGTGCTTTATTGCTTCTTCAAAACAACTTGGTTCATTAATAGAAGTAAACCGACATCTTTCATATATATCAATCAAAGATTTTATCTTTCTTGGAGGAGATTCAGTAGATGATGAATAAGGAGAACTCACAAGTGTAGACTGCACAGGTGTAGTCCTTGGTGAAGATTGATTTGGATCGATTAAATCTTCACTTTCATCATCAAAGGCCACTGATGTTTCTTCAGCTTGAACTCCACCCATTACTGTATTCTGTAATTCATTCCAGTTCCATACATTCTGCTCATCAAATATCACATCCTGGCTAACAACAAGTCTTTGAGTTATAGGATTATAAAACCGATAAGCCTTGCTTTCAATACTATAACCAATAAAGATGCATTTCATGCTATTATCATCTAATTTTTTCCTTTTCTGAGATGGAATGTGAACATAAGCAAGACACCCAAATACTCTAAAATGAGTTACCTTTAGTCTCCATCCATGCCAAGATTCAAATGGTATTATGCCTTGAAGTGAAGATGTGGGGCTACGATTGAGTATATAGGCAGCGGTATGAACTGCTTCGGCCCAGAAATTGTTAGGAAGCCCTTTTGCTTTAATCATGCTTTTTGCCATCTTAACAAGACTCCTATTCTTTCGTTCTGCTACTCCATTTTGTTGTGGTGTGAAGCTTGTAGTGAATTGCCTGTGAATGTCATTATCTTCACAAAAAAAGAGTAAATTCTTTTGAAAGAAATTCTCCACCCCTATCGGTTCGCAATACCTTTAATGCATGGCCACTATTCTTTTCAACAAAGCATTTAAACATTTTGAATACAGGGAAGCTATCTGACTTTTCTTTAACAAAATATACCCATGTGATTCTACTAAAATCATCATCAAAAACAATAAAATACTTGCTATTGTCTAAGGATAGATATTGCATTGGTCCGCATAAATCTGCATGCACCAGTTCAAGTGGTTTTGAGGCCCGCCAAGCCTTTCCTTTTGGAAAAACATCCCTGTGATGCTTTCCAAGCACACAACTCTCACATATATGATCATTCTTCATAACTCTAGGTAACCCATACACCATATTCCTTTTTGATAAAAGCTCCAATTTGTGATAACCCAAAAGTCCATATCTATGATGCCATAACACATTATCATTTGCTAATGAGACATTCAAGGCATGATCAAGACTTAGAGAGAAAAGTTTATTTTCAATCATAGGTATCTCAATAATAAGTGAACTCTTAGTGTTATCATAAACACGACATCTTAAATCTTCAAAAACAAGTGAATAACCTTCAGTCAAAAATTGCCCAACAGTCAACAAATTAGACTTCAAGTCAGGAACATATAAAACATTTTCAATTGATTTCAAGCCATAGAAATCAAGTTTCACAATATCTTTCCCATGAGCTTCTGAACATTACCATCACCCATTTTTACTTTTGTAGTAACAGATTTGTCCAAATAAGAAAAGATCTCTGCACAACCTATCATATGATTGCTGTATCCAGTATCAATGTACCAAACTTCTTTAGGACATTCTTTTGCAGTAAAGCATGCAAGAAATAAATTTTCATTTGACCCCTTTTCATGTTCTTCTGCAAAATTTGCATGTTTTTCTTTCAATCTACAAAAACGCTCAATGTGGCCATACTTTTTGCAAAAATGACAAAGAAAAGGCTTAGAGATTTCACCCTTTTCATTACTTTCCTTTATCCGACAAAACCTTTCAATATGACCATATCTCTTGCAATAATTACACTGAAAAGGTTTAAAATTTTCACCTTGGTTGTTACCTTCATTGCGATTCTGATAAACTTTACCAAGACGTCCTCCATCTCTTCTGCCTCGAAAAGAACCTCCTCTATTTCTTGGTGTACAATGCTGATTAATACTTTCCTTTGGAGCATTCACCTTAGAATGAAAGGCTTTTTCACTGTACTTTCATTGGACCTTTTCAATCTGTCATCATGTGACTGAAGAGAGCCAAGTAATGCATTAACTGAAAGTTTGGTTAGATCCTTGGATTCTTCTATAGCAGCTATAATATGATCATACTTAACTGATAAACTTCGTAATATTTTTTCAACAACTCTTTGATCAGATAAATCTTCACCATAAATTCTCATTTGATTAACAATTTCTAGAACTTTGAAAAAAAAACTGATCTAAAGAATCATCATCTTTCATGCTCAATGTCTCAAATTTTCGATGAAGAGTTTGGAGTTTGACAGTTAATTCCTTAACATTACCTTGATATCCTTCTTGCAACAAATCCCAAGCATCTTTAGAAGTTGTAGCTGCTAAAATTCGAGAAAAAATTGCATCACCAATGGCCTATTGAATGAAGAAGAGAGCTTTGCATCCTTTTTTATATTCTCTGGCTTTAATGCTCCTTCCTCTGGTAGGCCTTTCTCCACCAATTCCTATAAATCTTGTGAGATAAAAAGAGTCTTCATCTTTTTGCTCCAGAAATCATAGCCTTCTCCTTTGAATATTGGAATCACCGGGTTGATGGTACTGCTGTTAAATGTCATTGGCTCTGATACCACTTGATAAAAAAAATGGGACTAAAAGATTTCGAAAGTAGGGACTTCTTCAACGATGGTTAGAAAGTTGAGAAGGAAATAAAATTGCTAAGGATAATTTTGGAAGAAGGCAAAATAAAAAGATAAACTTGCTCTTCATTATCTCGAATGATGTCATTTACAGAGGTTTAAATGGAGATAAAAGAAACATCGTGCAGCAAGAAATTAGAGGCACGTTATCCACTATCTAATAATGTGCAAAACTAACTAGTCCACGTACAAATAAACTTAAAAGATAAAACCCATGAACAGATAAAACCCATGTACAGATAAACATGGGACACGTAGAGTGACTTGGTCTACGTAGGAGAATGTGGGACTCTGTATTATCCAATTGCAAAGTAGGAAAACATGGGATACCTCAATTCTGCATTATCTCAACACTAATCTTTGGGGTGGGTCCTCCGAAGGATAGAACTACGTAACCAATCAATTCGGCATTTTTTTCAATGGTAAAGTAAAGAACCATGGCGGAACCGTTGCAACAGAGTATGGCGTGGAGGTTGCTGGAGGGCATGGGATCACTGCCGAAGGAACGGAGGTCGGCAGCGAGGGAATCATGGGCGGCGTAGAGGATAAATGCGGCGGTAGCGGAGATTGGGCGAAAAGGGGCCAGGGGCTTGGAGGAGGCACCGGAGAGGAGGTCTGGGATGGCGATGACGATGGCGATCGGCCAGAGAGACTGTTAGTCGTCGAATTCCATGCTGAATGAAATTGCGACATTGTAGTTATAAATTACTATACACGTTCAGAAGGTCAAAAAAAATGTTAAGACAAAGCTTTACGATATTTAGGCTAAAAAAAATTATGACACCCCAGTTGTAAATATACGACACCATAGTTATAAAATTACGACATCCATTTAGAAAGTCAAAAAAATACAACACTTCAGTTGTAAATTTACAATACCGTAGTTATAAAATTACGACATCAATTTAGAAAACGTTAAGGCAAAACTTTACGACATCCGGTTGAAAAAATTATGACACCCCGGTTGTAAAATTACGACACCCGTTCGAAAAGCCAAAAAAATTTACGACACCCCAGTTGTAAATTTAAGACACTGTAATTATAAAATTACGATACCCATTCAAAAACATGCACTGTACCGCCTCTAGTCTATACATAAATTCCAAAAAAAACTGAGCAGGTGTTAATGCATGTCATGTCAAAATTTAAGATTGTATCCCTGCTATCCCATTTCATCCTATCATATCAAGCTATGTAAGATTCATGTGGACCAATAAAAAAAGCAATGCAGCTCACGTAGGATTTGCTGCACCGGAGGCGATATACAAAGACTTTTCTAGAGAGTGAAAGCTTGGTGATAGTGAGTTCATTGGGCCTAGTTATTTTTTATTTTAATCTAAGAGCTTTGCTCCGTATTTTTGTCCCCAAAAGAAAAAATTGTAATTAGGGTGCCCCTACAAAATCCAGGTATTATAATCGAGCTATTTTCAAATCGGTGTCCTTTGACACCGGTTTAACAACAATAGCGTCGGATGCAAAGGTTTTGCGAAAATGGTGTTAAAGTGAAAACGTCATTTGAAATAGCGTTTTTCACCCAACCCTCAATGCCATGTTAGTGCTGGAAAGCACCAGCGGAAAGGGGACGATCGAGCATGAAAGCGTCACATAGTGTGGTGCTTTCAGTAAGCACCATGGTTTAGCAAACGCTGAAAGCACCACACAGAATCAGAAAGCGCCACACGGAATGGCTCTTTTTGAAAGTGTCAGTCCATGTGGCACTTTTCGGCCTTCAATGGTCAAGGATGTCCTTAAAATGTGGAGGATTGAACTCCTTAAATTTTGCTGGATTGACGTGATGTTCCTACTTGGACATGGTGCTCTATTGTAGCTAGAAAAGAAATAATTGGTGCTATAGGGACTGCTGCTAAAACACTAATTGCTACTGCAATAGCTGCTGAATGAATTGTTATGGTTGCTCCATCATCCTTGCTATGTCAACATCTCTATTAGTAGCTTGCTGTTGAATTGCTCCCAGAAGAGTCTGCTTCAGATTAAAAGCGACTTTCGGGCTCCTAGTGAGTCTCTAAAGTTTGGGCATCAAGGAATAAACCAACCCCTCCAAGCAATGTCAGGGTTCTGGGAGCAATGTTGGGCTCGAGATTAAAAGCGCCCGAAAAGCACCACATGGAGTGGTGCTTTCAGCATCTGCTAAACCGGCCCGTGTGGCACTTACTGAAAGCGCCACGCTGTGTGGCGCTTTCATGCTCGATCGTCCTCTCTTTGCTGGTGCTTTTCAGCGCTAACATGACACTGAGGGTTGGGTGAAAAACATCATTTCAAATGGCATTTTTTACTTTAACATAATTTTCGCAAAATTTTTGCATCCCACACTATTATTGTCAAACCGGTGTCAAAGGACACCAGTTTGAAAAACAGTTCTAATATAATCACTTGCCAATCTCCCGAAGGCAGAGACATCACTTGAATGAGTACGGAGACATGAATTCAATCAAGACCTTCCTTTAATATGAATGAGGGGAGGCAACCCATGATCCTTGAGCTAGAGCTCTTTCATATGAGACGTTCAAAAGCTAAAAATGTGATAAGGAAAGCTTTAAGTATCTAAAAGCTAAGGTGAGCATTATTTATGAGTAGTACTTAGGTATCTAATCAAGATAAAATGTAGGATTATTTCTACTTCTTGTTAGCATTAACTAATTATATTTTAGTGACTTGTATTAAGACCCTAAACTTACTGATTCTTAAAATAACCAGTTCTAACAATAAGATCTTCCAGCCGTATTTAGATAGATGAACTGAACTTAGTTTAAAGAACTAAAAGAAACAGGGTATCGAAGTATCTAGATGATGGTGTTGGGTGTGGCAAATGGTGGCTACCTAATTGATTAGACTGAGGCTAGAGTTATACTCTATGTCCTTAAGACAATTTCGTCCCGCAATGGTGCTTACGGTCAATATGACGATTGTCTCCCAGGATACAATAGTCTTCTTTTGATGAAAGCAACACTACAATTCACCAAAAAATTCGAACTAAGAATGCTACTCTCTTTTTAATGCACTATTGCTATACTACCCTTAGGAAAGTATGCAAATGCCTAAGAGAAGAGAAGGCTTGAATTGATTCGGATTGAACTCAATTCGGAATGGAATTGGATTGATTGAAAATGCAAGGATATAGGGTCCTATTATAGGTTTTTAGGTGCCCCTTGGAAGCAACCATACGAATTTAATTTAATTTGAATTCTTTGATCGGATTTGATTAAAGGATGTGAGGGTTAAGGGCTTATCACCCTTGATATGCCCATTAAACATCGTGATCTTCAGATCAGGCGATCGGATAAGCCTTTTCATGATATGAAAGGTAGTTTCTCCGATCAGATAAGGCAATTCCACGATCGGATAAGTCATAGTATGGCTCTGATACGTCTTTTCACGATCTCTTATCATAACGGCTTAATCGGAGCAACACCTTATCTTCAACCGTACGATCGAACGGATGCCTGATCACCAACCGTAGGATCTAAGGAGCGCCTTATTACCAATGGTCCTGTTGACCAGTCAACCGATGGGTGTGAGCCATTGGATCGCGATCGCGATCATGATTTTATCACCGCATCTCGATCCTTCATCCGATCAATCAACGATCAGTTCTAATCCTGATCCGATGATCAACGATCAATTGATCTCAACCCCTTATCTTGATCCAATCAGTCTCCACCATCGGATCCTTATGATTTAGGAAAAATTTAATGCCCCTCAAGCTCCTCGTGATGATGCGCACGTGCAAAGTGCAAAGTGCGCCTAAAAAGTGCCCATTGCACACGCACGCACGTGCACGCGAGTGCGAGAGTGATGCTACGCATCACCCTCAAGCTCTCCACTTATGGTGAGTCTAAGGAACTTAAGCTTCAAGGAAGTAGTTTTCATATAAGTGAACCTTTCTTTCTTGATTTTTTCGATGTGGGACTAAATGTCCTCTTAATTTCTCATTCACACCCTAAAGGGAGGTGATGGGCTTTCAAGGCCCATTAGGGTATTTAGGCCTATTAGCCTATTTAGGCCTTATTAGCCTATTTACCCAACAATCCCCTATATGAATGGAAATTGAACTTAGATCAAAGATCATTAGAGATCAGCAAAGGCAAACCCCCACATAAAAGGATTTTAATGCAAATGAATATGCAGACACACTAAAGAGAGTATAATGGGATGAAGTTGTATCGGGATATGTAACTTGTGGCTTTGAACCTTCCTTAGTGAGTTGTTATCGAGTTTACT
This sequence comes from Calamus simplicifolius, assembly GCA_900491605.1. Taxonomy (NCBI): domain Eukaryota; kingdom Viridiplantae; phylum Streptophyta; class Magnoliopsida; order Arecales; family Arecaceae; genus Calamus; species Calamus simplicifolius. Next base: position 708,512 of record UESW01003875.1, read on the forward strand.
TGCTAAAAGGTGAACATGATGTCTTGAACCTTTCAGCGTTTTGTGTAAACTAAGACAATAATAATCACGCAACTTCTTCCCTAGCATTCTTTTGGTTCTCATGGTTGTGTTCATTTTGGCCCCGAACATCTCCTGGTCTCATGAGCGCTTCAGATAATTAAACCTTAAAATTCTCATAGAATTGGCCCAGTTCACACTCACATAGGTGATTCTTATTAAGAGTATCCTGCCATACCCCACATGAATGTTCATGTCATAAGAATCATTAAAAGCAATGCTTATCCTAATACCTTTAGCAGGTAGCACCAATTATCATAGGAATGAGTAGGATTGGACATCCTTAGTACTTTCAAGTCTCTTTATAATTTAGTTGTCCCTTTTGAACCTAGATCTTGGGATCTCCAGTCAGCTAGGTTGGGTATCCACTATGAAAATTTTTTAATTATAGGTTTTAAACACATTCTCCTCGATAAACAGTTTACTTGATCTCTTGGTAACCCCTTTGTTAATGGATCCGCTAGGTTTTTCTTTGACTGAATATAGTCAATAGAAATTACACCAATTTCAAGTAACTGCTTAATGGTATTATGTCTGCGACGTATATGTCTAGACTTACCATTATACATCTTATTCTATACTCTGCAAATTATCGATTGACTATCACAATGTATGCATATTGTAGACACGGGCTTTGGCCAACATGGAATATCTTCTAAAAGGTTTCGAAGTATTCTGCTTCTTCAGCAGTCTTTTCTAAAGGCAATAAACTCAGAGTTCATAGTGGATCGAGCTATACATGTTTGTTTAGAAGATTTTCATGACACAGCACCTCCTCCTAAGGTGAATACATATCCACTTATGGACTTTGTATCTTCTGTATTAGATATCCAATTTGCATCATCGTATCCTTGTAGTACAGCTGGATATCTTGAATAATGTAATCCATAACTTAGGGTATATCGCAGATATCTTAATACCCTTATTAGAGTTGTCCAATGATTTGGACATGGATTTCTTGTGAATCTACTCAACTTATTGATAGCATATGCTATGTCAGGACGAGTGCAATTCATGACATACATTAAACTGCCAATTATACGTGAGTATTCCAATTGAGATATGGGTTCTCTAGTATACTTAACCAAATGTAGATTAACATCTACAGGTGTTTTCACCGGGCTAATATCATACTTTTTATACTTATTTAATATTTTCTCAATATAAAGAGATTGAGATAATATTATTTCTTCAGATGTTCTAGTGATTCGAATCCCTAGTATAACATCTACAACACCCATATTTTTCATATCAAAATGTTTGATCAACATTTTCTTTGTCTGTTTAATTATTTCAGTATTACTACCAATGATTAGCAAGTTATCTACATATAAGCAGATTATCACATACCGTTCAGGCAGGGTTTTGGTATATATACATTTATCACATTCATTTATTTTGAATCCATTTGATAACATGACATTATTAAATTTTATATGCCATTGTTTAGGTGCTTGCTTTAATCCATATAAGGATTTAACAAGTCTACACACCTTCTTTTCTTGTCCTGGAACAATAAATCCCTCTGGTTGTTCCATGTATATTTCTTCATCTAATTCATCATTCAGAAAAGCAGTTTTAACATCCGTTTGATGAATTTCAAGATTGTTAATGGTTGCAAAAGCGATTAACATTCTTATAGATGTTATTCTACTTACTGGTGAATAGGTATCAAAGAAGTCTATACCTTCTTTTTGTTTGAAGCCCTTAGCCACTAATCTGGCTTTATACTTGTCAATTGATCCATCAGCCTTTAGCTTTTTTAAAAAAATCCATTTTCATCCTAAAGGTTTCATACCAGATGGTAAGTCTACCAACTCCCAGGTATGATTATACACGATGGTCTCAATTTCATTATTGATAGCTTCTTTCCAAAAGGGTGCTTCTGGATTAGACATTGCCTCCTTGAATGTCTGAGGTTCATCTTGTAACATATAAGTTACATAATCAGGACCAAAAGACTTTTCAACTCTTGGTCTCTTACTGCGTCTGGGTTCATCTTCAGATATTCTTCCTGATGACTACTACTAGCAGTATTATTATCATAAGTTCTTTTATTTGAACTTATTTCTAATTTTCTTTTACTTGAAAATATATCTTCAAAGAATGTTGCATTCCTTGATTCCATGATTGTATTTTTCTGTATATCAGTTATATCTGATTTATACACAAGAAAGTGATATGCACTACTATTATGTGCATAACCGATAAATATACAATCAATAGTTTTAGGTCCTATTTTGACCTTTTGGAGGTCCGGAATAGCTACTTTAGCTAGATACCCCCATACTCTTAAGTAATTATAAGAAGGCTTCTTTTCTTTCCATAACTCATATGGAGTAACTTTCTTCTTCTTAAGAGGTATCTTATTAAGAATATGATTTGCTGAAAGAATTGCTTCTTCCCATAAATTCTGTGGTGTACCAGAATTTATTAACATAGCATTCGTCATTTCTTTTAATGTGCAGTTTTTACGTTTCGCAATTCCATTAGATTGAGGGAAATAAGGAGCAGTAGTTTGATGAATAATGTCATGCTCTTGACAGAATTTGTCAAAAGGTGCATCGTATTCACTACCTCTATCACTCCTTATGGCCTTAATCTTTTTCCCAAGTTGATTTTTAACTTCATTCTCATAACATTTAAACATTTCTAAAGCCATATCTTTAGACTTTAGTAGATACATATAGTAGTATCTTGTTGAATCATCAATAAATATTATAAAATACATTTTACCTCCTCTAGTTTGAACTAACTTTAAGTCACATAAGTCACTGTGAATTAAGTCAAGAGGTTCAGTATTTTTTTCAACTGATGAAAATGGTGTTTTTGCTAACTTAGCTTCACGCACACTTCACACTTGTAATGTGGATCAATTTCACGATTAGGTAATAATTCTAATTTCATTAATTTTTATAATGAATTAAAATTCACATATCCTAATCTATCATGACATAAACAAGAAGAGTCAACCATATAAGTAGAAGAAAAGCTTTATTTATTTCAAAGTTTCTGTACAGTCATTACATTAACCTTAAATAATTCATTATTCAAGTAACCCCTTCCAATAAATATCCCCCCTTAGTGAGTACAAATTTATCAGACTCAAAGACCATCCTAAAGCCATGTTTGCTTAAGAGGGAGCCTGATATAAGATTCTTCCGGATGTCAGGGATATGTAGCACATCATTAAATAGAAGCTCCTTGCTAGATGTCATCTTCATAACAATGCAACCAAGTCCTTCTATCTTGGATGTAGCGGAGTTACCCATGACCAAATTTCTACCATTGATAGGAGTATATGATGAGAACATACTCTTATCAGAGCAGACATGTTTGGTAGCTTCAGTGTCGATGTACCATTCATTTGCTTTGTCAACCATGTTTGCTTCAAATACAATAGCTGATAGCATTATCTCGGATACCTCTTTGGATAGGGTTTCAGTAATGTTGACTTCTTTCTTTTCTTTGTCCTTGAAATGACAGTCCTTGGATTTGTGTCCTTGCTTTCCACAAACAAAGCACTTTCCCTTAAACTTGTATTTCTTTGGATTGCCCTTCTTCTGTTTAAAGCCTTCGCCTGAAAACTTACGTTTCTTCTTCCCTTCTATGAGGTTGGCCTTTGGCTCAGTAGGTTGTCCTCCTGTCTTCTTGTCTTGGCTCTTATTGTCCTCCTCGATCCTCAGGCGGACAATTAGGTTTTCAAGTCCCATCTTCTTCCTCTTATGCTTCAGGTAGTTCTTGAAGTCCTTCCATAATGGTAGTAGCTTCTCTATGATGGCAGCTACCTGGAATGACTCATTGAGAGACATTCTCTCTGCATGTATCTTGTGCAGGATGATCTGGAGCTCTTGGACTTGCTCATAACAGTTTTGTGGTTGACCATTTTGTAGTCTAAGAACTTTCCAACCACAAACTTCTTGTGTCCAGCATCCTCTGTCTTGTACTTTTTGTCCAGGGATGCCCATAACTCCTTGGCAATATCAATATTGTTGTACACATTGTACAGGGTATTGTCGAGACCATTAAGGATATAGTTTTTGCAAAGGAAGTCTGAGTGCTTCCATGCCTCCACCGCAGCAATGACTTGCTTGTCAGTCTCTCCTTCCTTCAGGATATGCAGATCTTCATTCAGTACCCTGACCAGATTCAGAGTTGTGAGGCAGGACATCATCTTCTGTTGCCACCTCTTGAAGTCCATGCCAGAGAATTTCTCCGGTCTCTCAGCTTGAACGGATGTTGTCATAGTAGCCATCTGCAGCAGCACTTCCGTGATAGCAGGAAATTGTCTTAAGATTATTAGGTGTGGCAGATGGTGGCTACCTAATTGATTAGACTGAGGCTAGAGTTATACTCTATGTCCTTAAGATAAGTTCATCTCACAATGGTGCTTACAGTCAGTATGACGATTGTCTCCCAGGATACAACTGTCTTTTTTATTGAAAGCAGTACTACAATTCACCAAAAAATTCAAACAAAAAATGCTACTCTCTTTTTAATGCACTATTGCTATACTACCCTTAGGAAAGTATGCAAATGCCTAAGAGAGGAGAAGGCTTGAATTGATTCGGATTGAACTCAATTCGGAATGGAATTGAATTGATTAAAAATGCAAGGGTATAAGGTCCTATTTATAGGTTTTTAGGTGCCCCTTGGAAGCAATCCTACGAATTTAATTTAATTTGAATTCTTTGATCGGATTTGATCAAAGGATGTGAGGGTTAAGGGCTTATTACCCTTGATATGCCCATTAAACATCATGATTTTCAGATCAGGAGATCGGATAAGCCTTTTCATGATCTAAAAGGTAGTTTCTCCAATCAGATAAGGCAATTCCATGATCGGATAAGTCATAGCGCGGCTCTGATACATCTTTTCACGATCTCTTATCACAACGGCTTGATCGGAGTGATGCCTTATCTCTAACCGTACGATCGGACGGATGCCTTATCACCAACCGTAGGATCAAAGGAGCGCCTTATCACCAACGATCCTATTGACCGGTCAACCGACGGGTGTGAGCCATTCGATCATAATCGCGATCGTGATTTAATCACCGCATCTTGACCCTTCATCCGATCGATCAACGATCAGTTCTGATCCTGATCCGATGAT
>UESW01003875.1:719592-954334 GCA_900491605.1 Calamus simplicifolius
ACCCTTTGGAATGATTTTAAAACCCCTAAGGAATGATTATCTAGATTTCAATTAATTTTTTGAAATTTTTCTCATGACTTTAAGGACTATTTATCTAGATATTTGAACAATTTGATTCTCCACATTCCAAAGATTTTATCAAAAATTCATTGATTTTATTTTGACAAGTTTCGGATGTTTGAAACTCTCTTTTTTTTTTTGAAACTGTCAGTAGAGTCGACACCTTGATTTGTGGAGTCAATACTTTGTCTGTGTTGCTCTCGGTCTGAGACCTTAGAGCCGACACCCACCTTAGTGGAGCCGACTCCAGTTCGAGCGCTAACTGTGTTAGCAACCTGGAGCTGACACCTCGCTTTGCAGGAGTCGACTCCAAGTGGTCCCATGTTAACTTATTTAGGGCAGAGCCGACTTCTCGTTCATTTCAATCGACTCCAATCCTCTCCAAACTCTCTCCAACTCTTCCTAAAACCCAAAATCCCTTAAATTAACCACTCCTTAGCTCTCAATGGCATCCAAACATAGGGGATCAATGTTTGGTGGAGGGATGACGACCAGAAAACGGACTGTAAGGCGTCTGGCAAGGCAGCCTTTGCCGAGTTCTATGTCCTCTTCCTCGTCATCCACACCGAGTGCTACTCCAAGCCTGTCCTCACCTCAAATCGATACTTTGGTAGGCCGTGTAATCACAATGGGTAGGAAGGCAGACTTTCATTTCCTTGAGGAAGAAGGTTTTACCATTGGGCGGCAGTTGACTGAACTAGGTTGGGATAAGGTATGTTCCCTTGATTTACCTACTTATTCAGCCCTAGTTAAGAAATTTTATTTCAATTTATCTAGAGGAGATGGAGGAATTGTTAGTTCAGTAAGAGGGAAAAGGATTCATATTACTTCAGAAATTTTAGGAAACCTTTTAGGGATTCCTGTTACTGGGCTTGCTGGAAGTATTCACAGTGAAAGATCAAATGCTTTATCAAGGATGTTAGGTAGGGGAATAACCGAATTTGAAGAAATTAGGGAAAATCAGTTGCCTCTTGAACTTAGGCTATTGCATAACATTTGTGGTAGGATTTTATTTCCCAAGACTGGACATTTTGAGTATGTCTCAGAGCGAGATATTGTACTTATGGACAGTGTTTTGACTGGTCAGTGAATTAATCTGGCTGCTATGATGATTTGGTATATGGCAGAGGCAGGGAATAAGAAAAGATCCTCTTTATCCTATGGCATGATATTAACTTTAGTATTCCAAAGCCAGGGTGTTGTTATTTTAGAGAATGAACCTTTAAAGAACCTTAGACACACCGATTATTATAGCCTGGCTACTTTGCATAGAATGAGATTTGTGAAAGTGGATGGTAGATGGGAAAGAAAGAGTAATCTGGATGAAAGAGCGGCTAGCATTAGAGCCACTGCACCTTCTGAGGCAGGACCTTTAGTGAGGCATCCTTCACCAGAACCGAGTAGATCATCACCACCACCGACACCTACTTCCATTCCTGCATCTGTACCAGTGTTTGTTCCTTCTGTTAGTTTTTCTGATGTTCAGCTGGAGCAACTTAAAGAATTATTTGGTTCTCACAAGGAAGAGATAAAAACTGAAATTGACAATAGCCTGATGAATTTAAGAGAAATGTTTTATTCCTTGGATGAAAAGTAAACAAATTGAGTCCACCCTTGGAGCCTCCGCAAAATCTTTAAAGAATGATCTCAAGAATATTTTTGAAGATCTTAAAGAGATTGGAGGTGATTCAGAGACATATTCCAAATGCAATGCGGAGTTACAAGAAAGATCGTTGTTGCATTCGGATTCTTTGATAGGAGACTAAATGAATTCATTTCTACTCAAAGAGAAGGGATGGGCAAGATTCTAGAAGAACTCAAAAGGAGATTTGGGATTTTATGTTTATTTGCTTTAGTTTGATGTTTGATGTGTTTATTGAAATTTTAATGTAATGAAGATTTTTTTATGTAATGCTTGACTTTGTGAAGTATGTAATGAACTTTTTACTTAATGAATATCATTTGATCTTTCAAGCATCTCTTAATTTTGTCATTTAATTTGAAATTTCTTAACCTTTTTTGTTGATTACAAAAAGGGGGAGAAAATGTAATTGATAGTCGTATATGCATTGAAAGTTATAATGTGAAAGTTATAATGGAAAAAATGTATATGCATTGAAAGGAATAAGCTTAATTGAATAAGCTTAATTGAAAGTTAATTTGATATGAAAGTTTAATTGGTATCAAACAATAAACTCATATAAGATGTAATTGATAGTTAAATTGAGTATCATAGGGGGAGCTACTTCATTCAGGGGGAGCTTACTTGTGAAAACTAAATATTTGAGAAATTTGATTTGAAACTCTTATTGTTTAATCATGCATATACTCAATGTTTTTATAATCATCAAAAAAGGGAAGATTATTGACCCAATTATTGGTTTTAATGATTAACAAAAGACATGAGTATATTCACTATGTTTCTAACCGATTTAATAAGTGTTTTAGGGGTTAAAAATGTTTAATTAATCAAAAGGGATAAAGGAATAAGTTTTGAATCAAATTTTAAAAGGAATTTTTCAAAGTTCAGAACTTAGAATCGACATCCAAATAGTCAGGAGCCAACCCCAAGGCATATCAGAAGGTTTCTAGATTGTTGGCATGGTCTGGAGTCGACACTCAGAGTTTCGGAGCCGACTCTAACCTGAGATATAGAGAAGTGCATTCTGTTTCAGTTTCCGGAGCCGACACATAGAATTCGGGAGCCAACACCTGAGAGTTCGGGAGTCGACACTTGAGTTTCTGGAGCCGACTCTAACCTGAGAACAGAGAGCGTGTTTTATGGACATTTCTGGAGCCGACACTCTTGGATTTCGGAGCCGACTCCCGAAAGCGACGAGCCAACACTTAACTTTCTCGGAGCTGACTCCTCAACAAACTTTTTCTTTGCTATTTTTGGATACCCGACCTGGAGCCGACACCTAAAAAGTTGGAGCCGACTCCAACCTGTCAGGAGCAGATTTTCAATTGTCAGAACGGACTTCAACAGTAACATTTTTTTTTTCACCTAACTTCTAACGGCTATTTCTTTTTGTGTGTAGAAACATCCAAGCATCTCATAATGGTTATATTTTCCACTTAACCTTGGATTGAAGACTATAAAAGGAGGAATGTCTGTACGTTTGAAAAAAGAAGAGATAAATAAAAAAATAGAGAAAAAAAGTAGAGAAATCAAAAAGGAAAACTCTGAGCTTAAGTCTATCAATCCCAGAAAGTTCAAAGAGAAATCCACAAGCTTCTCAAGATCAAATCAAGGAGATTTCCAACATTTGAAGAGAGAAAGCAAAAGCCCCAAATCCTCAACTTCTCTACTGCATGAAGAAACTAAGCTAAGGTTGATTCAATTTTTCAAAGGAGAAGAGAAAAAGAAGAAAAGAAGAAAGCATACATTTAAAGAGCTTCAATCATGCTTTTCTTACCCTATTTATTTTATTGAATATCTGCTCACTTAAGGAGCTGTTTAAGTATTGTATTGAAATCTTTATTGTTTTCAAACTGTTGTTTGCTAATTCAATTAAGGGATTAAATTAGTGGAGGTAGTATACCTCGGGACAAGCTAAGGATAGCTCGTGTTTGGGTTTTGTGCTGGTGAGCCCGGTAAAACTAGCTAGGTTCGTTATGATCCCGAGGGAAACAATAAGTTTTGAGTTGTGAGCTTGTAAAACAACTCGGCTGTAATCAAGAGGATTATAGTGTGGGCCCAAGTGCTACTTGGGAGTGGATATAGGTGTTGGATACACCGAACCACTATAAAATCTTTGTGTTTATCGTGCTTTATCTTTTTGTCTCTTCCTATCTCATTATTTGAGCCTAGCATTTATCTTGCACTCAATCTCCTTTATTTTAAAGCACATAATTTTAAAAAGCTAATTTTTTTTAGCAACCCAATTCACCCCCCCTTTTGGGTTGTCATCTGGGCCAACAAATTGAAATAAGATACCATTTCATAAGAGATCATGTTCAAAATGGAGATATAATGCTTGATTTTGTTTGTACTGATAAGCAACTAGCTGACATTTTTATAAAACCCCTTGATGAAACTATATTTTATAAAATTAGAAGAGAACTTGTATGTTTGATCCTCTGGCCTGATGAGTCAGCTAGATAGATTGATTTTTCAAATTTTTTCTAGACATGATTTTAATGATTGAAATTTATGATAATTAGCTTAACTGACCCCTTAGTGACTCCCATAACATGCAAGTTGTTCGGATACCATTTTGCACAAAAGTTCCTTGATTTTTTGGAAACTTAGCATCATGGCATGAATTTTCCCTGGGTTAGTCGGCATAGGAGCCGACTAACTCTATGTTAGTTGGCATGGTAGCTAACTAACTAGAAAAGGCATTTAGTTTTAAAAGAAGACTGAATGACTCTTCCTCTCCCACTCCCTCATTTCTTCTCAAAACTCCCCAATCTCTCTCCCAAGCCAAGAAACCTCCAAACCTTGCCTCCGTCCTCTCTAGATCCTTATTTTCTACTAGATCCAAAGCCCTAGCACCATGACACCCCAGATGAGGCTTCTTTGCACGCGGCCAGCTGACTCCTCCATGGATCCTCGCAGGAGAGCTTTTTCTTCACAAGATCCACCTCCTACCTCTTCCTTCTGAGCTTCTAGATCTCACTCCATGGTTGTCAAAGTCATCTTAAGTGGGAGGTTAGTAGATTTTACTTTTCTAGCAAGAAAGGGCTTTTCTATTGGAAGACTAATCGAGCTCCAAGGGTGGTCCTTCATGTGTAAAACTAAACTTGTCATCTACTTAAAGCTTGTTAGAGAGTTTTATTAGAATTTGAGCTTTGATTGTACCTCTGCTTTCTCCATGATTAAGGGAATAAGAATAGACATAGACCGTGCCACCTTGGGAAATATATTAAGAGTGTTCATAGATGAAATTTGAGAGGATTTTCCTATGAAAAGGGCACACAGGATTGAAACTGTGCTTGGTATAAGAAATTATTCCATCACATGATTTCTAGAATTTTTGTTCCCTATATTAGTAGCTTCCACTTAGTCACTAACAGAGATCTGAGCATTATGTACCATATAGTCAGTGAGATTCCCCTTGATTTTTCTGGATTGATGATATCTATATAATGAAGAAAGCAATGAATAGAGCCAAGGCTACCCTGCCCTATGGTATGTTGCTCACCCATGTATTTAAGTTCTTTGGAATAAGGCTGAAAAGTGAGGAAGATACTAAACTCTACCATACGGATCACTACAATGATCATTCCCTCCATCGTATGAGTTTTTCTAAGGTTAATGGTCAGTGGACTAGGGGCAGAGAAAGGCCAGATGATGATGCACCAGTTGAGGGGAAGGGACCATCATCATCACCCCATGATGAGGCCATACCTAACTTTGAGCCTGCTGAGGAGCTTGATATTCCATCTGGAGTAGCTATAGTTTATTGTAAGGAAAGTGACCTCTGCAATATTTAGTAGGAGTTTTGGGGAGATTGAATCTTTTTCTAGAGACTTCACAATGATCCCTCATATTTTCACTATGCATGAGACACTTGCTCAGATGATGATGTGCCTGGAGAGACTTAAGCATTCTATTAGTATTCTGAATGGAAGATTGTTGCAGCAGGAATTGAGGTGGAAAGAGGTTGGACCCAGCCATGATTTAGAGGAAATGGCTCGGATGTCTAAGGAAATTAGATAACTTAAAGCTCAGATTATATCATTTGGTGATAGGTCCAAGAGGCTAGAGAGCTCCATAGGCATAATCCAACATATGGTCTCTAGGGTTAGTGAGCAGCTGGCATTAGTAGCTGTTCAACTGCCCCCTCAGCCTTTTCAACCACCCAGACCCTCTAGGCCCACATTCACTCCAATTAATATCCATACCAGGCCCTTGCATGCTTCTTCCAGACCGTCGGCATGAGGTCAAGGAGCTGGATCATCTTCTTATCCCTCTGTTGTTTCACCCTTTGATACGGATTATATTAGATTGCTAGCATTACTATATTTGTGTTAGAATGTTTGTATTAGGATGTTTGTATTAGAATGTTTGTTTTGTAAATTCTACATTGTAACTTTTATTGGGGTACCAAATGTATGAAACTCTTTGCTAATTCAATGGAATGTTTACTTTCATAGTATGTGACTTTTATTTTTGAATTGAGATATGGCATGATGGATTTATGGAAGGTTCATTTCTTATAAATGCTCGCTTTATGTTGTGTATCGTTTCGCTTACCTATTTGCAATGAAACTTTTTTTTTTTGTATGAAAGCCTTATTGAATTATTAAGGGAGAGACAAACAGAAATCAAGTGTATATTACTTTACATTTCTTTTGATTGATGAAAAAAGGGGAAGAAGAATATAAGCATAAATGAAGAAGAATACAAAGCACACGCTAAGCAATTTAAGTTTCAACATTTTAGAGGGAGAAGAACAAGTTTTACTAGAATAATTTTTACTTTGGTTTTTGAACTATTGTTGAAAACTTTGTCACAAAGAAGGGAAAAGAATGTTTTCAAAATGATAAAACCAAATCAAAATTAGTTTTTCGACACATTAACTTTTAAAAATAATGCTTACTTGGTTTTGAAACTATTTCACATCAAAATTTATTTTTTGGCACAAAATGCAGAAGTTTCGGCATGAAATACAGTTTTTGGCACGGAACTTTCATTTTTCAGTATGAAATCTTTTTGAAATTTTGAAATTACTGAATTTTAATGTGAAAAATGTCTTACTGAACATAAACCAAGAGTTTCAATACAAAATTTAGCTTTTTAGTATAGGAACTTTGATTTTTGGCAGGAAACTCTTATCATTTCAATCCAAAAATCTGAATTTTTTTTTAAATTTCACTAATTTTTTTTTTGAATTCTCATGTGAAATTTGCATATATTGATAAAAGCCATGAGCTTTACACAAATTTTTATATTTTGATACAAATCCTCACTTTTCACACAGCTCATGATTTCGGCATGAAGTTTATGTTCAAGACCAAATTTTGAGTTTTAAATCGCCATAAGCACAAATTGTGTCTTAACCTCTTAAAGATTAAAATTGTTGTACTTAGTCAATGTTGAAATTGTTATTTTACTTCAATACTTAATGATTTTATCATCATCAAAAAGAAGAGATTGTTGACCCTACATTGATTTAATGATTATAAAATAATTAATTAAATTAATAATGAGTTTGATATAGAGGTACAATGCGATGCAGGTGTACATTAGTCATCAAGTTGAAGAAGATGGAATCCAAGCTCTTAACAAGGTCTTTGGTTCAAGAAAGAAAGTTTTGAAGTAGAACAAGACTAATGAAAGATGATTCAAGGCTCAATTTAATGGTATTGAGTTGTTTGGGAATGCATTTTATGGAAAAGAATCAAGATGCAAGGACTATACTCTTGTATTCATCAAAACTATAAGTTTTTTTAGCCTTGGAATGAGTTTTTGTGTTTTAAAGCAACTTAGTCGGCTCTCATGCCAACTACTGATGTTCAAAATTGAGTATATAGAGAGTTGATTCCAGTTAGTCGGCTAGATAGTCGGCTATTGTGGCTTATACAGAGAGCTGATTTTAGTTAGTATGCATGGTAGCTGACTAATGCCCTGTTAGTCAGCATAGTAGTCGACTAACATAGTGCCAGAGCTATAATGGCTAGTTCTGACACATTTCAGGCTTCAAAACTTTCAATCCAACCAACCCTCAATGGTTCAAAATGGCTAGTTAATGTTCTAATCTTGCTGAAGACTATAAACACAACTTCCAATAATGGATTTAAGTGTGGTTAAAGAGCTTTTAAAAGTCATTTAAGAGGATTAAAGGAAAAAGTTCAGAAAGTTTGAGCCTTCATTATTTTAAAGAGTAGCTGTGCTTCAAAGCATTTAAAGCCATCAAAGCTCATTCAAGGCTCCATCAAACTTCAAGAGAAGCTTCTTTAAGTGCTCACAGCTCTAGCATTCAAGAAGGAGAAGCTCATTTGAGAGGAAGCCTTTCAAATTTGTAAAGTGCATTTATTGTTTCATTTGCTCATATAGGAGTTAATTTATTCTAATATTTGTATCATTGCTCATTTGTTTGAGTTTCAACTTGGTTGAAACTTATGTTGAGTGTGCCAACCCGCAATTGATGATTTGTAAGGCTACCTCATGCCTAGTAAACGAGAAGATAGCTAGGTTAGCTAGGGTTATAATCATTGGGCAAACGATTAGTGAAGAAAATCTCAAGAGGTCCTTGGAGAGTGGACGTAAGTGCAAGGTTTAGCACCCAACCACTATAAATTCTTGTGTTTGTATATGATTAGCTTATTGTGCATTATTGCTCTTCACCTCACTTCACTTCACTTCACTCAAAATTTTTGAACTTAATTTTTTAAAATAATATATACTTACTGAATTTTTAATTATTCAAAAAGAATCTAATTCATCCCCTCTTGGGTTGCTTAGCTGGGCAATAGCTTTAATTTTTCAAATTGAACGGGGTTCTTTAGGTTGACCTTAACTAATTTTTATCAAGTCAATCTTAACTTTTCAGATTGATCAATTTTCGTTAGATCAACACTGGCTCTTAAAGTTAGGGCCCTCGTCAACTTAGAAGCTCGAATGGAAAGTCTTCAGCTAATGAAAAGCAGCCAGCCCAAATCGTAGTCCTACACCATCTTAGCACCTGTTGGAACATGGAGCGTGGCTTACAAGGTATGCTAGTTACTTTGCTTGGAGGAGCATGACCTACCTAGAGAAGCCCAAGATTGCACTGCTTGGATCGACCTTGAGAGGACCCCTAAAAGGAATTATGACTAAGGGCAACTTCAATATGGTAATTTAATGGATTAACAACATACACCCACTGCTATAATTGATATGCTTCTAATGTCTTCTCTTCATTTTGACGGTAGTTAAGGGGTGTCCTATAAATGTTATTAGGAAATATTTACAAGCTGGTAGAATATACAAAGAGCTTTTATATTTATGGGGTAGAGGGAGATTGTGAGAGGAGATTTTTCGAGCAAAAATGAGCCTTCCTATGATCATTTTTCACCAAGAGGCATTCCTATGTTTTTCAAAGGTACGTAGGATTTTACAGATGATAGGTAGCATTTACAAAGGAATTCTGTGCAAAGAAGTTCTTAAGTTTCTTTTTTACCAAATAATTTACCAACAAGATAAGGCAAGTTGATCCAAGCGGCTCTCAAGGTAGGAGAGATGAATCTTTTTCTCCAAAATGACAACGTGTGATGAAAATGTTGAGATAGAGGGGGAATACGAAGGTAGGCAAACAGCCGGAATGAAAGGCCCACAGTCATGGGGTATATGATAAAGAAAAGCTTTTTGTACACCGCGTGCACACTTGCAGCTGTGCATAGCAAATGTGTATATATATATTTTTTGCTTAATGCACGCTGAAGGCACTGAGACCAGCAATGCTTGTAGTTGTTAACTCAACACTCGAATTCTCCCTTCTCTTCTTTGCAGTTGTAACTCAACAGTTCTTTCTCCAATAGCGTCTTGAGACGTGTAAGACTCAACAAATCGACATCATGAATGGCACAAATTAGGCCAACGCGCGTAAATTTAGCTCAGGAACGACAGGTGATAAAATTGCTAGCAAAAGCCAGACCTTCTCATGATCTTCACAGTGGGCAAATGAGAGATTGAGATCCAGCGGATTTCGTCGCCGTCTTCCTTCTTCAAGAATGACGCAGCGGTCACAGAGCTGTTAAAATTATAGTATGATATATTTTAATATCAAAAGTTTTCTTCCTTCAAAACCAATATCAAAAGTTTTCCTTCAAAAGCTTACCTTCTTTTATCATAAAACCATACTTTTAGTCCACATGAAAAACATAACAAAACTTACTCTTATTATATATGTGTTACTCTTTTACTTGGTTGAATTGTTGTGAGAAAGTTCACGCACGTACGAGCTGGACCAAGCCCAATGCAAATCGATGGAGCCGATTTCGGAACCAGTTAATTGGGCGTGTCGCGTGTGATCATCGCGCGTAGGGGTGCAAATCCCGTCCATTGGATGCATGCGTGCTAAGCAAGATTTTTGTCCTTTTTTATTTTTTTTTTATTTCGTCATTTGACTGATTGACCCTGATGAGTCGTTTGACTAATTGATTGACTGATTGACCCTGATGACGTTTGACTAATTGACCGCTAGACGACTAATTGACCGAACGTGGACGCTGACCGACCCGCGACCTTTGGAATCCAATGGAAATTGGATTCATTCGTTGCTTTAAACCGGTGTTTGCTTCTTTATAAATATTTGAAGCAATGCCAGTGATTATTCATTCAATTTAAAATTTATTTGATTTCATCCTTATCCGGTCGTCCTTATCAAGTTCAGAGATTCATTCCTTTGCTCCGTTCTTATACAGAAAGAAGGGACTCATTCGGTTGTTCATCATCTTCTGACATTGGTGTGTGCACGCATGTTAGAAGACTTGCTGCTATTGTATCCTGAAGGGTAGTCATGCTCTGATTTCTGTACGAGATATTATCTCCGAGAGGCGCGAATCTACTCTTAAGGACAGTACCCTGCACGTCACAGCAACTTCTTAAATAGATAAGATCTTCTCGGGTACTATCTTTTCTTCTTACTTATCCAACAAGAGCCAGTGTAGATGACTCGCTTCACCGTCCCGGACAATTCACACTAACGCAAGAGCTTGGGAGAAATCTTGCTTAAGTTTCACGAATATTATCAGATTTAGATTACGCTTCGATCGTGAAGGTTATAATTAGTCTGTTGTTTTTTTCTGAAAGGATGGTGAAGGTTGTAAAAGCAAATGATTTTGGCCCTCAATGCTGCCTTGCAATGGGTTTGCCTTCGTAGCCAAACGAATTTGAGCTAGTCCGGATCGATCTTGTGGCAGCACGAGACATCCGATTATACCCGAAGAGATCCAACAATGTCCAAATGAGTTTGGTTCGAAAGTTCCATACTTATTTGAACTTTTCTAACTCGAGAAACTTTAACCCTCGACTGCTCACCAATCATCAGGTTCACTGCAGGTGGAGATGCATGTTAACTGGGTTCTGCTGAATTCATGATTGGATTGGGCCCACAATGAAAGCAATTGAAAATTTTGGATCAGGTGTATTTTAAGTTTTTGGACCCGGCCAATTTGTCGCGGCCCCAACTAATAACTTGTCTTATTTTTTTTTATAATATTCATTTTATTTGTAGACCTTTGGATTTCTAAATTTTGAGGTATGAAACATTATTCTTTAATTAAATGAGTTAGAAAGAATGAAAATAGCACGTCAAAATCATGTTTGGGTGTTAGTGTTTTACTTTGAATTAAAAGCATCTTTTTAAATTTTTGTTCTCTATATTTAACAATCATATGCTTATTGATCATGATTCAATTTTGCAGATATATATAAAATATTTATTGTTAAATTTTGATATTTTTATTTTGATTAATTGTTCAAATATATATAGTTTGATACTTAATAAAAATGTTGTTTAACATATTTTAATTGAATATTATGATAGCCTAACAAAATCATGTTTATGGTTTAGGATGAAGAAGGCAATGAAGTAGGGTGGTGGGATGAGGATGGGATACAGAACCCATTCGCTCAGGCAAGCTGCTCTTCCCTTTGCTCGTCGGATCTTTTCTCCCTGGATCTCCTCTGTTCGCCGGACCTCTTCTCCCCGGATCTTTTCTCCTTCTTCAATCCAAACGGTAAGCCCTGGTCTCTCTATTAGTTACATACTCGTGTGGCATTTTGCATCAGACTGGTAGGTTTGTTTTCATTTCCTGGACACATCCCTAATTAGCCTCTGGTCTCTCTATCAACCCACCTTAGTTCGGCCCCTCTCTCCTCCCGCCACCGGCCCGCCGCCCGGCCTGGGAATCGCGCCGCGGCGGTGGTCCGGGCGATGGCGGTGGACGGGGACTACTCCTCGAGGAGGAGGAGCAGCAGCGAGCCGCGGGAGACGATCCTCCTCCCCGGCTGCGATTACAACCACTGGCTCATCGTCATGGAGTTTCCCAAGGATCCGGCGCCCACCCTTGCCACCGTTCTTGGAAGGTAAAACCGCATTTGGGTTTCGCTCCTTGTCTAGGTTTTCTGAGATTTCTAGGGTTTTATGTTTTCCTCTGGTGTTGTTTGGTGCATTAAATGCTTCTTTGGTTCTAATTGATTGACATTAATGGAATATTGTCTTCTCTTTTTGTTTGGAGAAATACGGCAATGCGATGATTGGTTTTAGGACCGTAAATTTCTCAATAGGTGTTGAGTTAACGAGAAACTAACAATTTTTCATTTATTGGAGCTGAATATAAGGCATTATGTTTCAAAAAGCTTAGTTTTGTTAGAATTACTTGTTATGGCCAGAAAATTCCTGGCTAAAGAGTGACCGTGATCACAAGGATGAGAGTAAGAGTTGCCATAAAATAGTGTTTGGTATTGGATGCTCTGGAGTTAGCATTTGCTTTGCCAGATATTGATTAAACATTGACTTGATTGTGCTTGATTGACCTTATCATGTTTCTAATTTTCAGTCATATGTAGTGTGCTGGATAGCTATATGTTCTTTTATGAATGGTGTTAGTTTTGGAGGCTGCTGTAATGTTGGCTTTGGAAAGTGCATAACATGGGTGCTTCTTACCAATTTGAACAAATTATTACAAGGCATGAAGTTTTGTTGCATCTCACACGGGTAGTTCAGGTTTTTTGTCCTGTTTGCGTTGGTGTTTCTCTTATTTAGCAGTTTGACCGTCCATCATGCTAATACAAAGTTGTTTCTTTTAGGTCTTGTCTCTTTCCTAGTGTGTTAGCATATTTGATTTCTCAAATTTAGAGCACTACTTAAATGAATGTGTTACCAATCAGTATCTTTGTTCAATGTCCAAGTGCTACTGCACTGGCTGCCACAAGCAGTGTTAGTTATCCGTAAAAGGTGTAGTATATTTCTGTTTCATCTATGTTATCAAACTCCATTACCCTCTTTTAAATCAGCACTTCCTAAATCATCCATGTGCATCAAAATGTTTTATGAATATAGAATTATAAAATATAGTCCTCGTTGCCATCTAATTTCAAAAGTAATGGAAGCTAAGACATTTCTTATTGGAAACAAGGTATAGAAGTGTACTTCCTAAACTCATTTCAATTTTTTTTTTTTCCCAAGGAGACAATATCATTCATGATTGGATGGTAAGCTTTCACATGAAACAAAAAGAAAAAAATGCATAAAAGTTTATGTCCAGTCCGTGATGGTCCACATAAAAATAATTCTATGCTAAATGGAGCCAATAAAAGCCTGAGTTTGATTAGTCAAAAGGCTGTGATTCATGGTGCATGTCCTTCAATTTATTTCTCTTTCATCCAACAAATATGATTTGTATGTAACCAGTTATCTGTGAACTTGATCTTAAGGACCCACTTGTGAGTTGCAATTCAATCCTCACAGTGAACAGGTTGATTGCAGTGACAAGTGAGCCTCCTATTGAACAAGTGGATCATGGATGAACCATTCATTTATAGCTATAACTATCTCTGGCATCAAATATATAGCTATAACCTTGTGATCTTTGGGCAGCACAAGGCTTGTTTCCTCCTTGTCTTCCTGTCATACCTAGTGGAGCAGACCATTCTAGAATTTATTTGCATTGCATATTTAATTTATATAAAAAATTTTCTTTCACTTATAGCAGAATATCTGATCCTCTTATTGTTCTCTTGTTGTGGGCAAAAAAAAAAACACATAATCATTTAAAAAATAAATAAATAAATAAATAATCTATAAATAGGCTTTCAAAGCATGAAAATTTTGTAACAACAACAACAGTATTTTTTTTGCTTGCAAGATCGGAAGAAGGAACATGGGCAGAAGAAGATGAACAGACACTCAAGCAAGATCGGGAGGAGGAAGAAGGAAGCAAAGGTAGTAGAAGCGGCTCAAGTTAGGGACAACTCCTTTTATAGCCCCGTCGTTTCAAATCATTCCGCCTGATTTGATTGGCCACGTGCCCGCTCACCACTGAAGATTGTTTCGGCAACCACCCGATGCGCAGAACGCGAGGGGCACCACCAATGATGGGACATCAGTGACTCACCACAATGATGGTGCTGCCTTTTCGCAGTTCCATACCCAACGAGAATTTCCCTTTGATCTCAACGATCAGAACGGATGAGGCGGTGGTGTTGCAGCACCCGATGCCTCATCAAAGAAGTATGACCTTTGGGGACGTGTCCTCTTAGTAGCCGCTGGGGCACGAAGCTCAGCCACCAAGTGATATATAACGCCCCTTTCGTTGGTGATTGTACGCTCACCCATCTCAGGGGCGGGGGGCATTTGATATGGCTGATCACGCCCTTAGACGGTGGAGTAACGGTATGCACGGTTCTTGAAGCCAAGAAATAATTTGGCAGCTAGTCCCGATCTCGGACTTTACCTTGGTCGTGGACTTCATCTCAGCTTCAACATTGGCCTCGAGCCTAGCCTCGAGCCTCGCCTCGGCCTCGGCATGGCCCAGCCTCTAGCCTTGGCCGCTAAACCAACCTCAAATATGGTTCCTAGCAACCTAACAAGCGCCCAGGTGGTGCGGACACCAGGCTTAGGAAGAGGCTTCAACAACTTTAGCTGGATTCTTTATGGATGGAAGATTAAATTAAGTTTTAGTCATGTATTTATTTTTCATTTGAGCAATTTTATTTCAATTGACTGTAATTATTTGATTGAGTTCTGTTTAAGTTCTTTATTTCAATTGAGTCAAAAGGAGTCCAGTCCAAAAACCTGATCTGGTTCAGCACAAGAAGAATGGGTGCATGGTTATGAAGTCACCAACATTAAAGCCATATCATCACCACATCAACAAGGAATGTCGCCCAATGAATAGAAAGATTTTGAATCAAGTCAAAGTCTCCACAACCATCTCCTCTTATCATGGGACGCCCCATATTCTCCTCTTCGCACGTCTCCTCTTGGAAACACCTCCACAAATCAAGGGACGTTCATATTGAAAACTGCCTCCATAAATCATAGGATGCCTACATTGACGCCCACATTGGAAACCGCCTCCATAAATCATGGGACGCTTCACATTTTTCTCTTCGCTGGCCGAGATCTTCTTCCTCTAATGATAATATGGTATAAGTGCTTGGTAGTCTATAAAAAAGGCTTCTGGCTTTTTATAAAAAAGATGATTAATAAAGTTTCTTGAGAAAATCTCCTGCTTGTTAGATGGGTCCCCTGTGAGAGGGTAGGCGTGAGGCCTGGTATCTATTTATATCGTCCATATTTTATCCTCCTTTCCCACTTTGCTTCAAGCCCATTTTTAACCGATCAAGGATCCCCGGCTTCCATGGTTCCAAAGTTGCAGATTATTCCATCATGAATTAAGGTACGAAAGCTTACAATATGGTGGAATCCCTTGTCATCCTCAAGTTCATTCCCTGAGTCCATCGATTTTAGTTAAGTTTATTAATTGCTGGGAGAACCCTCTTTAAAATCCTTTCAGATATGAATTATTAGATTTACTTAGCCCTAACCTGAGTGGTTTCTTAACCACAACGATCCGCTTCTTTATTACTTTGTTTAAATTCTAAATTCAAACTTTGTTTAGTCTTCTAAGTCCCCTCCATAAAATTTCTAGTTCTTAAACAATGAGTGAATGCATGTGTTATTTCATCATTTAATCTTTACTAATTCTATTAGAAATACATCCCATGTCGGTTGTCCCAGATCATCATGGTATCAGAGTATGGTTGGTTAGGGCAAATTTCTAGTTTTGCTTGCTCGCTGGATTATCTGAATATTGCAGTATATGGTCTGATATTTTAATTGTTGCAGCGTATAAAAAATTTAAAATTTTTGATTTTTGTTTTACTAGATTCTTTATAATTCAAAGTATTTTTTCAGAATTTTCTCAGACATTATTTCAGACTATGAATTTTTGCCAGCCGAAATTAAGGTCTGAGAACAGGTTTTGTTCTATTTTCTGACTTGACTGAGTTCCAGGAACTACCCAGTAAATCAACAATTTTAAATTAAATTTCCTTTCACTTGGAGTATCATTATTGAGTTAAGAGCGTTTTGTAAATTTTTCTGAATTTTCTGAATATGTTACATAACACTCCCCTGCATCACTTTGGAGTTGCAACACACAAAAATTCTACACATGATTTTAGGATTCATATGAATGTTGTATACATCTCATGATAAATCAAGTTAAGGGCTTATGTGCCTAATTGTACTGCATGACAACTAGGTCAGGTACACCCTACCAAATTCAAGCTCAATCAAGTGCAACCATGGACCAAAATTTTGAGACCTTGATGAAAACCCTGAATGATCAAATGGCCCGACTAAACCAGAATCTGACTGATCAATTACCCAGACCACCCAAAGCATAACTGATCAAATGACTCATATCACTTTTAGGCTTGACCAATTAGAGGCAGGTACTCCTACAAAAGCCCATGAGGTCCAAATGAAATTAGAGCATGAACCAGAGTTAAGTACGCCCATCAACCCTAGAAGAGCTCTACACCAAGACCTTTTTCCTGAACCCAATCCTAGAAGGCCTAATCAAGAACCTTTCTTTGAGCAAATCCTAGAAGACTCAATTTTAATCGAGTCCATGACCCGAATCCTAGGAGAGCACTCATGACCCAGCTTATGAGCCAAATCCTAGGAGACCCAATCAGGACCAAATGGACCAGTATGACCGAACTCTTAGGAATATTAGATTAGAAGCACCCACTTTTGATGGAAGTTTAGATCTTAAGGTTTATGTAGATTGGAAGAGCGAGATGGATCAGTATTTTGAGTGGTACGGAATGACTGAGGAAATGAAGTGCAAATTTGCAAAGCTTAGGTTAGTCCGTCAAGCTCGGTTATATTGGGGAAATGTCGAGAGATTCATTAGATAGAGAGGTGATGTTTCCATAGTAACCTGGAGAGCAATGAAGCGTAGACTTAGAGAGAAGTACTTTCCCATGTCCTACTACCAAAGACTTTTAGATCAGTGGCAGAGATTGACTAAGGAACAAAGAGTGTAGCTGAGTACATTGCAAAGTTTGATGAATTTGTGATGAGATAAAATGTCGATGAGTCCGAATCAGTTACCTTATCTAGATTCAGAGCCGAATTAAAGGAAGATATCCAGAAAGAGTTGTTCATGAGAGAAGTTCAAGATTTAGAGCTAGCCTATCAGATAGCACGCGATGCTGAGAGATTTCATAGGGGACCAGTTTATTGCAGACCAGAAATCCCTAGAACTAGTGCACCTAGTCAGCAGCCAGGACCAAGTCAGATGCGACCCAACCGGCCTAACCTTGGTACACCTTTGACTCGTAGAGATGATAAGGGCAAAGCACAAGAAGTTCAGAGAAACCCAAATCGGAATGCTTGCTTCAAATGTCATCAGATATGCCATTATGCGAGCAATTGCCCAAATAGAGCCTTGTACATGGAAGGGTTAGAGGAAAATGAGTCTGAATCCAAAGCACCCTTAGATGATTGTGTCGAGGAAGTATATCGGGCTGAGGATAATCTGGCTGATGAGTATGAAGGTGATGAGGATCTTGTAGACCCTGACCTTTTGGGAGTAGTTAGATGCATCCTTACCCAGACTAAGACCCAGGACGATTGGCATAGGACTAACATCCTACAAACCTTTGTCAAGTTAGGGGATAAGGTGTGTAAGATAATCATAGATAGTGGAAGTTGTGTGAATGCCATATCTACTAGTGCTGTCAAAACTTTAGGCTTATCCACAGCTCCCCATCCAAACCCCTATAAGGTTTCTTGGATAGACTCTACATCAATTCCTATCAAAAGTAGGTGTCTAGTCCAAATCCAATTACAGTCCTATCAGGAGAAAGTGTGGTGCGATGTTCTACTAATGGGAGTGAGTAGTATCATCTTAGGTCGACCCTGGTTATTTGACCATGACGCAACCCTTTTTGGCCGATCTAATTCTTGCTCATTCATGTACCTTGGGAAGAAGTTTGTAATCAACCCTTCACCACCTAAGGACACGGTTAAGAGAGGATCGAGCCACCTAAAGGAAACAAAGACTAGAATCAATCTGATAACTACAAAGAAGATTAAGAAAGAACTCACTAAGGGTACACCTGTTTGGATCTTAACCGCTAGAGAAACACGAGAGCCTGCCCAGAAAGAGCATCCTCAGGAAGTAGTTGAATTATTAGAGGACTTTAAGGATATATTTCCAAATGACCTGCCTGACCACCTTCCACCACTTAGGGACATCCAACACGCCATTGATTTAGTCCCAGGAGCAACCTTACCAAACCTCCCACATTATAGGATGAACCCTATAGAACACCTAGAGTTGCAAAGACAAGTAAGGGATCTCCTTAGGAAAGGATTTGTTAGGGAAAGTTTGAGTCCATGTGCAGTTCTAGCCCTGTTAACACCTAAAAAGGATGGAACGTGGAGGATGTGTGTCGATAGTCGTGCCATAAATAAAATTATAGTAAAATATAGGTTTTCCGTTCCCCGCTTGGACGATATGCTAGATATGATGGCCGGTGCAACTATATTTTCCAAGATTGATTTGAAGAGCGGCTATCACCAGGTTAGGATTAGACCAGGGGATGAGTGGAAGACTGCATTTAAGACTAAGGATGATTTATTTGAATGGGTAGTGATGCCATTTGGGTTGTTCAATGCACCTAGCACATTTATGACATTATGACCCAGTCCTACGTGCTTTCATGGGAAAATTTGTAGTAGTATACTTTGATGATATTTTGATTTACAGTAGGATTAAGAAAGCCACTTAGATCACCTTAGGCAAGTATGTACAACCCTTAGGAAAGAGAATCTCTATGCTAATTTGAAGAAGTGTGAGTTCTTAACCCATAGAGTCACTTTCCTAGGTTTCATTGTCACCCCTGATGGAGTTTCAGCTGATCCTAAAAAGATAAAAGCATAGTTGAGTGGCCTGTTCCCAAAACTGTTCATGATATTTGTAGTTTTCATGGTCTAGCCACCTTCTATAGGAGATTCATACGAGGTTTTAGCTCCATTGTCGCCCCAATAACTGATTGTCTTAGGAAGGGTAGTTTTAATTGGACCAAAGCAGTTAATAGAGCCTTCCTAGAGATAAAAGATAGAATGATACAAGCACCTATTTTGAAGTTACCAGACTTCACCAAAGTATTCGAAGTAGCTTGTGATGCATTCGGAGTTGGAATAGGCGGAGTTTTAAGCCAAGAGAACCACCCCATAGCTTTCTTTAGTGAAAAATTAAATGATGCTAAGCTTAAATATTCCACCTATGATAAAGAACTTTATGCAGTAGTGCAAGCTTTAAAGTATTGGAGACACTATCTTCTACCGTAAGAATTTGTCCTATTCTTTGATCACGAGGCCCTTAGATTTCTTAGTTCCTAGAAAAAGTTGAATCCTAGGCATGCCAAATGGGTAGAATACATCCAAGCCTACACTTTTATCCTGAAACACCATGCGGAGCTGAGAATAAGGTAGCCGATACTTTGAGTCGTAGAACCTTACTTTTACATTCAGTTAGCACTAAAGTTGTTGGATTTGAGAGACTTAAAGATGAGTATGCAACATGTCCAGACTTTAGTGAAATTTACCAGGCCTTGAGTCAAGGACCATCTAGTGACTATAGTGATTATACCCTTCTAGATGGTCATCTGTTTAAAGAGAACAAGCTCTGTATTCCCAAAACTTCCTTGAGAGACTTTCTAGTTTGGGAGACCCATGCAGGAGGTTTAGCTGGTCACTTTGGTAGAAATAAGACCATTTTAGCTGTTGAGGATCAATTTTTTTGGCCAGAACTTAAGAGACAAGTTGCCCAGATAGTGGCCAGGTGTCGAACTTGTGCTGTTGGCAAGCAGCAGAAGCAAAATACTGGACTCTATACACCTTACCTGTACCCGATTGTCCCTGCAGGACCTTAGCATGGATTTCATATTAGGCCTACCTAAGACCCAGCGAAACATGATTCGATCTTTATTGTAGTCGATAGGTTCTCAAAAATGGCTCACTTCATCCCTTGTTTTCAAACCGTTGATGCCTCTAGAGTCGTCAAACTTTTTCTAGATGGAGTGGTAAAGCTACATGGTCTGCCTAAAACCATAGTATCTGATAGGGATGTCAAATTCACCAGCTACTTGTGAAAAATTCTATGGCATTTGTTAGGTACCAAATTGAAATTCTCCACTGCCTACCACCCCCAAACTGATGGCCAGACTGAAGTCATAAATAGGAGTTTAGGCAACCTACTGAGGTGTCTTGTAGGAGAACATCTGGGAAACTGAGATTCATTATTATCTCGTGCTGAATTTGCATACAACAGTTCAGTCAATAGGTCTACTGGGAAAAGCCCCTTTGAGATTATCCATGGTTATAAACCTAGAAGATCTATCGACCTCATTCCATTACCATCACATGCACGAGTATCTGAGTCCGCCAAGTCATATGCACAGCATATTAAGGAGTTGCATAAAGAAATTAGTAAAAAGATTCAAATGAGCAATGAAGTATATAAATATATGGCTAACTCACGTAAAAAAATGAAGGAATTTAATGAAGGAAACTCTATAATGATTAAACTTAGACCTGAAAGGTTCCCACCGGGAACTATGAAGAAACTACACACCCAGAAAGCTAGACCTTTCAAAGTAATAAAGAAAGTAGGACCTAATGCATATGTTTTAGAGTTACCATCAAATTATGGCATTAGTTCCATATTTAATATTTCAGATCTGAAAGAATACAAAGAACCGATATTAATTCCTAGTGAGCCCTT
Organism: Calamus simplicifolius; assembly: GCA_900491605.1. NCBI lineage: Eukaryota > Viridiplantae > Streptophyta > Magnoliopsida > Arecales > Arecaceae > Calamus > Calamus simplicifolius. The sequence goes on from UESW01003875.1 coordinate 740,401, forward strand.
TGGGCCTTATCCTGCATTTGAGAGTGAAACCCTACCTAAGTGCCCACCAGCAATTCCACCAGATCGGAGAGACAGAGTTAAACGTATTTTGGATGGCCAGGCGGTTACCACCAGAAATAAAGGCTATCAACGTTACCTGGTTCATTGGCAAGACCGACTTGAATCCAAGGACTCCTGGATCACTCGAGAGGATCTTCAACAAATTGCACCAGACTTACTAGAGAAATATCATGGATAGATTGATCCTTACTCAACAGGGTCGAGTTCCACCCACCCGGAGAGAATTGGTGCGGACACCAGGCTCAGGAAGAGGCTTCAACAACTTCAGCTGGATTCTTTATAGATGGAAGATTAAATTAAGTTTTAGTCTTGTATTTATTTTCCATTTGAGCAATTTTATTTCAATTGACTGTATTTGTTTGATTGAGTCCTGTTTAAGTTCTTTATTGCAATTAAGTCAAAAGGAGTCCAGCCCAAAAACCCGATCTGGTTCAGCACAAGAAGAATGGGTGCATGGTCATGAAGTCACCAACATTGAAGCCATATCATCACGCCACATCAACAAGGAATGTCACCCAATGAATAGAAATATTTTGAATCAAGTCAAAGTCTCCACAGCCACCTCCTCTTATCATGGGACGCCCCACATTCTCCTCTTCGTACGTCTCCTCTTGGAAACCACCTCCACAAATCAAGGGACGTCCATATTGGAAACTACCTCCACAAATCATGGGACGCCCACATTGGAAACCGCCTCCATAAATCATGGAACGCCCCACATTCTTCTCTTCACTGGCCGAGATCTTCTTCCTCTAATGATAATATGGTGTAAGTGCTTGGTAGTTTATAAAAAGGGCTCCTGGTTTTTTGTAAAAAAGATGATTAATGAAGTTTTTTTTGAGAAAATCCCCTGCTTGTTAGATGGGTCCCCTGTGAGAGGGTAGGCGTGAGGCCTGGTGTCTATTTATATCGTCCACATTTTATCCTCCTTTCCTTACTTTGCTTCAAGTCCATTTTCAACCAATCAAGGATCCTCGGCTTTCATGGTTCCAAAGTTGCAGGTTGTTCCCACCATGAATCAAGGTAAGAAAGCTTACAATATGGTGGAATTCCTTGTCATCCTCAAGTTCCTTCCCTGAGTGCATCGATTTTACTTAAGTTTATTAATTGCTGGGAGAACCCTTTTAAAATCCTTTCAGATCTGCAATTATTAGATTTACTTAGCCCTAATCTGAGTGGTTTCTTAACCACAACGATTCGCTTCTTTATTACTTTGTTTAAATTTTAAATTCAAACTTTGTTTAGTCTTCTAAGTCCCTTCCATAAAATTTCTAGTTCTTAAACAATGAGTGAATGCATGTGTTATTTCATAATTTAATCTTTACTAATTCTATTAGAAATACATCCCACGTCGGTTGTCCCACATCACCAGGGCTGCCATGTGGCCCACTAACCCACCCTTTCTAAGACTACGGACGGTTACCGTTATTTACGGTGCACGTCTAACAACAACGCGCCCATCTACTACTCGTGGCGCCACTTTTAACGGACAATGTGATTCAATGGTCGACCACGTAGGGTAAAAGGGACATCCGAATAGGTATAAAAACCTTCACTTACAACGAGGAGGGAACTCTCACAGACTTGTTTTTGAATACTGTTCTCCAGACCATTAATTAGAGCGTCGAAGGGTCCCCATCGGAACCACCAGTCCGGGACGTTGTTGTAGGTTTTCGTCTAAAGAAGGAGGCCTGGTCAACTCCTAGAAGATCTCCGAAGCTCTCTTCTCACCCGGCACTCTTAGGAAGCGATCTGGCAGCAATACCAGTTATCTGTGAACTTGATCTTAAGGACCCACTTGTGGGTTGCAATTCAATTCTCACAGTGAACAGGTTGATTGCAGTGACAAGTGAGCCTCCTATTGAACAAGTGGATCATGGATGAACCATTCATTTATAGCTATAACTATCTCTGGCATCAAATATATAGCTATAACCTTGTGATCTTTGGGCAGCACATGGCTTGTTTCCTCCTTGTCTTCCTGTCATACCTAGTGGAGCAGACCATTCTAGACTTTCTTGGAGACAGACATAAGGCTGTGTAAGGCAGTGGATTGGAAATTTCCCCCCCATCCCATCCTGTTCTTTGGTGATAAGGCATAAGTCTTTTTCACATCCAGCAGCTCATCTTCCACCTATTTTTGTTTGGATCATGCTGAAAAGAACAGATACCTTTAAAAAATCATAGGAACTTCCATGACAAGCTTTCCATCAAAGTTATTTCTGATCATTTATTAATGTGAATCTATAATAAATATACTTTCTTCTAGTCTAATCTGATCATTTATTAATGTGAATCCATAATAGTTGTGGTCTATGGTGCAATGAGTTTTGGAGCATGGTTAGCCATAGATAGAGTGCAACGGCAATCAGCTTAATTGGAACCACTGGGCCCTAATTGAGAGTTGGTCAGAGTCTTTGCGTGCTCAGCAACAGTAGCTGGTTGGCAGGATGAGCTGTCTTATACTAGTGCAGAAGAACTACTTACTAATTAAAAATATCCAATTCCAAGCACCTTTTGGGCCTTAGCCCTTTTTTTTTTTTTGCAGATGTCTTCGAAGATATTCCTGCTACATCGAGGTCAGATGATTTTTTTTATATTTCAGCTCTGACAGAGGAGTCATTTATCGATGCATCATGTAATAACTCTATTTTAAACTTATTTTATTTGGTTATATTTTTTTATATTATTTTGCACTCATTTAGGAAAATTACCCTGCCATTCGCCTACACACTGTTTCAGAGTGCAGGTAGTTATGTCAACCAAGTTAAACAACAAGAAGTAAGTATATTTCATTTATTTTTTTGCTATTTATCCCATTATGATATGATAAGGAATACAAGTATTGGCTTTTGACTATGAATTTAGCACAGTTACGACTGATGCCATAAAGAATTTATAGTTTATGGCCACCTTTCAAGGTTTCAGCCTGTTCTGTATCTTCTCTGTTCTCATATGGCTGTAGCAGTGAACGTCCCTTTCTCTAAGTAGCTGTATCTATGGTTACTCTTATATTTTCAAATGCTAATATGTATGGATTGTGTTATTCTTATTAGGCTTTATCCTCCATTTTTTTTTCTTTCTTTTTAATTTTTAAAGAAAAAGACAACCATGGATATATTGCTCAGCTGCAAGGTTGGCCCCAAGGCTTAAATATTAACACCGAGTCAGCCAGGTTGGCTGAATTCAAACATAATCAAACAGTAAGATCACCTCTATTACATTTGATGATTAGTCCAGCAACACATGATGCTAGTCCTTTTCCAATCAAGTTTGTGAGCTCCAAGATGGGGTGTCCTTCTTAAGACTAGGAAAGAATAGCTGGTTGGCTACCTTGCATTGGGATTATGGGCAGTGAATAGCTTGTAGTTTTGGTTCTATCAATATGACCAAGCAAGAACTCAATAGTTCTCTGCTTATTTGGGTTAATATCAGACGGGCTTGCTTGCAGGCTTAGTTCTTTGCAATGCAAATGATACATGGTGGATGGATTATATCATTCTTGAATACATTATACATGCATTATCAGTAGATTAATATTTTAAATGGCAATGATATTTCCCATTTATTGTAACTATGCAATTCAACTATGCATGTGTAGGGATTGGTCTATTTTTATTATTAAATTTCATGTGTATTTTTAATTTCTTGGGCTGGAAGGAATTTAGTGATAACTTTATTATACAAGTAGCTAGATATGATTGATTGTTGGGTCAACTCAACTCAGAGCTATACTTGAAACCTTGCTGCTTCTCTGCACAATGAAAGAATGCAAGTGCCAACATTATTATGATTATCCTTTTTTGATGAAATTTATTGTCTTAAACTATTATTGTTTCTTTTCAGAAAGATCGTGTTATGGGAGAGGAGCCATCAAGACTTCATCTATGGAACTCTTTATTTTATAAAAAGAAGAATCAATGAATAAATAAAAGAGTTAAAGATATCCATGTAAGTTTTATCAATTAAAAATATAATATTTTTGAATGTAATGTTTTATACTAAACATGTTGAATTTGTTTTCTTTTCATTTCAGGCACAGTTAGTAGAGCAACTTTTTCACAGGACTCTATAGTAAAACCAATCAATGAGGATACTGCTTTTGAGGAGGTTTTAGGTTTTAGATCTGTTTATAAAAGGGGATGGAGTCCACTACCGAAGGATATCGAGAACTAGAGATAGTTCTTCATTTTTGAAAAACTCAAAATTAAAGAATGAGCTACATGAGTCCGAGATCAATGAATCAACAGAAGGATATCATCACTGAGCAATAGAAGATCATCGAGGATCTAAAGGCGATGACTGATCAGCTCACTACTTACTTGCAATAGCTAGTGCCTGGATTTCCTCCTAGTAGATTCTAGACCTCATTTTCTTCATAGTACATGTATTTTTTTTAATTATGTATTTTAAAAATTTGTATATGATGATTTTATTGAAATGAATAAAATTTTTTATTAAAATTTTGAAGCAAAAATTATTTCTAATATCGTTGCTTTATTATATTAAATTATTATAACAGATGCAAAACAAAAAAATTTAAAATAAATATTTATTATGATAAATTATTTTTGCCGTAATAAATAGCTATTATGGTAAAAATAATTCGTGATAATAACTTGTAATCTATTACGGTGAAACATTTTCACCGTAATAGGTTAGAAGTTATTATGACACTTATTTTTGCCATAATAGTTACCTATTACGGCAAATAGTTTTGTCATAATAACTTCTAACCTATTACGAAAAATTTGTAATAGTAGAAGTTATTACGATGAATTATTTTCATCATAATAAAAAAATAATTTACCATAATATGTTTTTATTAAAAATATATTTTTTAAAAAATTATAATGACGATATATTTTTATCGTAATATGTCATAATGAAATTAGTTACGTCATAATAAGTTATTACGACAATAACTTATTACAAAGATTTTGAAACGCAGTACAATGATTTTTTTATCGTCGTAATAACTTATTACGGTGACTTTTGTACTTATTGCGATGAATTAATTTGTCATATAGCCATCTTCATCAAAAATAAATAATTTCCATCCATATGGAGGTTTTTTTTTATTTCTATTCTTATTTTTAAGCATTGATAAATTTTACCTATAGTCTATCACCATTCTATCCCCGTTCTTACTTCATCTTAATAATATGTAGAAATTTTTGATAAAAAATTATAAAATTAATAATATAACTAAAAAATATTGAATCATACTAATAAATTTAATATTTATATCTTAAATTTATTCTTAAGTATTATACGAATATAGTATATATAAAAAATATATAAAGATATATAACTTTTAAGTGTGGATTAATGGAACGTATTTTCATTCTCATCAATGAAAATAAAAATATTTTTTATCTTTAGTTTTATAAAAATAAAAAAATTTTGATTTACGTGTTGAAATTGCCATTACTATATCTTGCAGTACAAATTCTCACCCAAAGGAGCCCGACCTGGTTGGCAGTACTTCTGCGTCCACTCCATTTTTTTCCTCCAAAAAAACGAGGACGCGTTCGCTGAATGGCAGCGCACCTGATGGCGTCCACTTTATTTATTTATTCCTTCTATGAAAAAAAAGATAGGGTGTGTTGAGGGGTAAAATCTGTGCATTAATAATCGTGCTTATAGCTAAATTAATCCTGATTCCTACTTGCTGTGCGGCATCTACCAGAGATAGGTCAGCCTCGGTAAGTTGGGGCGCCCTAGCCCCTCATCGAGCCAAGGATTTCAAGGCATGGGTCACATCTCTCGGTCTCAGTCGAGCTATATCATCTTTCAGTCCCAGCCAAGCTATCTCGTCTCTCGACCCTTCTAGCCAAGCCATCTCATCGTCCGGCCTTTCTAGTCGGTCTCTCCTATCACTCGGCCAAGCTCGAGCACCTCTGCGGAATTCGGCGTGGGAGACCTTGAAGTAGTAAAATTCCAAACAGAATCATATCCGGAGTGGCCTAGGGCCATGGAGCCTATGCCCTTGCCAAATCTCGAGACATCAACAAGCTTTCCCAGCCGTCGATCCTCTAACTAACCAGATACGAATCCTACCGATTTCATAACAAACTGGATTCGGATCTCAACGGCTTTCAGACCCACGACGCTCCCAAGCAACCAGGTGATCCTCTATAAATACCACAACCTCAGGTCCCCTCAAGTGAGGGCCATCTCTTATACACTCGATGCGCACTTGCTCACTGGCACCCTCTCTCCTCTACCTTTGCTTCCGCCATTAACGCTCTACTCTGGAGAGACTCTTCAGAGACTCTTCAGTGAGAGTCTTTTCCTCATTTTTTTTGATTACTGATCTCCACTGACTTGAGCGTCGGAGGGTCTTCCGCAGAGGGCCACCCCAATGCCTCTCGCGTGAGGACTGTTTTGCAGGTCCGCCCAGGAGGAAGCCCATCTCGAAGCCTGATCACGCCCAAGTCGAAGGACATATTTCAGCAGCAACAAATTGGCGCTAGAGGAAGGGCCTTCAAGTCCCTAAAAACTTGTGATACAGGAGACAAGATCTCGATCTGAAAGAAACTCCTCCCATGGCCAACCGAAGAAAGGCTACCTCCGAAGCCCAAGATCAGGTCGCTTCTCAAAGACCTGATCCGGTGAGCAGTATTGCGCCGCCGCCACCGCCAGTCGAGACTCCATCACCACCAGCGGCTCCGGTGATTCAGGACCAGTTTGCCTTACTGATCCAGCAAGTCCAGGCTCTGGACCACCTGGTTTAGGGGCGCTCCAAAGCCCCCCATCTGGCTGCTCCTACTCCTCACCCTCCTGAGGAGAATGCAGTCCCCACTCATCCAGCGATCTCTTCTTCCAGCCCGCATGGGGTTGCGGACCCCCTCGCCGTCCCAGGGAAGCTGAGTCAGCTCCCCAGCGAGTTCGCAGCAAAGATCTCCCTAGATCTCGGGGGCCCAATCTCTCTCTCCGGTGTTCTCTCACCATGATTCAACATCGTTTCAGTATTCTCCTCATCTTGAACCTTCTGCTCTTCCTGATGAGGAGATCCGCCGCCAACTCCAGAAAATGCGTCTAGAGCTTGATGCCGCCAAGCAGGCCCATCCACTTCAAAATAAGGCGGAGTAGGGCATCCGCAAGCCAACGGAGAAGCCGAGGTAACAAATCGGACCCTACTTCAAGGGATTAAGGCTCGGCTCGCCAGAGCCCGGGGCAGATGGGCGGATGAGCTTCATCATGTCCTATGGGCCTACCGCACCACCCAGAGAATCCCCATCTGCGAGACCCCATTCCGGATGGCCTTTGGCACAGAAGCCGTCATCCCTGTGGAGATAGGCCTCACCTCTCCGCGAGTGGAAAGCTACTCAGAAGAAACTAACGGCGAGCAGCTCCGCACCAATCTCGACTTGGTGGAAGAGATCAGGGAAAAAGATCAAATTAGAATGGCCGCGTACCAGCAAAGAGTGGCCCGCTACCATGCCTCCAGAGTCAAGGGTAAATTCTTCTCTCCCGGCGATCTTGTCCTCCGGTAAGCATCCGTCTCTAAGCCGTTGGAGCAAGGAAAGTTATCTCCAAATTGGAAAGGCCCCTATTAGGTGGCGGAAGTCGTCGGGCCCGGCACATACAAGCTCCAAGACCTGAGCGGGAGATCCATTCCCCGAACGTGGAGTTCAGATAACCTCCGTATATATCATCAATAGAGTACGCTCTCTATAGACTTACCTCATTTACAGCTTCGACATCTTATTTCTATTACCTGCGGCATGACCGCTGCGATCATTTTTCGGAAAGTCGTAATGGAAAACAGATGCCACTTATGCATCCATTCTCGACACTACCGAGCTATCTCGCCAAGCTTTGAATTAAACTTCCGTACTTCGGCTGCGCCGAGCCTTTGAATTAAATCTCCGCGCCTCGGCTGGGCAGAGTTATACTCAATACATACTCGATATGGCCAAGCGCTCCCGACGCATCTAGGAACCAGCCGATCTCCAAAGCTTCGTTCGGATTCGAGCAGTTTACAAGCCCCGGCCAAACCAACCGATCTCCAAAGCTTCGTTCGGATTCGGGCAGCTTACAAGCCCCGGCCGAACCAGCCGATCTCCAAAGCTTCGTTCAGATTCGGGCAGCTTACAAGCCCCGGCCAAACCAGCCATCTCCAAAGCTTCGTTTGGATTCGGGCAGCTTACAAGCCCCGGCCGAACCAACCGATCTCCAAAGCTTCGTTTGGATTTGGGCAGCTTACAAGCCCCGGCCGAATCAAACGATCTCCAAGATATCGTGGATTCGGGCAGCTTACAAGCCCCGACCGGACCAAAAGGCAAAGAAAATCCATCAGATTCAGGCAGCTAACAAAGCCCTGATCGGTACCAAAGATTAAAACCTCGGCCAAGACTGAGCGATAAGGACAAACATCTGGGAGATAGCAGCAAAAACAAAAGTCGCAAAAATCCTCCCCCTCTTTATTATAAGAAAGACAATGAGGAAGAAAGAAAAGATACAATAGCCTTCACAGAGGCTTGGCGTCCGCTCCGGGAGCCACCGAACCCTCCCCACGCCGAGCCAACTCGGCGATCTGTTGACGGAGGGACGCTATTTCCCCTTCTTGCCGGCTGATGACACGGCGAAGGAGCTCAACCTCCCTCGTCAAAACAGCCAGATATTCCTCGGCCGCCCTTTGAAGCTGTTCATGGCTCGCGAACGCCAACGCCAGATCCACTCCATCGACAGTCACTGTAACGCACTCCCCCGGGAGTCCCTGCGGCCATTGTCGCCACAACTTAGCGCCTCAGTGGATCACCTCTCATCACAGAAGCCATATCAGTACCCAAAAGCTCTTAGGGGGCTAGCTAAAAGGGTGATCGGTACAGGCATACCCCTCGTCCATATTTAAACCGCCCATGGCGAGTATTTCGATCATTCGAGTCGTTAATCTCGACCCGTGGAAACTCACCACGCGTCACCACTCCAGCGGGCGCTTGCGGGAGGCAAGGGGTCGCGCCCCCTCATCGAGGAGGATCGATAAGCATCGACGAGGTGTGCGGGGAACTCCCCCTTTTTTCTAGGGACCAGGCTCCCTCCGTTTGCCAAACCCTTCTGAAATAAATGTCCTCGAGAACTTGCCAGACTCCCTCAATTGGGCATCCTTGAAAAGACACGGAAAAGTGCAGCACTAGCTTGCCTCACTCGAAGATAACCGAGTCATAAACTTCGGACGCCCCTATGCGTCGTTTGGATAACCCTCATCCTCTTTGGCAGCCCGCACCAGAATCTACATTTGCTGCAAGAGCCAAACAAAATATTATACTTCGGCAACAACCGAGTGATATCCTTCATACCTCGGCAACAACCGAGTGATATCCTGAAGCTTCGGCTTAGTCGAGTAATCTCTCCATCGCTCTGACACGGCTAAGGCGTCCTATTATACCTCGATGGAGGCAAACGACCTCCCACTATTCAATAGCGGAGACATGTCTCGAACTATCTTTCCCTGCCGAAATACCCGCCCCGTTCTGCAAACAGGATCAAGCTTACCTCATGAGTCCACAGGACCGCCCAGGTCTCCTTCTGACTCAAACATGGATATACGCTTCCTCTACTGAGGACCGGACATTGGCCTTAGCAAGAATAAAGTAGCAATAGCGCTACTGAAATATGCTATGATATAAAAAGCGTAATATGGGAGTTACAACTCTAAGCTCAAAGGAGGCAGATACTAAAGGAAGAAGGAATGAAAAATTTCTTTATTTCCTCATCAGAAGAAAAGTTACAACCTCCTAAGAGGAGTTACAAGTGCGTCAAAGCACAGGAAATGAAACGAGTAAATAGCTCGGCCGAACTCTTCAGTCAGCTTTGGTTAATAATGATATTTCGGCGTCTGACCCAAGAAATCTGACAAATCAGACAGCTCGCCCCGAACCACCGGCTAAGGCCGATCCAGCACTCCAAGGGTCCTCTGGATGAATTAAGAGATCCAAAAAGAAACACATACCCATGGATGCTGATGCTGAGGAAGCTTCCCCCTGGGTGGAATGCGGGGCTGCAGGTCGCTACCCGATTGAGAGAGCTAGGGGACCATCAGCCCCACACTGCTCTCAACTCCCTCATCATGTGGCGGAAGATTCCCCATACGGAGGGGCTAAGCATCCAGCCAGAGGGAGAACGAAAGGTTCGTGCATACTACGAGGGTGCATGTGCACTTCTTACCCTACGACCCTCGTAGAAAACCACAAAGGACACACAGGAAGCGCATATGTGCGCTCTCCATGTGATCTCTACGGACCTCCTGTGCGCTCTCCATGTGATCTCCGAAGCTCCACTCTTGAGGACGAGCCACTCTTCAGCGACTCCTTCATCACCCCAGCTATCTGGGGAAGACAACTTGCAAAAAGAAAACTCAGTCCCTCCGCTCTCACCCTCAAAGACATATGCATCATGAAAATTTTCATAGCTCACAGAGAAGAAAATTTTGGGAATGGCCTAACACGGCCCCTTCCTCCCCTTTTTATAGGCAAAATGGACCGGGAGCAGCTATTAAAGAAGAAAGCCCCGAGATTCAAAATCCCTATCCGTGCTACCATGTGGCCTCCCAGGACGAGAACAGCGCCCCTCGGTGCGCCCAAACACGTCGCTTAGCCCATGACGTACGCCAAAGATCTCCTCTGATCCCGGATCATGGGTCATAAATGCAGAAAATCGTCCGCGATCTTAGAGATATGGGCAGGCCTGTGAAATCGCCCAGCGAAAGCAACACTCTCCAATGGCAAACAAGCGCTTGCATCGTACGCTGAAATGACCCGCATTGGAAAAAGACAACATAATGAATGTCCTCGTAAAGTGCCGAAGCGACCTTTTGTAGACCACAGAGCCGTATTATCCATTTCGGCAAAAGGAAGGTCGACTTGCCTTGGAAAAGACAAGGCACTGACAGAACAGTAAAGAGGCGCAAAAGCCAAGTACTCCTCAATAAATGTACCTCGACGTTCCCTCCTCCGGCTCAACTTTCGGTTGTGCTTTGACGCAAACCGAGATGTTGCATTGTGCTTCCATCCAGGGCCAAAGCTGTTCCCATACTTCGGAATAAACCGAAGTATCTTTTTCAGTCCAGCATGACTAAGCTTTATCCTACACTCCGACCCAGGCAGAGATAGCTGCCTTTATCTCATCGATAATGAAGCACTCTTTGTACTTTGGCTAAAGCGTGAGCGCTATGCCATGAATCTTGCCGAGGTAGCCAAAAATCCCCCAAGAGAGTGGCTCACTTACAAGACTTGCATGATGAAAGCAAGCATTTCAAAACAGCAGCAAGCACAAAGCTACGAAAACTTTTCTTTTCATTCATCATAGAAAGGGCGACATAAAAAGAGAAGAATACATCGGCCCTCACAGGGGCTTGTCATTTTCTCCAGGAGCTGCTGAGCCCTCCCCTCGCCGTAGAGCCAGCTCGCCCACCAGTTGCTTAAGGGACGCAACCTGCCTTTCCAATGGCTATTGGCCTCGCGGAGGAGCACAATCTCCCTGGTAGAGACAACCATGTATTGCTCGACCGCCTTTTGGAGTCGCTCGTGGCTTGCAAATGATGATACCAGGACTTCCCTATCGATGGTCGTTCTAGTACGGCCCCTGCGGGCCCCCCAGCGGGCATTGATGCTGTTGTCTGGCGATCCAGCTGACCTCCCTCTGTCCTCGAAAGCCATCATGCTATCACAAGTTTAGATAGACCCACAGGAGATTGGCAGAGGAAATGGTTGGCGATGGCCTACCACCCACCGATATTTAAACTACTTCGGGCGAGTACCCAGATTGCCCGAGCCATTAGTTCCAACGCCACTTCCATAAAATCTAACCACGCGTCATCACTTCAGTGGCCGCTCACAGGAAGTGAGGAATCGCTCCCTCTTTACCAAAAAGGATAAGTAAATGACGGTGGGGAATTCAACAAACCCCCTTTTCGGGATCAACTCCCTCCAAAAGCGCATCTGCTTTCTCACCTCAACCAAGGCATACGAAACCACCACTGTAAACGCCGTGAAAGCGGGATTTGCTACGTGGCAATTCCTCAACCGTTGCCCCAAAGGAGCCTTATGTGACACGTCCCGTCAAGGCACGGCGGTCGCGCAGCATTAATTAAGGCATCATTGCGCGGGCTGTCAAATCCGGATCCCTCGTTCAAGTCATGCCACCCGGAGTTATACTCCCTACGCCCGAACCTATGCTTCGAACTAGGGAGTGGGGGGCATGTGTTGAGGGGTAAAATCGTTATGCATCAATAATCGTGCATATGGCTAAGACTAACCCTGATTCCTACTCGCTGTGCGGCATCCACCAGAGATAGGTCAGCCTCGGTAAGTTGGGGCGCCCTAGACCCTCACCGAGCCAAGGGTTCCCAAGGCACGGGTCACATCTCTCGGTCCCAGCCAAGCTATATCATCTCTCGGTCCCAGCCGAGCTATCTCGTCACTCGGCCCCTCTAGCCAAGCCATCTCATCATCCGGCCTTTCTAGCCGGTCTCTCCTATCACTCGGCCAAGCCCGAGCGATACCTATACCTCTGCGGAATTCGGCGTGGAAGACCTTAAAGTAGTAAAATTTCAAATAGGAATCATATCTGAGAGTGGCCTAGGGCCTGGAGCCTATGCCCTTGCCAAATCTTGAGACATCAACAAGCTTTCCCAACCGTCGATCTTCTAACTAACCAGATACGAATCCTACCGATTTCATAACAAACTGGATTCGGATCTTAATGGCTTTCGGACCCACGATGCTCCCAAGCAACCAGGTGATCCTCTATAAATACCACAGCCTCAGATCCCCTCAGGTGAGGGCCATCTCTTACACACTCGATGCGCACTTACTCACTGGCACCCTCTCTCCTTCTCTGCCTTTGCTTCCGCTATTAACGCTATACTCTGAGCTCTGGAGAGACTCTTTAGCGAGAGCCTTCTCCTCATTTTTGTTGATTGCCGATCTCCACTGACTTGAGCGTCGGACGGTCTTCCGCAGAGGGCCACCCCCAACGCCTCTCGCGTGAGGACTGTTTTGCAGGTCCGAGGAAGCCCATCTCGAAGCCTGATCATGCCCGAGTTGAGGACAGATTTCAGCAGCAACAGGGTGCATTCATGGGATCCTAGAAAAAGTAAGATTGCATTTATTAGGCAATCTTAAATAATAATATTAATTATTATAAAATAAATTATTATTAAATAAATTATCAGTAATATTAATTACTGTATTTGGTATAAAAAATAATGTTACGATAATATTGTTACTATGTTTGGTATAATAAATAAATTATCAATTATATAATATTAAATTCTTAAAATATTTATAAATTAAATTTATTTATATATATATATATATATATTAGAAAAGAATTATGTTAGGATAATTTTATCAAAAAATATTTATCAGATTATAATATTTTTGATAATATGAACAAAGGTAATATGAATTGTCTTATAAAAGTAATTCAGATTACCACTATAAAACAGATTATTATTAAAAATATATATTAAATATAATTATTTAATATATTTAATTTAGATTATTAGTAATATAAATAGATTATTAGTAATTAACGGCTACCAAATGCAACTCAGTCGCCGTATACCGCAGGCTGCGTGATATGGACGGCTGTAGAGTGGGAAGGGAAGGGATCGGCCGATTGATAGGCGATCCCCTTAAATAGATGATGAGAATTCGTGATGATTTCGTTGCCCCGTGGGAAGGATGTAGGCATCAAGTGACGAGGGATTGGACAGGAGGAAGAGCAGCCAGGTGTCCAGCCCCGTCAAAGGCCTCGCCTTGGATTCGTCTCATGCCACGTCCCAAATTAACGAACTTGATTCGGGTGTTAGACGAGGAGAATAGAAGAAACTAGACAGCAAAGAACTCCTAAGTTTCTTGAGGCAGCATGTGTTAGAATTTTTTTAAAACCAAAAACTATATAAAATTTCAAGTTCATCATGTTGATTATTAAAAATATTAACTAAAAATATCTGAATCCATTGACATCAATCGTTGACTATCACAAAATTACTATAACCGTCAAAATATAATAGAGAGTGGTTTATGGTCTTCCTCAACCAAATCATCTTAGCACCCTATGGGACCATTGTCTCTCTTCCTCATAGAGAGAAGAGAAACTATATTGTAATTTAGTGTATTAGGGACCATAATCGATAGAATTTTTATATAGGGTTCTCATAATCCTCTAAATGGTATCTACTCAATTTAATTCCACATCAATTCAGAAATTGATAGGTTACTGGTATTAGACTACGTCATTTCAACCCATATCAAATAGCTTATATAATTGAACGAGAATATATATTGCCCAATACAGAACACGTGATTTTCTATTGATTTACCTAATATAGAAAATCCGATTTCCTAACACAATATAGAAAATATGATTTCTTATTAATTTATCTGACATAGGAAATCCAATTTCCTAACAATCTCCCACTTGGGCTATATATTATTCCTGAATCAATTATATCATAAAATTCCTTAAGCGCGCATTTGTAAGCTATTTATTCTTAATTTTTTTCTTAAACAATTTGGTCCATCTCATATACTAATGATGGAATCACCATGGCTTTTATTATAATATTATGGTAATAAACCATGATCATCATCATACTAATATACTCAATGACATAGATCAAATATGGATGAGTAACATGAAAATTACATGCAATGTGATCTCAAATATGTCTATTTCCAACTAGTCCTTTAATCTTTAGTGAGATCAATTCAAAATATTTAAATGCAATAAAATATTGCATATAGAAAAATACAAGAAAGTTCAAAAATGAAAATATAAATCATCAACTTTATTCTGCAAAAAATTAAATAACTTAACATCCAAAGTAAAACATACAATAAGGATACTCCCACTAATCCAAGGTATCATCATAAATAACGACTATGTGAGCAGTATGCTATGAAAGACCTTAGGCGTCAAGTCCTTGGTTAATGGATCAATAGCATAGAATCTGTCCCTATATGTTTTATGGATATCTATCTATTCTGAACTCTCTTCTTAACAACTAGAAATTTGATATAGCTTGATGTGGAGCGTCTGCTATCTTCGCATCCCGCAAAATCAGAGTCAAAGTACTCAATGAACTCCAAACTGTTTAATCTCTAATAAGTGAGCGTATAATCTTTTATTCTCTTCAAATAACACAACACGAATTTGGCTGCCTTCCAATGTTGCATACCTGGATCACTCAAATTCTATCCAAAACTTCTACTATAAATACTATATCAATATGAGTGCAGACTTGAGCATACATTAAACTCCTTACCATTGAGGCATATGGAATCTTTTGCATTTCTTTTCTTTCAAGATCATTATTGGGGCATTATTTGAGACTAAACTTGTCTCCTTTGGCTACGGATGTATCTTTTGGTTTACTATCTTTCATGCCGAATTTACGTAAAACTTTCTCAATATAGCCCTTTTGCAATAACTAAAGGATACCTCAAGAACGATCTTTAGTATCTATATACCTAATACAAAAGAGGCATTACTGAGATATTTCATTTTAAAATTTTTCATCAAAATTTCTTGGTTTCATGCAATAGGCTTATATCGCTGCTAGCAAGTTGAATATCATAGATATAATACTAGGAAATATATTTATTCCTACTGAACTTATGATATACACATTCATCAACAACATTACTCTCAAAACCATATGAAGTTATGACTTGATGAAAGTTGTGATACCATTGATAGGAAGCCTATTTGAGACCATAGATGAATTTTTTTAACTTGCAAACCATAGACTTTGGATCACTGGATACAAAGTTTTTGATTGAATCATATAGATCGTTTGTCAATGTCTCCATTGAGAAATGCTATCCTGACATCCATCTAATGAAGCTCTAAATCAAAATGAGCTACCAATGTCATTATTGTTCTAAAAAAGTCTTTCAAAGATACTATAGAGAAAGTCTCTTTATAGTCAATACCTTCTTTCTAAGTAAAGGCTTTAGCAACTAGATGCGCCTTATATCTCTCGACATTGCCCTTAGAATTTCTTTTGATTTTAAATATCTATTTACAGCCAATGGGCTTCATACTTTTAGGTAGTTCGATAGGATTTCAATCCTCATTGTATTTCATAGTCTTCATCTCATCCTTCAAGGCTTCAATCCAATTTTGGGAGTTAAAACTACATATAACTTGACAAAAATTGATCGGATCATCTTTTGTTAAACCAATGCCATCCTCATGTTCTTGGAGAAAAACTATATAATCATCTGGAATTGCGCTTCTCCTCTCCCTAGTGGATCTTCTCAATGGCACTTCTTAAGGTTGTTGAGTTTGTTCTATAGTTGGTGCTTGAGGGAGGATTAGATTGTTGTTTTGTTTTGGAACAATGTTAGGAATAGAAACCTGAACATTGCTATCTAGTACTGAAGTTATTTATTGAACAACAATAGGTACAAAGACTTGATCACCAACAACAAATTCTTCTTCAAAAACAATATTGCTTATATTTTTTTTCCTCCAAACTCATTGTCCTCAAGGAATCTCGCATTTTCCATTTCAAAAATAGATCTTGATGTGGGATCATAAAACTTATAGCCCTGAGAACATTTAGCGTAACCAATGAAATAATAACTAATCATCCTTGAGTCCAGTTTTCTTTCATGTGGCTTGTAAGGCCACACCTCAACTGGACAATCCCAAATTCACAAATGCCTAATACTAGGCTTGCTCATAAGGGGTTTTGACAACTGCTTTGCTTGGTACCCTATTAAGGATGTAAATTGTGATCTTAAAGGCTTCTCCCAAAGTGACTCTGGTAAAGAAGAATGACTAATCATGCTCCTTACCATATCCTTAAGAGTTCGGTCGGTTTCGTCGTTCTGTAACACCATTCATGCTGGGTTTGCCCGATATAGTATATTGCGGGACAATTTCATATTCTTTGAGAAAAAGTGTTAAGGGTCCTGAACGTTGCTCTCCTGATCCATCGTACCTACCGTAATACTTGCCACCATGGTAAGATTTGACAGCCTTGATTTTCTTTCCATAACTTCAATTTTAAAAGACTTGAAAACGTATATAGATTATGACTTCTCATGTATCAAATATAGGTAACTGAATCTAGAGTAGTCATTTATGAACGTAATAAAGTACTATTGTCCATTCCAAGACGCCATAGGGAATGGACCACAAATATCAGTATGTATAAGTTTTAAGACATATGTAGCTCTTTGGGCACCTAATTTTCTCTCGTTTGTCTGTTTTCCCTTGATGCACTCAACAGAGACTTGGAAGTCTATTAAATATAGGGGTAATAATTCCATCTGATACAAGCCTCTAAATTCTTTGCTTAGAGATATGAACTAAATGCTTGTGCCATAAAGTAGCAAAATTCTCATTTAATTTTGCTTTGTACCATGTGAACTTGTTTGTAATATTTTATTATAGGAACTAACGACATCAAGCATATATAGATTTTTAATCAAGGAACCAGAATAAATAAGATTTGAATTTTGGTAGAGACTAACTTTATTATTTCCAAATAAACAAAAAATTCCTAATTTGTCCAAAGAAGAAACATAAATTAAATTCCATCAAAAAAATGGTGCAATGAAAGCCTCAAATAAATCAATTGCAATCTAAAAGTTCCAATGGCCTTCACTGCAACTTTATTGTTGTTGCCCACAAAGATAATCTTGTAGCATCATTTGGCTGTCAGCTCCACAGGCAATCCTACGTAGACATACCTATATAAGCAGTAGCATTAGAATCTAACCACCAAGTATTCTTAGGTACTGAAGCTAATTTAACTTCAAAAAACTAGAGTTAGAAGCTTACCCTTCAAGGTTTATTAATAAGTAGGCTATAGGTATGCATTTTAAAAATATTTTTAAAATACATATGCAATGGAAGCAATAAAATATTAGATCTAATCCAATATTAGCTTGCAACAGGATTATGATATAAAAATTATACATAAAGCTGTAAAAAAAATACATAGATCAAATCTGTGTAAATACAAATTAACATAGTTTGCAACTATGCAGCATAGATCATATCTATGAATGTGGCCTAGTGTCTTGATCATATCTAAGTCACCAATGACTTTAAAATCCCTTACATTTGGATGCTAAACAACTCTCACAGCAATGAAAGGCAGTGGTAGGTGATGCTTCTGTGAGCCACACAAAGGTGTATGGCCTCTACAAGTGATCTATACCAGGGTTATGGTCCTGACCAGCCTCTTCGAAGTGCTAACTCCTCTCCAAGGCTTCGACGACTGGATTCCTTCTTTTTCAACACCAAGGTGTTTTGGAGTTGTAAAAGAAGTTGGAGGATAGATTTTGGTAGAGAAGATGTGAAGGAAAAAACTTCTTTCTCTTTTCCTAAGACCTAGCCTTATAGCTAGGATCCTTACACCCAAAATCCCTTATCTCTCTATCTTTACTTTTTCAACGTTTCCAACAAAAAATGCTTCTTTTTAATGTCCATCATCAACCCCATAAAAATAAAAACCATGAGAGAAAAGGAGAGGAAGAAGGAAGAAATTCTTCATCTTTCTTTTCAGCAAAAAAACTACTCCTTTTAATGACCATCATCAGCTCCATAAAAATGAAAACCATAGAGAGAAAAAGGGAGGAAGATAAGGAATGGAAGGTAATTAGGGAGAGGTCAAAAATATTTATTTTAAATTCAAATTTAAAATTTGAATTCAAAATTTAAATTCAAACTTGAATTTAAAAGTTAGCTTAAAATTTAAATTCATAATTTAAACTCAAATGAGCAAGGGTGTTAACAACATTGGGCTTAAATGAACCTAAATTAAAATTTGAATTCAAAATTCAAATTCAAACTTGAATTTAAACATTAGCTTAAAATTTAAATTCATAATTTAAACTCAAACGAGTAAGGGTGTTAATATTGGGCTCAATTGAACCTAAATTGAGCTGAAATAAAATCCTTTGATTTGACCCAGATTTTCATAGCTCAATCAAATTGAGCTAGCCAGCAATCATATTGCCAATAATCCTCCAATTAATCACTAACATTTATTAAAAATTTATCATCATTACTTTTGCAATGTCGATTCATGATGCAATGTCGACTCATGATGCAATGTCAATCATATTGACATTAGAGTCATGAAACGATTCACAATCATTTCTCAGTCATCAAGTCAGGTAGAAACTCTTATAGTGTGTAACCCCATAGGTTTGAATGCTAAGCTGATAGCATTGTAACACTTTTCGTACCAATCGAAGTCACCATCTAGCAATAACATCCGACTTTCGAATAGGTCGAAGGTTGCATAGCAACAATCAAGAACCTCTGATATATGTTTACCATATAATTCATCCCTTTGACCTTATAATGCTCAGGATGACTCAGGGTTTAACTGCCAATCCTTAGTCAGCACATCCATAATGTGTCTCAACCTTACTTGACCTATGACTCGTCATAAGAACTACCTTGGCCAAGGTTTTTCTAAATTGAGATATAGTGAGATATTTACTCGAAACTATTTGGAGGGGTCAATCTCATCTTGAACCACCACTATTCCATAAGTACTTGACTATACCCAGAAACCTTTCGTCACTGGATTAAAAATCCAGGTAATCCCATACCAAAGCATAGTGAGTTGCTTGCAAGCTACTATGGTGATCTTAGGTTCGAGGGATACTTATATCCATATCCCTTCGTGAGCAACTCTTGGCAGAAGGGAGCTCCGTAGATGGGTCACGTTTAATGAAATGTTATACATTTCACTGTATACCTAGTATCTCTAATTAAGAGGACAACCAATCTATATGGCATACAACAACCTATACTTGATACGCTATCATCCTATAACAATGTATCATTTTAGCTGCAAATAAGTTTAAAAACTACTCGATCTATCCTCTCTATATCGAATGCAAGGTAGTTCTAAAGATTCCATCACACAAGAGTTTTTTTTATAAGAAAATGTAAATGTGATGAACTGCCAAAAATTACTTTTATTTATTATAAAGTTTATATATAATTACAATGAGTAAAACCATCTACAGCCTAGACGATTGGCTTTGGGATACATTTTCCAATAACTCTCACTTGGACTAAAGCCAATCGAAACAAAATCTAATTCCCATTTTTCATTTATAATAATTGAACTCTTAGATTCCAACAATTTTAGTAAATGGATCGGTTATGTTCTCCTTTCTATTGATCTTCTAAAGGTTGATGTCACCTCGCTCCATGATTTCTTGCATAAGGTGATAGCAGCGCAGAATATGTTTGGTGCATTGATGGGACTTCGGCTTTTTGGTTTGAGCAATGGCTCTAGTGTTGTCATAGTATACCAGAATGGGACAATCCAAGAAGGTGCCACTCCCAGCTTACCTAAGAACTTTTGCAACGATACAACTTCCTTTGCTGTATTCAATGCTGCAATATATTCTACCCACAAACTAGTCTGCCACAGTGTGCTGCTTGAAACTTTTCCAGCAGATCGCTCCTTTATTTAGGGTAAAGACAAACCCTAACATACTCTTGCTGTCATCTCTATCTAACTAAAAATTGAAGTCAGTATATCCCATAAGTTTTAAGTTAGGTTCTCCATAAATTAACCATTGGTCCATAGTATTTTGCAAATAATTAAGGATAGTCTTTACTACTTTTTAATGAGCTTCATCTGGGTCAGACTGATATATGCTCACTGTCCCTAGTGAGTATGCCCCATCTAATCTAGTACATATCATAGCATACATGATAGAACCCAGTACCAAAGTATATGAAATCTTACTTATACGCTCTCTTTCTCCTCAAGAGTTATCGTACAATCCTTTTTGAAGAGAGAAATTCCATGGCCTATTGGGAGATAGTCTTTCTTGGAATTCTTCATGCTAAACTGCTTCAGCATAGTGTCTATGTACGTAGACTAGGATAATCCCAAAAGCCTCCTAAATCTATCCCTATAGATCTTCATACCAAGTATGTAAAAGGCTTCACCCAAGTCCTTCATAGAAATTGAGATGATAACCAGACCTTTATTCTCTATAGTGCTAGGATGTCATTTTTGATTAAGAGAATGTCATCCACATATGATACAATGAATACAATCACAGAATCATTAGCCTATTTATAAATGCAAGTTTTTTATCCATTCCTAACGAAGCCATATGTCTTAATACATTTATCAAAATGCATGTTTCAACTCTGAGGTGCCTGCTTTAGTCCATAGATGGATCTTTGAAGCTTGTATACTTTTGACTTATCTATAGATATAAACCCTTCAGGTTGTAACATATACACATCCTTTTTCAGCTTATCATTCAGGAAAGCTATTCGGATATTCATTTGTTAGATTTTATAATCAAAGTATGCTGCTAAAATAAGCATAATCTGAATGGATTTAAGCATTACCATAGAAGAAAGCGTCACATCATAGTCAACACCATAACGTTGACGATACCCCTTGGCAACTAGACAGGCTTTATAGGTCTTTACCTGCCCATCTGTGCTCTTTTTCTTTTTGAAAATCCATTTGCATCCAATGAATTTTATTTTCTCAAGTGGATTAACCAATGTCCATACATTATTGATTTTTATGGACTCCATTTTGGATTTCATGGCTTCTAGCTATTTCTCAGAGTCGGACTTCTACAATGCATCCATATAGGTGATCATATCCTCATTGTTCTCATCAAGTTCAATAGGATCTCTGTCCCAGACCAAGAAATCATAGTGTATGTCCGGTTGGCATAGTATCCTTCCGAATCTCCTTAATGGTTCCTGCATGGGTTCTTGGTTTGATCCAATCAAAATTGCTTCTATGTTGTCTCTTAAGTGTGTCAATTTTTCTCCCTATTGAATTTCACTAAGTTCAACCTTAGTGGCTCCAGTTCCTTCACTAAGAAACTCTTTTTCTAAAAGATAGTCCTAAAACTGACGAACAACTTTTATTCTTCAAGCAAGTAAAAGTAGTACCCCTAAGATTCTTTTGGATACCCAGCAAATAGGCACCGATCAGACCTAAGTCTAGGCTTATCAGTTTTTAAATATTTAACATAAGCTGAGCAGTCCCAAACCCGATGATGTGAGAGTATTAGCTTACCCAGTCCATATCTCATATGACATTTTGTTAATAGACTTACTTGAAATTCTATTTAAAAGGTAACACACTAACTCTAGAGCATACCCCCGAAAGGAGATCGATAGAGAAACAAAGCCCATCTGGACCAAACCATGTCTAATAGGGTTTGATTCCTCCTTTCAGACACTCCATTTAACTGAGGTGTTCCTGGAGGTGTCCATTGAGAGAGAATCTCATTCTCCTTAAGATATGTCAGAAATTCATTAGAAAAATATTCACACCTCGATTCAATTGAAAGGTTTTGATAAACTTTCTAGTTTATTTTCTACTTCATTACGATATCGTTTGAACATTTTAAATGATTCAGACTTTTGTCTCATTAAGAAGATATAGCCATACCTCAAAAGATCATCTGTAAACATAATGAAATAATTATACACATCCCTAGCACTGATAATTCATAGGTCTGCATATATCGATATGTACCAAACTTAGAATTTGATTAGTCCATTTACCTTTTCCACCAAAAGGTGACTTGATTATTTTACCCAGAAGATAATATTCACAAGTTGGTTATAATTCAAAATCATTAACATCAAGCAGACCTTTTTGTCTTAACCTGTTTATCATGTTCTTGTTAATATGACCTAGCCGGCAATACCAAAGGTATACATTACTAACATCATTTATCCTAGGATGTTTGCTAGATGTGTACACTACACTAACAAGTCGCGATAGTACATATATGCCATTACTCATATACCCATTCATCACAATAAAACCATTCATAATGATTTTGCAAATGTCATTCTTTTTGATAGTTCATAACCAGGCATGGCCAATTGGCCTACAGAAATGACATTTAAAAATAAAAGATAAACAATAATGATATTCATTTAAAATGATTGTACATGACTTAAAAACAAGTTTGACGACTCCCAATGCCAAAATTGGAACTTGGCTTCTATTTTCCATATTTAAGAATCTTTCACCATCCTCGAATCTCCTACTAACTTGAAGTCCTTGCAAAGAATTGCATATGTGAACTAGACTTCGATATCCAATACCCAATTAGTAGTATCACAGATAGAGAAACTATAAGGCGTTATCATATAAATACCTTGTCCAACATTTTCTTGCTGCTTCCTCTTCTTGGACCTGTTCAGGTCAAAGGATGCAATATAAAGAGGATAGTTCTTGTTCCAGTGATCCTGCTTCTTACAAAAGAAGTACTCTACCATACTTTGATCAGCCTTAACCTTTTTGGTTTGATTGGCACATTTTGCACCTTCTTTTTATTTTTTTCCTTTCTTAAAGGAACAATAACCTTCCAAAGAACCTCCCACCAAATTCACTATCCCTTTATTGAGCTGGTGATCTTTCTCATAAGTCTGCAGTAAATCAAGTAGACCATCGTAGTTTACTACACAGGCTTATTTATTTTATAATGATCGAGAAAGTCGAGGTAGAAAGGGGGCAGGGAGTTCAATATTACATCTTTCCCAAGCTGTTCATATAAGGGACATCCATGTTTTTCCAAGCGCTCAATCATCTCGATCATATATAATACATAATCAGTGACCAAGGCTCCATTACGCATTCGCGTGTTGTCGATGGCATAGGAGACCTTATAACTTTCAATTTCATCTGGTGTGCCAAAGGATTCTTTCAATTTTTGAAGGATTTTCTCTGGCTAGGCTTCCTGAAATTTAAGACTAAACTCATTATTTATCGCTGCTAGCATTATGCATCAGATAGTGGTCTGATTAGAAAGCCACTTCTGATAAGTGTCTTTGATCAAACCCCGAGCATTAGGAGTAGGGACTTCAGGTGCTAGATCTGTTATCACGTAAATCATCCGTTCATACTCCAAGATAATCCTAAGCCTTCGATACCAGCCATCAAAGTTGGGACTCATGAATTTTTCATTGTCAAGCAATGATCGAAGTTACAAATCGATAGACATTATCTGAAAGAAAAACTAAAGACCTATTAGTGTATATGAATTATTATCCTAAAGACATGGATTTTAGTCTAAAGGCCCTCCCACTATTTTATTTAAACTGGCAGCCTCTACCTCCAATTCGAGAAATTACTTTTAATCCCTTAGTGGGTACTAGAATCCAATAGACAATACATGAGCTCAACTTTGGCCGATCCACCCATGTGCATCTAAAGGTAGGTTATTTAACCAATTACTTCTTCAAGTAACTTCTAGTAATTAATTTTGCCCCAGGATGCACTTCAATCGGCCTTTGGGCTTCTTATTGAAGGTCCTAGTTAAGTCCAGCCATTAACGTGATAAAATTCAATGCTTATAACTAATGAATACTCAAGCCCAACTTTGGCCAGCCTATCTAACCACCATTAAAAGAGTTGCATTAAGCTATCATATTTGGAGTGACAATTCTAATATCATGACGCACATTTGATCTTTGGGTCTGCCAATGATCACCCAACTGCTAGACCCATTACCATTCAATTAATAGGAGGCTAAGACTTAGTTATCCCTATAACTTTATCTTTTTAAGGACTTAATAATTTAAAGAGTTTAACTTTAATGTGTGGCATATGAAAGAGAACACATGGACCATAATCAAGAATTCTCCAACTAACTTGTAGAAGGGTTCATGAACAACTAGTCCATGGGTGCCTAAGATCAGTCATGACTGATCAACCTTAGGTGGTATGGGCTAACTCGAATCAATGAGCTATCCAATCAATTTTGATCGATTATATTGGTCAGGTAAGTGAGATCATGAGATGGGTTCCACCATTAACCTTCTTGCCTTAGATACCAACCGAGTTGGCCAGGTAAGAGGTAGCCCCAAAGAACCATGATCAAATGCCAAACTTACCTTAGATCAAATTTGATTAGAGTAGCCTAAAGAGTCGGGCTCAGCACTGAGCCACAAATTAGGTCCATTTAGATTTATGGAGTGATCAATCTAACTAATTAGAGAGATCTAAAGAGAAGGTAACCTAACTCAACTTTTGATTAGATTTAAATTTTCTTTCTAATCCAATTAATCTAAACTTAGGTCTAACCTAATTAAGGATCTAACTCAAGCTAACACATGACCCTTAAAGCTTATGCAAATGACTTTCTCTAAATCATGTTTCTAGATCTCTTTATCATTTAAGATATTTTAATTTCTTAATTAAGTTCAAAAAACTTTTAAATTGAAACAATTTCAATTTAACATGTAAAATAAATTTTACAAAAAATTAAAACAATTTATGATCACACCATCCAAAAAAAAGATTATAATAATGTTAATCTACATTCTCTTCACTTTTCTTCTTCATGGGTCATGACACAAGTGGCACCCCTACACGCCATAAGAGACCCCATTGAATGGGAAGAGAGGGTCTTTAAGCCCTACTTCTCTTCTATGACTGATGGCCTAGTGAATCCATCCAATCCAAGTACTTGGCTCCCAAACAAATCAGCCTTCAAGTAGCTATGTGTTGTGCTCTTAGCAGCTTATTACACTCTTTGAGGTATGGATAGTTGGGCACCACGCACCGAGGTACTACCAATAGCCTCTCTCACTGGTGCATCCCTGATATCCCTACCAGACGCTCGTTGGGCATCATAATCCAGAGTACCACCAGTAGCCTCCTCCATTAGACCATCTTAGAGCAGAGCACAATAGAAACTAAGAGCACAAACCAGACTCTGATACCATTAATGGTTTATTAATAAGTAGGCTACAGGTATGCATTTAAAAAATATTTCTAAAATACACATGCAATGAAAGTAATAAAATATTAATTTTAATCCAATATCAGCCTACAACAGAATCATGATATAAAAAATATACACAAAGGTATAAAAGAAAATACACATATCAAATCTATATAAATATAAATAGTATAGTTCGTAACTATGCAACATAAATCATATCTATGCATGTGCCCTAGTGCCTTAAATCGTATCTAAGTCACCAGTGACTTTAAAATTCCTTACTTCGGATGCTTAACAACTCTTGTAGCAATGGAAGGCAGTGGTAGGTGGTGCTTCTCTGAGCCACACAAAGGTATGGCCTCTACAGGTGATCCACACTAGGGTTCTGGTCCCAATTAGCCTCTTTGGAGTGTTTGCTTCTCTCCAAGGCTTCGACGAATGGATTCCTTTTTTTTCAACACTAGAGTGCTCTTGGAGTTTGTTGGCCCAGATGGCAACCCAAGAAGGGGGTGAATTGAATTCTTTTTAAAATTTAAACACTTTAAAACTTAAAGTCAATTAGGTGTACAAGTGAAAGTGATGCAGTAAGTAAAGAACAAAATATAATGAGAGAGATTGAGAGATAGAGAGATAGAGACAAAAGTACGATAAACAACAAAGATTTATAGTGGTTTGGTGTATCCCACCTACATCCACTCCCAAGAAGCTCTTGGGCCAACACTATAATCCTTTGATTACAGTCAAGTTGTTTTACAAGCTCACAACTCTAACTTATTATTTTACACGGGATCACAATGAACCCAACAGGTTTTCACAGGCTCACCCGCAAAAAACCTTAACCCAAGCTAAACTAGCTTGTCCCCCGAGGTAAACTACCTCAACTAATTTAATCCCCCGATTGAATTAGACAAACAATAAATCAATTAAGAGTTTTCAACAATAACAGCTCCTTAATTGAGCAAATAAGCAATGTAAGTAAATGAAATGAAAAGCCTTATTTCTAAAGCAATGTAGGGCTTGAGCTTTTCTTCTTTTCTTCTCTTCTCCTTCTCTTCTGAATTGAATGGAATTAGAATACTTGAAGAGATTTTGCTGAAGAAACGGTTGAAGATTTAGGGCTTTTCTCTTCTTCAAAACTAGGGAATTCCTTTGAAATAGCTCTTTGGCACTTTTGGATTCCGCTTCTAACTCTCAATAGTGGATAGGCTTTGGCTCAGAAAATTTTTGAAGTGGGATATTTTATTTCTCTTTCTTTCTTTTTGTTTCACTATTTTTCCATTCTTGTTATTTCAAACGGTTCAATCCCATTTTATAGGCATTTCAATCCATGAGTAGGTGAAAAATAGCCGTTGGAGTTGTTCTTGGATGAACCTTACCAAAAGAAAATAGATCCGTTATAGGTTAGGTAAGAAAATATATCCGTTGGAAAACTTGAAATTCCGTTTCTGACGTGGAGGTGTCGGCTCCAGGTCTTCATGTGTCGGCTCCAAATCGGGTCTTCAAAAATGGTAATAAACAGTCCGTCAAGGTGTCGGCTCCAAGATTTTGAAGTGTAGGCTCGGCGAGATCTGGAATCAGCTTAACTTTCTAAAGGTGTCAGCTCCGCCAGTGTCCGAAAAATCACTCTCTGTAACTGGTCTAGAGTCGGCTCCACACTATGTAGGTGTCGACTCTAACTTTTCATGTGTCGGCTCCAAAAATTTAGGTGTCGGTTTCGAACCGTGCCAAAAATAACATTGTTCTGATACTCTGGTGTCGGCTCTGAGGACTTAGGGTGTCGGCTCCAAGTTCTGAACTTACATAAATTCCATTTAAATTCAACTTGAAACTGATTTTCTAAGTAACATATTAATGAATAACCAATCTTAATTCCTGAAATACTTATCAAATTTATCAGAAACATAAGGAATATACTCATGGCTTTTGTTAATCATCAAAATCAATAATTGGGTCAACAGAGTTGTAAAAGAAGTTGAAAATAGATTTTGGTGGAGAAGATGTGAAGGAAAAAAACTCTTCTTCTTTCTCTTTTCCCAAGACCTAGCCTTATAATTATAGCTGGGATCCTTACACCCCAAAACTCCTCATCTCTTTATCTTTACTTTTTCAACACTTTCAGCAAAAAATGCTCCTTTTTAATGCCCATCATCAGTCTCATAAAAATAAAAATCATGAAGAAAAAAGAAAAGAAAGATAATGAAGAAATCCTTCCTCTTTCTTTTAGCAAAAAAATTCTCCTTTTAATGCCCATATTAGTTCCATAAAAATAAAAACTATGGAGAGAAAGGAGAGGAAGATAAGGAATGGAAGGTAATTAGGGAGAGATAAAAAAACAACCATTTTAAATTCAAATTTAAAATCCAAATTCAAACTTGAATTTAAGAATTATCTTGAAATTCAAATTCATAATTTGAACTCAAACGGGTAAGAGTGTTAACATTGGGCTCAATTGAACCTAAAATGAGCCCAAACAAAATCCCATTTGATTTGACGCAAATTTTCATAGCTCAATCAAATTGAGCTAGCCAGCAATCATATTGCTAGTTTAATTCTTTAATTAATTACTAATATTTAGTAAAAATTTATCATCGCAACTTTTGCAACGTCAAGTGTTGAATCATGCAAGTGTCGACTCATGATACATCGTCAATCATATTGGCATTAGAGTCACAAAATGATTCATAATCATTTCTTGATCATCAAGTCAGGTAGAAACTTCTATAGTATGTGACCCTATAGGCTCGAACACTAAGCTAGTAGTATTAGAACACTTTCAGTATTAATTGAAGTTGCCATCTAGCAATGACACCTGATGTCCAGATAGATCGAAGGTTGCAGAGAAACAATCAAAAACTTCTGACATATAGTTACCATATAATTCATCCCTTTGACCTCATAATACTCAGGATAACTCAGGGTTTAACTGCTAACCCTTAATCAGCACATCCATAATGTGTCTCAACATTACAAGTCTGTGACTCCTCACAAGAAATATCCTAGCTAAATTGAGACATAGTGAGACATTTACTCCAAACTGTTTAAAGGATTAATCCTATCTTGATCCATCACTGTTCCCTAAGTACTTGACTATACCTAGAAACTTTTCGTTATTGGATTAGAAATCCAGGTAGTCCTGTAACAAAGCAAAACACAGTGAGTTGCTTGCAAGCTATATTGGTGATCTCAAGTTTGAAGGACACTTATATTCATATCACTTCGTGAGCCTTGGCAGAAGGGAGCTCCATATATGGGTTACGTTCAATGAAATGTTATACATTTTATAGTATGTCATACCAGTATCTCTACTTCTTGGTTAAGAGGACTACCAACCTATATGATAGACAACAACCTATACTTGATACGCTATCGTCCTATAGTAATGTATTCTTTGGTTGCAAACAAGTTTAAGAACTATTCGATATATCCTCTCTATATCGAATGTAAAATAGTTCTAAGAACTCTATCACACAAGAGTTTTTTATAAAAAAATATAAATATAATGAATGACCAAAAAATACTTTTATTTATTATAAAATTAATATACAATTATAATGAGTATAACTATCTACAGTCTAGACGATTGGCTTTGGAACATATTTCTCAACAATCTTCATACGCCATGCAATGTACTTGGGACACTACTTCTTTATGTGCCCCATCTTCTTGCAGAAGTAGCAGGTAAACTCCTTATCATGTTTCTTTGTTTCTTCTTAAGAAGATTCTTCCATAGCATCCTTAGCTTTCTTTTTCTTCTTTTTTTTGAGTGATTATCGTCAAATGAGCACTTTCAGACTTATCCCTTCGTTGCCTCTCTTCCTTTTGTACACAGTGAGATGTAAGCTCATTGAGGGACCATTTGTTCTTTTGAGTATTATAACTTATATTGAATTGCCCAAAGTGTATAGAAGGAGAAATCAAAACTAAGAGCACAAGAAAGTCCTCAGACAACTATAATTTAAGCAAGTCCTCAGACAACTCTAATTTAAGTGACTTGAGTTTTAATGCGAGATGAGATATCTCCATGATGTACTCTCTTATGTTTCCTTTTTTCTTTTCCCTTATACTTCATGGAAATGAGTTTAGCCAAGAGATTACTCACCTCTAATTTTTTGTTCTTCGCAAAATATTGCTCAATCTCCTTAAGGAACCTTTTGGTGTTCTCGCTTTTAGCAATACAACTTTGAAACATTTTTGGAATATAGCATTTTATGATCATCAAGCACATTCGGTTAGAGTGATCCCACTTTTCAATTTTAATCTCATTGAGATTTTTTAGAGTAGCAGTGGGACGCTCCAACCTAAGTGCAAGATCCAAATCTATACAACGGAGGACAATCTCTACGGTTTCTTTTCATATCTTAAAGTTTGTCCCGCTTAGCATTGGAATGTTGTTAACTTGGGCAGAAACTTTAGTAGCATCAGAAACTGAATGGAGAACAAAATAAACAAGTATACTCATATCAACAAGCATGTCATACAAATAAAATAATACATGAACAAATAATTTTAATTGGGGATCCATCACAAGATACCTAGCACAACATTAATTTCTCATCTTTGGACAAAGAAATTTAAATGGTACTCTGAGCACAATGATCAAATGCTGACAATCAATTTTGTCAAACAAAAGCGTTTCTTTGGATTGACTTTTCTTCACATAAAAATCTTTAGGATTTCACACATTTATCACCACAAGTATGTCTGTTATTTGATCAAATAATAACCTTTCTTTGGGTCAGTCATTACTTACATAAATAACACAAATACACATCTCATATTCAAAATAAATAAATCTTCATAATAGAGGTTACTTTGAAAACATATTATTTTGATTAATTTATTTTAAAATATTAGATAAATTTGTATAAATAAAATAAAATTATAATATAGATTCCATATATTTGTTCATGTAAATATTACAAAATGTGCGGCACTTGGGACTCTCCCAAGTCAGCCTCTCTTTAGCGCTGCACGGCTTAGCCCTCTTGGCGGCCTATGGCTCTCGTAGAACATCGGTAGTTGGATCAATATATCGAGATACTATCAGTAGCCTTTCTCGTTGGTGCGTCCTTGATGTTCCTACCAACGTCCGTTTGGTCAAATAGTCCAGGGTACTACCAGTAGCCTTCCCCTCTTGGACTATGCCTATATGAGAATAATAGGAACCAAGAACGTCCGAGCCTTTTGGTATTTTTCTAATCTAAATAATAAGTAAATATATGCATCATATCTTAAATTTAGTCAACATCAAAATTTATTTAAAAGCAATAATACATGTTGACTAAAAGTAAAGCCATAAATCCTAGTGCAACATAAAATCAGGAATTGAAACTCAATCCACAAAACCAAAAGCAATATGAGTATCAAAATAGTATCCGATGAATAAAGCCATAATAGCTCAAAGGCCAAAATAAAAACTGGATGAATATAGATCATATACATATATATGCCATGACCAAACAATAGCCAAAGAATCCAGAGACCAAAATCCACTGTAAGCACAAAGCCGATTTGTATTTACTTATTAATTGAATAAAAAAAATTTCTGATGATCAATGCAATCTAACTCTAATACCACTTGTTAGAATTTTCTTTAAACCAAAAACTATATGAAATCTCAAGATCATCATGTTGATTATTAAGAACATTAATAAAAAATACCTGGATCCATTGATGTCGATAGTTGACTATCACATAATTACTATTACCATCAAACATGGATGGATAAATGCAATAGAGAATGGTTTATGGCTTTCTTCAACCAAATCATCTTAGTTCCTTAATGGGACCATCATCTCTCTTCCTAATGAAGAGAAGAAAATTATGTTGTGATTTGGTGTATTGGGACCATAACCAATAGGACTTTATATTGATTCCCATAATTCCTTAAATGGTATCTAATTAATTTAATTCTATATTAATTCAAAAATTGATGGGTTACTAGTATTAGGCCACATAATTTCAACCCATATTAAATAGCTTATATAATTGAATAAGAATATATATATCCAATAAGAATACGTGATTTTCTATTGATTTATCTAATATAAAAAAATTAATTTCTTAATAATATAAAAAATATAATTTTATTTATTTATTATATATATAAAAAATTAATTTTTTAACGTAGTATAAAAATAGAGTTTTTATTAATTTATTTGATATAAAAAATTAATTTTCTAATAGCATGAACGATATGACCTTTCTCGAGGAGTTTCTGTAAAACAACCAATAACGTGCCTAATGTGATTTAGATTAACATGGCACTTCAAATAAAGTAAAGCAGCGGAAATAGTATTGAGAATTACCTCCCGCCATCGTTCCGGCCTCGGGATAAAATAGAATTCTGGTTCTTCTGGTCCTTTCTACCCAGATCGATGGTGTGTGATTTTTCTCATATCGTAGAGCAGGTACCAGGGACCAATTTTATATACACAAACCCACCAAAAATTTCTGCCATCATAGAGATTTCGGAGCACATTCGGGCGATGGTTACGTCGCAAACTCACTCCTGCTGTTTTGCACGTTCAAATTTTAAAATACATAAACCATAAAATTAGGAGTTGGTTATTCCCAGGCCAGTAGGAATCTAAATTAACCAACATTCTCCCACTTGGTCTATGTATTTTTACCATGCACCATATTAACATACGGATCATGGCGACAGTTCCTCTAAATGTGAGTATTGTCTTCCATGTATCACAATATGTTACACTTCCCAGCATAGCCCAAATAACTTAATGAATAAACCCTATGTTTATTCGTGGTCCAAACATAATGATATTCCTCAAAACAAACAAATATGTATACAACTTAAAGGAGAAATATCCAAACTGAATAATAGTTTCATTGAAGAACAAGTATATACAATGACATTACATCATGGAACTAAGTCCCATTCGCGCTACATGATCCTTGAAACCTTTTGGTGGCATGCCTTTAGTCAGAGGATCCGCGATCATCAATTCAGTGCTGATGTGTTCAATAACCACTTTCTTTTCTTTAACACGCTCTCTTATGGCTAAGTACTTAATGTCGATATGTTTACTACGACTACCACTCCTATTGTTCTTAGCCATAAAAACAACAGCTGAATTATCACAGTACAATGTCAAGGGCCTCGAAATAGAGTCCACAACTTTAAGCCTAGATACGAAACTCTTCAACCATACACCGTGTGAGGTAGCTTCAAAACAAGAGACGAACTCAGCCTCATAGTGGAAGTAGCAGTCAAGGTCTGCTTGGCACTCTTCCATGATACAGCTCCATCAGCTAACATAAACACGTAACCTGACGTTGATTTACGTGAATCAATACAGCCAGCAAAGTCTGCATCACTATATCCAATGACTTCCAACTTCTCAGTCCGTCTATACATGAGCATGTAATCCTTGGTTCCTTGAAGGTATCTCATAACCTTCTTTGCAGCCCGCCAGTGGTCAACACCTGGATTACTCTGATATCTCCCAAGCATTCCAACAACAAATGCAATGTCAGGCCTGGTACAAACCTGAGCATACATAAGGCTTCCAATAGCTGAAGCATATGGAATGGGTCTCATCTGTTCGCGTTCGAACTCATTTTTGGGACACTGATTCAAGCTGAATCTATCACCTTTCACAATGGGTGCTACACTCGGTGAACAATCTTTCATGCGAAACCTTTCTAGAACCTTGTTGATATAGGTCTCTTGAGACAAGCCCAAAATGCCTCTAGATCTATCTCTATGGATCTTTATGCCAATGACATAAGATGCCTCACCCATATCCTTCATATCAAAGTTCTTTGAGAGAAATTGTTTCACCTCATATAGCAAACCCTTGTCATTAGTCGCAAGCAAAATGTCATCCACATATAACACAAGAAAGCAAATCTTACTCCCACTGACCTTTTGGTATATACAAACATCCATGATGTTTTCTTCAAAGCCAAATGAAGTAATAACATCATGAAATTTCAAATACCATTGACGGGAGGCTTGCTTTAATCCATATATGGACTTATTCAGCTTACAGACTAAATTCTCACCACTACTAGAGGAAAATCCTTCTGGTTGTTTCATGTAAACCTCTTCCTCTAGATCACCATTGAGGAACGCCATTTTCACATCCATCTGGTGTAACTCTAAATCAAAATGAGCCACCAATGCCATGATTACACGGAAGGAGTCCTTTTTAGATACAGGAGAAAAGGTCTCCGTGTAATCTATTCCTTCCCTCTGAGTAAATCCTTTGGCAACAAGTCTAGCCTTATGTCTCTCAATGTTGCCTTCTGAGTCTTTCTTAGTTTTAAAGACCCACTTACAACCAATGGCTTTTACACCATCAGGCAACTTGACAAGATCCCAGACTTTGTTAGATGCCATAGAATCCATCTCTTCTTTCATGGCTTTGTACCACAAGTCAGATACATTAGAACTCATGGCCAGTGAAAACGTTTCAGGATCATTTTCGGCTCCAATATTGTAGTCACATTCTTGCAGATACACAACATAATCACTAGGAATTGCTGGTCTCCTAGTCCTAGTAGACCTCCTCAATGTTGCCTCAACATTCTCCTGTGAAACAGGATCATGTTGCTCAACAGGTTGTTCAACAATTTCGGGTATTTGCTGAACTTCAAGGTCTACTGGATTTGGATCAGCAGTTTGTGGAATCTCTTGGACCTGTTGCTCAACATGTGCACGAACACAAGGCGCACTGTGAACTACAACAATCGGTCCACTACTTGAAGTGGAGCATTGAGCATCTTGATGACCTTTCCCAAGACCAAGGTCTTGAAAATGATCGCTCCCACTAATTAAGTCGTTTTCAAGAAATTTAGCATTTCTTGATTCCACAAATCTAGTGCTATGAGAAGGACAATAAAATCTATATCCCTTGGATCTTTCGGCATAACCAACAAAATATGCACTTAAGGTCCTCGGGTCCAACTTCCTTTCATGTGGATTATAAATCCTCACCTCAGCTGGGCAACCCCAAACGCGTACATGTCGCAAACTCGGTTTCCAACCTTTAAACAACTCAAAAGGTGTCTTTTGGACAGCCTTGGTTGGAACCCGGTTTAATATGTACACCGCTGTCTTAAGGGCTTCAGTCCATAAGGACCGAGGAAGTTTGGAGCTGGCAAGCATGCTCCTTACCATGTCCATTAATGTTCGGTTTCTTCTTTCAGCTACACCATTCTGATCTGGAGAACCAGGTAAGGTGTATTGGGCAACAATCCCACAATCTTGAAGAAACTTTGCAAATGGACCGGTAGCTTGTCCACTCTCAGTGTATCTACCGTAGTATTCTCCTCCCCTATCAGATCTTACGATCTTGATTCGTTTGTCACATTGTTTCTCTACTTCAGCCTTAAAAATTTTGAAAGCATCAAGTGCCTCACTTTTGCTGTTCAATAAGTAGAGATACATGTAACGCGAATAATCATCAATAAAGGAGATGAAATACTTATTACGGTATGCATCTATATCAGGACTACAAATGTCTGTATGAATTATTTCTAACAATTGAGAACTCCTCTTTGCACCTTTCTTTGACTTGTTAGTCTGCTTACCTTTAATGCAGTCTATACAAGTACTAAAGTCAGTCCAATCAAGAGTACTAAGTACTCCATCATGTACCAACCTCTTGATTCTATCAATGGAGATATGACCTAATCTCCTATGCCACAAATTAGACGAATTCTCATCAACGACACATCTTTTAACACCAACATGCATAGAAGAATAGTGATTGTCATTTTCTAAATTAAGACGAAAAAGACCATCAGACAATGTACCACATCCAATAATCTCAGATCCATAAGAAATACTGAAAGATGAATCCGAAAATTTAAAGGAATATCCACAAGATACAAGTCTTGAAACAGAAACTAAATTCCTAGCAAAACCAGGAATATAAAATGTCTTTTCCAAACTTAAAATAAAACCACTATCTAAAACAAGTTTGCAAGTTCCAATGGCTTCCACATGTGATGACATCTTGTTTCCAGAATAGATGCAGCATTCACTTCCCACTGGTTTCCGCAGGTCTTGCAATCCCTGCAAGGAGTTGGTAACATGGATTGAAGAACCAGAGTCAATCCACCATGTGTCTTGAGTAACATTAATCATGTTAGATTCATAACAGACAAAAGAGAGTTGAGTACCTTTCTTGTCAAGCCACTGTTTGAACTTGGCACAATCCTTCCTCAAATGCCCTTTCTTCTTGCAGAAGAAACATTTGGAACTTTTCTGAATGTCCCCTTTGGCAGGAATCTTGCCCTTGTCCTTTGCTTGAAATTTCTTTTTCTTTCCTGGTGTTGTCAAATTTACCTTCTCACCCTCTTCCACAGCAAGTCTACCCTCCTCTTGAACACACATGGTCATAAGTTCATTAATTGACCATTTATCCTTATGTGTGTTATAAGAGATCTTAAATGGGGCATATTGCGGTGGTAGAGTGTTGAGAATGTAATGCACTAGAAAAGAGTCAGACATCTCAACTTCAAGTCTCTTCAATTGAGCCGCAATGTCCCTCATCCTCATAATGTGGTCACGTACACCGCGTATACCACTCAGTTTTATGGATGAGAACTGGTGAATTAGGGTGCTAGCTAAAGCCTTGTCTGAAGATACAAATTGATCATCGATCGCCTTCAGCAAGTCACGGACATTGTCATAATGCTCAAGGGAACCCCTGATGCCATCTGAGATCTTGGTCTTTATGAACATTATTGAGAGACGATTAGATCGCTCCCATTTTTCATAAAGAACAGAATCTTCAGGGGGCGGTTCATCCTTCCTTATGGCGTAATCAATGTCCTTGCACCCTAGATGAAGGAGAGTTCTCTCCTTCCAAATTTTATAATTGTCCCCTCTGAGCTCAGGAACATCACAAATCATATCAGAGAAATTAACAGGCTGACAAACTGCAAAAATTAAATAACCATACTCATGTTACAAAACTTTGAAGCTCTTTAAACAATATGACATATCCACCAATGTAAAATACGTCAAAATATGAATCTACTGACATAAAACTTGCCTGTGGGCTGAAGTATTAATTCAATTAGATTCACATTTAAACTATATGATAAAATTATCAAATTATACCCTTAATTTCTAATCCCTGTGGGTAAATTAGAAAATATAATTTGACATTTTATCCTAATTAATTATATAAATATAACAAAATTTTCTATGGAATAAATTTTATTATATCCATATAATTAATTATAATTAATGTCTATTATTTATGTGATTTATTAACTTTATTATACAATTTTATAATTAAGGATGCTGTGGCTACTCCTCAATTATTTAATTGTATTTATCACTTAGACATTATTTAAATTTTATGCTCAATTATGTCACTTAAGATGCATGCATAATTCACAAAATTTACACACACAAATTCTAAATATAATTGAACATAAATATGACAGGCTAATGGCCCATCACTTAATGAACGAGCCAACAGCCCGTCATCCTCACCCAATTCCAATAGTTTAATTTAACCAAAATATCTCAATCACCTCAAAATTTTTGGATCAGATGTGTCCAGACTGCTGCAATCCAGCCTGCTACAGTTCAGATTATGTGCACGGCCCAGCCTCACTACTGGCCCAGACAACAAAGCCAATCAAACGCTGGACCAGCCCTGATTGGGCCAGATGCCCGCTGGGCCAGGCCTGGCCCAGGCCGCTGGGCCAGCGCTTGGGCGTTGCCCAGCGCTGGTTGGCAACCAGCGCTGGCGCCTGGGCGCTGGCAGGCAGCCAGCGCCCAGCCAGCCAGCGCCTGGGTGCTGGCAGTCAGCCAGCGCCCAGCCAGCCAGCCAGCGCCTGGCGCTGGCGTCTATTTATTATTATTATTTTTTTTAATAATGGGCGCTGGCAGTCAGCCAGCACCAGCCAGCCATTTTTTAATAATGGGCGCTGGCAGTCAGCCAGCGCCCAGCCAGCCCCGGGCGCTGGCATCCAAATTTTTTTTTTAATAATGCCACGCCCTTTTTTTTGATTCTGTATTACCGGCACGTTTTCAGTAAGAAATGTTTTTCATCCGTCCTTATCCCGTGTGCACATATCCGAAGCAAGGAAACCCATGCTTCCTCTTTTTATGGTGATTTGATTATGAGATATTTGGATTTATCTTTATTCAAACTATATCCAAAAGGATGAGTTA
Organism: Calamus simplicifolius; assembly: GCA_900491605.1. Classification (NCBI taxonomy): domain Eukaryota; kingdom Viridiplantae; phylum Streptophyta; class Magnoliopsida; order Arecales; family Arecaceae; genus Calamus; species Calamus simplicifolius. The sequence continues at coordinate 778,366 of UESW01003875.1, forward strand.
ACAGATAAATGCATGCTTCATGGCATAAGACTTATCGATCAATCTCTCAAATAAAAATAAATTAAATAACTGAATATTTAGAGTTTATCGGATCTTATGTCCTTTCAGATAATTCTTAATGATCTATTAACTCTCCCGGTACGCAGGTAGTTGGGTCAAACGCACCAAGGTACTACAGCAGCCTCCCTTATTGGTACGTCCCTAATATCCCTACCATACGCCCGTTGGGTAAATAATCCAGGGTACTACCAGTAGCCTCCCCTTTGGACTATCCCTAAAATGAGAGAAATAGAAATCAAGAGCGTTTTGCCCTCTTTATTTTTGATCAGGATAAAATTTTAAATATATATTTTCTAATATTTAAAACAAAATCCAACATAAAGAAGAGCCCGAAAGCATTCGGCCAAAACGAGACAGAGGCGTCATAGCTCTGATACCAAATGTAAAACAACCAATAACGTGCCTAATGTGATTTAGATCAACATGGCACTTCAAATAAAGTAAAGCAGCGGAAATAGTATTGAGAATTACCTCCCGCCATCGTTCCGGCCTCGGGATAAAAATAGAATTCTGGTTCTTCTGGTCCTTTCTCTATCCAGATCGATGGTGTGTGATTTTTCTCATATCGTAGAGTAGGTACCAGGGACCAATTTTATATACACTTAAACCCATCAAAACATTTCTGTCATCATAGAGACTTTTCGATAGACACATTCGGACGATGGTTACGGAGTCGCAAACTCACTCTCGCTGTTTTGCACGTTCAAATTTTAAATATATAATATATTATAAAAGAAGAAGTCTAATTATTTTTTTGATAAGACTTAGGAACCTAAATTAACCAACAGTTTCTTGGCAGGAGCTAAGAGAGAAGACCCTCCTCTCGAGACATCGAGCGCGTGCGTGACTCTTGATGACGCGAGCACTAAGTTGTCAGATTTTCGAAGCACATTCTGGTTCGGAGTCGCAAACTCACTCTCGCTTTTCGTAAATGCGATCGAAAGCTAAGTCCGATTCTCTGAGCGCGTGCGAACGCGAGCTAAGCATGCAGTTGGCATGCTATGCGTCGACGGGCATGCCACGTGAAATGGCAGGAAGAACGGGTGCCGTAGACCACGTATCACATGATCCTCTCCCGTCATTATTGTGGCCTCCGCCCCTCTGTAAACATGTTAAACGAAAAAAAAAAAAAAAGTATAGCATATTTATTCTACACATTCGTCCCTCTAACTACATATTAAAAGCTAGAAGACTTTTCTTGTGAAATGTCCCATCCCTCCAAAATTTGTCCCTTTAGCTATGTATGATAATCCAAATGATTTTAGCAGTTGCAGGAGTCGCCAACTGATCGAAAGTCTTTTCATTATCCAGAGGCATGCGTCTTCCGGTTACCAATTGACGCCAGCTAGCCCGGCGAAGACAGCCTTATGATGATGCTATTCATCTTGGCGGAGTTATGCGGAATAAAGCAGAGCTGCACATTCTTTTCACAGGACCAATGAGGGTGCCCCGCCTCCTATGTCAATCGAAAGAAAGGTTGCATGCATTATCATGCTTTAGTTCTAAAATTTGAGCTAGAATAATAATTCATCATATGTCAGTATCCAAGGCATCTCGAACTTCATCACATAAATTAATATAAAGTAAAAATTCAAACTCATGATTTATTACAAACCATAATTATCAGTCTTGGGCTACCTGCCCTACACACAAGCAAATCTGAACTAAATCAATATAATGGAACTAAGTCTATTTAATAGAAGCTCCGTCTATCCCAATTATCCTTCTTCATTCCTAAGGCTCTGAAAAACATTGTGAGAATTCTATGAGCTCACACTCAATAAGTAAGCCTAATATAATTTCAAAATTCCGTTTATCATGCTATCAGCATATTCATGTCATCATATCAAAATAATTTGAAAGCTTAATTAAATAAACAATACTAGAATATGCGATGTAAACCAAACATTGTTTATATACTATCATCGTTTTTCTTTATGTGTCCCACGGCTTACAATACACATCTTGTATATCACTCTTAAATATCCCCTAAGAAGAAGGGTCCTGGTACTAGTATTCTGTCATATCATAATCGGTCATATACTAATATATTATGTAATAATCTATCATATATAATCTGTCATATCATAATCTGTCATATGAGAACCGCGGCAATACATACAGTTTTACTGTCATTATCATAATTATATATTATCATAGTAACAACATAATTTTGCAAGATTAACATAATTACATTTAACTGTAAGTTCACAGTTTACAAATTAAATAATTTTAAAAAAATATAATACTTGACTTACTTACCACAGTACGCAAATTTCAATTGACGACCCAGCTAATTGGACACCTGAGAACCTACAGTATCATTTTTCATTATTAAATTTCTAAACTTTGAATTAAAACTAATTCTTAAACTCTACCCAAACCACTTCACGGGCCCAACTTGGCCTCGAATATCTCTCAATTTATACACCCAAATAGGGAAACAAAATTATCCCCAAAAACTAGAATCAATCCTGATTCGGGCCATATATTTACTTTGCCATTCTCGGCCTGATATAGGGCCCAAAATATCGGTCAAACAGGGCTCCAGAAATGGCCTAACAGGGCCCAAAGACTGGACGGCCCAAACGGCCCATCAATTTCTATCACCCAGCTCCTCTCTTTCTTTTGAAACAGAGGAGCCGAGAGCCGTGCTAGCGGCCAGGGCCACCGCCGACCAAATTGGAAGCGGCCCGGCTGTCGTTGGCCGGACCGGGGCCAGTCGCCGCTACGGCCGGCCTCTCCCCCTTTCTCTCTCATCAATTTCTCTCCCATTTTCTTTTTCTCTCTTTCATCTCCCATGCGTCCTTCACGATGCCGACATCAATTCCGGCCAAATTGGCGTCGGTCCAGCCACGTTGGCCGGACCAGAGCCAGCCATGGCGACGACCGGCCTCCCTCCTCTCTCTCCCCAATTTCCTCTTTCTTCCTCTCTTTCTCTCTCACTGTCTACTGTGGCCACGAGGCGTGCCGGCGGCATGGCCAGCCACCATGGCCGGTCATACCTCCACCGGATGCATGCCCGGCGCCGGTGGAGGTCGCCAACCAAGGCTCAGGCTTGGTGAAGCGGCGGGCACGCCACCGGGCCCAAACCGAGGATCGACCGGCACCATGGAATCTCCCTGCCTCCGCTTCTCTCTCTCCTCTTTCTTCCTTGATTCTCTCTCTCACTCTCTCACCCTGGCATAGATAGAGAGACTCACTGGGAGCAAGCGCGTGCACGGCACGGGGATGATGGGGAGAAACGTCTGCACGAGAAGATGATGAGAAGAAGGCATTCACGTATGATGAGAAGGAGGTTTCCACATGATCCTTTAAAGGTAATGCAGAGTCCTTAAATTAAGGGATTTGGGACTCTGTTAGTTAGAGATATTTGAAATTCAAATCTCTAGAGTCTATCTTCCCGATCTTGTGATAACTTTACGAGCAGTTGAGAAATTCAGGGGATTACATGCATGATCCGCAAAATTCAAAACAAAACTGAGCATCAAGTCCCCACAGATGCTATTCAAATGATCCAGGCCTATAGGCTTGAGTTTTGAACAAATTTTTATGAAAAAAATTTGGTTCATTGCTTTGATGTTGAATAATCTGTGTCGAATGCGATAATTTATTTATGTAAAAATTTATACATCAGCAATATAGAATCTATGGATGAATTTATGGTGTACACGAAAGAATTATCGCGTTCGATGCAGATTATGCTACGTTGAAAACGATGTACATAACTTTTTTTTAAAATTTTTATAGAATCAATCCAAAATTTTTAACTAATATGAAAGTAGGATGCATCAATTTTTGATGCACAAAGCATGCATGAATGTGTAGATTAATCGATGCATAAAGACTTTTTCATAAAAGTAATCTAACGGATTTGTTTCATCCTTTCAATAGATTCTCGTTATTCAGAGCTTCATTTGCTTATTTTTATTTTTTTATTATAAAAACCGAGGAATCTCACATAACAACAAGAAATTATTAGATTAATCAGGTCAATCAGGGTGTGCTAGATCCGTTCAACAGTGAAATTATCTGAAAGGTAATATAAATAACGAATTAAGTTTCTCAAACTTGTTTAAGATTTGTTGTCACTCTTATAGTTAAAAATGAGCACACTCCTAATTTTAAAAGGTAATTTTTCATTTCTAACTCTAATTTGCAACCAAATTAAAATAAGTAGAATTATATTTATTCGGTGGAACGCCAAGCATGCAGTTCGCCCTCTGACAAAAGCTGGCAAGTGACAAGAGTTTGGATTAATGCGTCCCACGTGTTATCTATCATCTTATTCATTGCTCCCTGATGGGACCTGCAGCTGTGGGGGTTGAGGTGCGCTGAGTTGCCCTCTCCGCTTTACTAGTCTGGCTTACAGCCTGCAAGTTATGAGGACGAAGTTGGCAGCAGCATAATAATCATCCAGCTAAAATTCTATAATCCACTAATTAAGAAATTCCAAAGAAACTTGGGCCTGCTAGTTCACGCATACCCCACCTCAACCTACATGCATGCTATGGCTTAAGCTTTCAAGGCTTAGATTCAAACCTAAATGGAGTGCTCCTTTCATATCATATAGTCGCATAATTCCCAACTTTAAATTGTTGACGTGGGCATAGAGTAAAGCTAGCTAGCTAATCTTTCAAACTCAAGTAATTAACGCTACAAGGCTTCACTGGAAGCAGTGGAGATGATGTTTTATTTAAATTTTAATTCAGCACATTGAAACAACCAATAAAGCTATAATGGCATATAGCAAGAGATGATCATCTAAATTCATTAGTGATTGAGCGATAAATAATAAATTAACGTACTTAACTGCACCTTAGTGATCTTTCATAGCAGTGATTTCAGATTATCCTACCGCTAAAATTATCTTCTAATCTAGTGATCCTAATATCCATCCTTGAGATTGAAGATTCAAGATGCATGCCTCAAATGGTGATTATAACTTAAAATTGAATAATATTGTAATTATAATATAATACCATGTTATGCAATGTAATATATAATATATTATTGCATTATAATATAATATTATAATTATATTATAGCATAATAAAATTATTATAATTTAATAATAAATAATGTAACATAATAATAAATTATTTTAGTATTTATAAACATATGAAGGATGGTTTTGATATTATAAGTCAGTAATCTTAGATTTTTGTAGTATACCAAATATGTGACATAATAGATCAATATGATAATTTTATATTATCAAAAATAAGGATTATCGATGATCTAAAGTCATCATAAGAATCTATTCAACTACCACATGCCTAATAAAGTTTCACAACCCTTGATTAGTATACGAAGATGCTTAGCTTTAAGAACCATTCCACTAAAAAGAACTTTAGGAGCTGTTTTTTTAGTTATTAACGTAAGAGACCTCGACCTTGTACGTTAATCTTATGTGGGAACATTTGGCTAACGGGAAATGGCCTAAATTTTACCATAACATGGAGCTTCTTCATGAAGATAAATGGAGAAAATTAAATGCAATTACACCAAGAAGTTAGTGCATGAAGTGAAAAGAAGAAGAAACCACACTTAAAAAATAACCTTGAAATGAAGTTACACAGATTACAACAAAAGGCTACTGAGTCGAGGCCTAACTAGATTTGGGCTTGGTTGTTGGTGCCTCCTGCATTCATTCTCTTTGCTACCAAGTTCCTGCCATCCGACCGATTGAGGGAGCTGGGCTAATGTTAGGATTATTGTTGATGCCGTGTTTAATAGATTTACGAGAATGTTTGCTGGATTTCCTGTGCTAGTTCCTCCGCACTAAGTTCGCACTCAATTCCAATCTGTTGAAAAGGAAAAATAACAGATATGTAGAACCATCATGTTAGTAGACATCCATCTTGAAGCTTATTAAACCATCTATTGCCAGTCAACCAAATTAGTAGGTTATGATATGGGTTCCAAGATTGCCACGAAACAAATGTTGGATTGTAATGGCCGGGTCTCTTGTTTCAAGCGAATTCATAATCTAAGTTTCGGTTATGAGCCTAATCAATACACTTCCTTGGGCGAAAGATGCTCTCTAACTGCATGAGTTTGTTCTTTGATAGAGGTTGACCTCTCAGACCTTTCTGGCTTGTCAAATTCTTTTTTTTTGATGTAAAATATGGTTAAAGCAATCCACATTCATCACGGAGTTTGTCGTTCGATCTGTATTAAGTGGAGCATACTTGGATCAAGAATACGTAGCAACATAGCATCCAAAAAGCCAGTGTTGTGGTGGGAGAAGCACTTTTTGTTTCTAAACGCTGTTTTTTAATGAGAAACAGTATGTCTCATTAAATACTGACAGGCTCAAAATCTAATTTTCACAGTACTACACGTCGGCTATATCTCGTAAAAAGATAATCTTGTAGCATCCCCTTGGCCACATGTAAATTTTGTAGCATCCTCTTGGCCACTTGTAAATTTTGTAGCATCCTCTTGGCCACTTGTGGCTACCTAACCAAACCTAGTTTTTGTCTTCTTCCCAGCATCTTTTTCTTTCTTTCTATATATATATATAAATTCTTTTCACTCGCACATGTATCGCCTAAATCTAACGTGGCTTTTTTGTTTTTCTTTTGTCAATCACAAAACCTGGTCCGAGAACGAGCAAGCAGTATTTAAACTAGAGTGGATGAAAAGCCTTTGCTGGAAAATTTAAGTTAAATACTGGATTATCAGGCTTTATTAATTTCTCTTTCTTAAAAAGAATCCGAAAAGCAATATAATAGTAGTGGTTCCATTTTCCAAGTTGCATAGCCGGCATCATCCAACATAAGTGGAAGCATTATGAACATCTTTGACTCTATCTTGCAGATTATGTGGCTGCAGGGTTCTTCCGTGAACAAGTCTAAATATGAGTACTTAAGAAGATATATATATATATAAATAATATGCATAGTGGGTTGAAGGGGGGGTGTGCATACCTTGATAGTGAATGAGTTGAGCATGGTGTCATCAATGGTGCTGATGCTCGCATGAAGTATCTCGAGAGAAAGGCCCTCGAGGGCGGTGATTATCTTCAGGGCTTGGCCAGGGATGCGATGCGACACTGTTTTCAGGAGGACGTTGGGACCCGAGAACTTCACCTCCACATCCGCTACGGCGGATTTGGAGTTGGCCGCGAGCTCGGAGACGTTGTTCTCAATGGAGGGGGAGGATTCATCATGAGATGGAGCCAAGGTCGGGGAGCGGTAGCTTTGCTGCAATCTTCGCTTGTAAGGGCTGCCAGCTGGCTGAGGAGTTCTTGGACTCACCGGCAAACCCATTCTTGGGCTCAGAGGCGGAGGCCTTGGACTCAGTGCAGCAGGTGTTGTTCTAGGACTAGAAACTGCTCTTGGGCTCAGAACCTCACTGTAGACTTTCCTTTGCTTCCTGGTCTCTAGGGACTGCAAGACTTGTTGCAACTCCTTGATGTAATCAACAACCCCTCCTATGATGGACGCTTGATCCCCCTGAGCTAAAACAACAAATATAAGCAAGAGGAGATCGAGCAGTATAGTCCCAGACTAGCAAACACCTAAAAGAGCTTATTTATACGGTTCCATGGAAGTAGTTAATTAACCCGTGCCAAAGTATCATGGAAAATTAAAAAAAAAAAAACTTAATTAGGATGATGATAGGAGATCTGAAATAAGGGCCTGATGGTATCCTACTCTCTTCACATAGAAGCATGGCATCAATGATCGGAGTACCGATAGCTGCTCGTTCATTTGTTTCCTCCGGTTGCGCTCCACCGTGATGTGTGACATCTTGTGCTGCCCATCTTGGGTGGCCGCATTGATTGAAGCGACCAGCGCGGACTTTAGCTTCTTCCGAGCATGGCTAATCTTCTCATCACCCTCATCAATCTCATGAGGCCTAATGCAGGATGAAGCCGAACCCTGAGACACTAGCCTCGTCGTAGGTTCATCACCACCTTTCAGGCATAAGACAGCTTCTTCGAAAGGGTTGAAGGGAGGAACCTCCTTAGTGGCATCCTCCAAGTTCTCCAAGATGCTAAAGAGGTCCTCCGGGGAGGTGGCTCCGGTGAAGTTGGTGTGCCCAAACTCTGCGTCCGCGAAAAGTTCAGATAGGCCGTCTCCCATGTCACCGGCTAACTAAAGGTGCAATATATATCAGACCCGGTCGGAAATTAAACCAGCCTCTTTGGAATGGTTTTGGATTCTTATGAAACAAACCTAAGTAGAACTCATGAAGGTTGGCCTGAGGGCAATGACAAGAATGGATTCCAAAAGAACTCGGCCAGTTATATTTCTCTACTGATCTTCAGTCAATACACCAATACTGCATGTATATCATATACTGCAGAGACGGAGAGGAGGGAAGAGAGGAGGGAGAAGGAAAGAAGCGAGCGGACCGTTGGAATGAACGGGCCGGAAGGAGGGAGGAGAGAAGAAATATAGAAAAAGTCGGCAGACAGGTGAAGACCAACTCTGAGGGGGGGGGGGGGAACCACGGCAATGCCACTAGGGGTATGGTATTTTTATTTTTTATTTTTTATTTTTTAAAGTTTTTGTAGGCTCTGCATGGCGTCTTAAATGGTGAGTTCCCGGGACCGTGCAGATTCGTATTTCCGGGTACTGAAGGGATCAAAGAGGCAACACCAAGGAGGGCAGGCCACGTTTTGACAGTTTGACCAACATGTGACAATGGTAAAATCGGTCCCTTTCAGTGCTCCATTGCATGGGTGCAACGGCCGTGATAATGGCTTAGAATACCCTGTAAAATGTGTAAAAGATATTAAGATAGTATTTGATAAAAAAATTATTATTTTGAATATAAGTGTACATAATATAGTTTATCCAAAAGATAGTTGAGAAAATAATAATTTTTTTTAATAAGATAATGTTTTATTCATAAAAAATATCTCTAAATAAGTGTACAAGATAGCATTTATGCTGGGAATAGCTCAAGGGATAACTATCTTTTTTAAATAACAGCTTTGCCATCAAGGGATAACTCTAGTTATTCATGGAGTCCCTAGGGAATAAGTTCAAGGAATAACCCATGGTCCCTAGGGAATAAGTTCAGGGGATAACCCATGTTATAGCTTTTGAGAATAAAGAAGAATATCCAGGGGATATCCTCCTTATTCTCCATATCAAATACAGCCTAACAGTTTTGCCCTCAAGGGATAGCTGCAGGTATTTATTCATTCCCTAGAAAATAAGTTCAGAGGAAAACCTATGGGTTATCCCCTTTGGTTAACTTTTTTCGGATTTATCCTTCATAGTTATAGCTTTTGGAAATAAGGAAATATCCCTTTTATTTTCTATTTTAAACACTACCTAAACAACGTAGAGCATATTTCCCTGTTCATGTTACCATTAAGATCTTAATAACCATATCACACAACTTTTAGCTTTAAATATCATTATAATGATGAGGGACTTGATGCAAGAGGATGCTTTAAGAAAATCTCTTGTCTTATCTTTCTTTTATCTTTCAATCATAGCTAATTATCTATAATAATATATTAAAATAAATATATAATTAAAATATAAATATATACAGTGAATAACTAAGTATGTATAATAGATAGATAGTACAATGGACAGATAAATATGTACAATAAGAATATAAGTGTGTATAAGTATCAAAAGTTAAAGAATAATTAATAAAAATTAAAATTAGGGTTCCATCTTTCCAAAAGTTGCTTACTAAATATCCTTGTAATTAACTGTACAGCTTTCAAATTGGCATAGTCCATTCATAAGTATGGTAATTTGGTAAACATCAATATTTATTAATTCATATACAAGGTTACAACAGCCATTACTTAGCAAATTCACTATTCAAAGGGTTTTAAATAATTGTAAATAAATTAATTTATTTAAAAATAAAAATTATCTATTTGATAATATGTGTTTAATTTTACATTGGTTGTGTATTTTGTAGACCTTAGATATTTATATAGGTTCAGTAAATCCAAATAATACTTTTTGATTAGTATTTTAAATTAAGTTCTTAAGTCATGACAAATTATATCAAGATAGATTCAGTCTATGACTTACATGTTATTAAGGTGCTTTTGTGGTTAAGCATGGGATAATCATTGTATTTGCAATTGAATCTCAAAGTTATTTAGAATCTTGCAATCGAAATTGCATCACGGCACAAAACATATTAACTTAAGTTGTTGCCGGTGACTTAGAAGTAAACTGACTTCCTATGTTTGGAAAAGAATTTTGTGAAAAAGAATAGTTATGGATAGGATTTCACCATTATTATTTAATAAATATTTTTTCTATCATGTTTCTGATTGTATATGAAGTTATAAATAACAAGGAAGTCTAAGGTCATAAGGAATGATACAGAAGCTGAAGGCATTCTAGCGGAGCTTTGAATGGGTCGAATTGAAGCATGCATATTTTTGAAAAAAACCATATAAAAATACCTCAGCTGAACTCTTTTAAGGAATGTATTGATGTCCGAAACTAGCTTTAGAACACCAATCGACATGAGGAGAACTTGCATAACCAACCCAGGAGCAGACTTCTACAAGAGAGGAAGGGAATGAAACGTTGCAAGATATCTGCAGGATCCTCATTGAAAAGAGTATCTCCGCTTATGTCTAATCTATATGTGAATCATAGTATCTCTGCTTCATACTTGGAATATGTAGGGCTTCTTTTATGAATGCATGGAGGGTCCTACTAATTTCATCCACCTAATGATGGATAGCTGCATAAGCTTAAATTTCAATGCCACCGATAGAAATGTTTTCTCACTTCCTTCTTTAAAAGGACACATGTTATTTTTAGGTTAGTCATCATTAATCACCATGTCATCGGCTTGCTAGCTCATGCCACGTCAAACAGTATAAGAAATAGAATAGAAATTTGGTGGTGTACGTTGTCATGCCCCAAATTCATTAATCATCATGTCATCTGATTGGGCCACGTGACACAGCCGCATGAATCCTAAGGCAAGCCCTAGAGACCATGTAAGGCCTGACACAAAAGTTTTACATTTAAAGAAATAGTAATTATTACAATTTAAAAGTAAACTGGATAAACATCCATTAGTGTCATAAATATAAGTTCATTATTTTTTCTATAATCTTTAAAAAAATTTATTAAAATAGAATTTATATCTATCTAACTAATTTCAATAACTGCAACATCGCTCCATCCCATCCTATCAAATTAATCACCTCAACCTATAAAAAAAATTTTCAACGGATATAATGAGCTCAACAGCCCCGTCAGAATTTCCTACATAAAATTTACCTTCTTACATAGCAACTAAATATATTTATGGAATAAATACATGATTAAGGAAATCCAAACCATCAAACCAATAAATGTGGATGCCATCATGTAATCATGTAATATACATTAATGACTTCAAACTCAACCATATTGAATCCAAATCCATGTGGTTTTCAGCTCTAGACTACCATAACCACGTTCCAGTCCATGGCCCAGTTTGCGATGGGCAACACTACCATATTTTAATCTATGGCGGGGCCCATATTGTCACACTCCAGCCTATGACTAGCAACACTACCACATTTCTAGCCTATTGTAAGGCTCTCACATGGCCAACCTAGAGCATCAACCATCATGCATTCATGCATTACAACCAACACATGGTATGCATATCAATGCACCACAACTCAACCATGTCTGACAATACAACGATGCAATCAAATAAAAATATTCATCAGTTTATGATCATATCACACAATATTTCAAAATAATCAACTAATTTGCATATTGCCTAATTTTAAAAATAAAAGTTTCATAAGTCATAATTAGGTAATATTCATCAACCAAACCAAACCAAACCAAGAATCAGAAAATAGCACGAAATTCATAATTCACCCAACGTAAATCATCAAAAATTAATAATTATTATCTATATAATAGCGATAAAAATTATGTATAAGGATTCTTACTTCATAATTCGGCTAACAACTCCTCACTGACGACTCGAATTTAACTCCTCCCTATCACGTTGGTTGTCATCTTCAGCTGACATAATTCATATATTTTATTTAATTAACAGAAATAAACTTTAATAAAAATAAAAATTAATTATTCTTTTAAAACCCATCATTGGGTCTGTGCCGCAATCCGAGCACTCACCCTTCTCTTCTCCCTTTATATATATATATATATATATATATATATATATATATCTTCTCACCGTGTTCATAATCTGTGTCTATTTTTTTTCATCTTTAATGATCCGTGATACGGCTGGCCGTTTCCTCTGGGTGGTATTATCTTTTGCATGATTTCTGGAAATAATGATGTGACAGCAAAACCCAGAGATAGAACTTTGGCTCCGGCCTCCAGCGACGGCCTCCAGCGACGACCTCCAGCTCCGGCTTCCAGCGACGGCCTTTGGCTCCGGCCTCCAGCGACGGCCTTTGGCTCCGGCCTCTAGCGACGGCCTCCAGCGACGGCCTCTGTCTCCGGCTTCCAACAACAGCGTCGGTCTTAACTTGGTGCCTTTTTCGCATGCACAATGACCCGTCTCAGGCAACAGATCCCGTGATTCGAGGTCTATTGTCATGTACCTCGCTCACTGAAATCATGGGCAAGTACTAGCACGCTCGGCAGTTACCGCTACAAGCGGCCCTCAACCAGCAACAGCTTAACCACTTGCCGTTCAGAGAAACTTATCCCAACGAGGAAGATTCGACGGTTCCAATGGAATGAGGTAAACGGGACCCCCCAGACTGGTATAAGAGGAGGACCCGAGCTCAATGCAAAGGGGCTCTCTCTCGATCTCTCCATTTTTCTCAACTCCTATCTCACTACTAGAGAACTGAGCGACAAGTTTACTAACTTGAGCGTCGGAGGATCCTTGCCAGGAACACCGGCCGGGGACTTCTTGCAGGGTTTCGAAGAAGGGAGACGCCCCCTCCATCCCACTTGGAAGCCCACGACAGACCTCAGCATGCCCATCGCTCAACACGGTTGATTTGCCTGCATCAGATTGGCGCACTAGGAAGGGGTCAATTCACACGGGAGGAAGACGAAAGTCCTTCCTATGACCCCATAAATTCTGCAAGGGAGACGATGGTGACTACACGAGCACATGAGGCTTCCTCTAGTCAAGCCGCGGAGCGCATTCCACGGGCTGACCAATCGGAGGCCAACCTCCATGTTCCGCCCCCTGCACAGATAAGTCGGCCTGATCGGCTCGAGGTTCTAGCTCACCAGGTTCAGGACCTGATGACAATGGTACGGGGACTGCAAGAGCATTGTTTGCCTGCTGTACCTCAACCCCCTGCGCCCGATGAAGGGGTGCGGGGGATAGTCCAGTCTCACCAAGGCGGGACCCCACCTGAGGTCTCCCGCCGCTCACCCCCTGAACCTCATCGCCGAGGGGCCTCGAAGCGACGGCAGTCCCCCTCTCGCCACTCCGGTCGTTCCCACCATCGGCCGGAGGAGAGAGAGTCCAAACGGGTGCGTTCCTTACGCCGGCGATCTTCTTCGGCTTCTTCTTCCGATTCATCTCGAGATGGCACCCTCAGGAAAACTACCCGTCGGGCCGAGAAACGGCTCGATGAGTATCATCGATGGTTGGCAGAGCTTAGCTGCCAGATCGCTAACCCTCACAGGACGGACTATGAGCATCGCCCCCCACTTTCCCGGCGTATCATGGAGGAACCGGTCCCACCCCGCTTCCGTCTCCCCCAACTGGACCCGTACGATGGCACGACGGACCCACCGGACCACCTGGAGAGCTACAAGGTCCTCATGCAGGTCCAAGGAGCTACGGACTCCCTCTTATGTGTCTCCTTTCCGACCACCCTTCGCAAGGCGGCACGTGCGTGGTATTCCCGCCTGCCTTCACGCAGCATCAATTCGTTTCGGCAACTCGAGCGATCTTTCCTGGTGCACTTTGATGCTTGCCGAAAGATCCCACGAGTGGCCGATAGCCTATTTGCTATTCAGCAGAGGAGTGGCGAGACCTTGAAAGACTTTGTCGCTCGGTTTAAGGAAGCAGCATTGGAGGTATACAATCTGGAAGATTCTGTAGCCACTTTGGCATTAAAACGAGGACTCCGTCCCTCTAGGTTCGCCTATTCCCTGGACAAGAAGCCTCCGAGTTCTTATGCCGAGCTTCTGAGTCGGGCACAGAAGTACATCCGCGCCGATGAGGCGGATTCTTCCAGGAGGGAAGCTGACAAGAACACCAGTAAGAAACCATCGCCTACTGATCATGCTGGAGCACGACCCCGAAGCCTGAGCCTCCTCACCGCCTAGATCGCCGACCACAGACGCTTATTTCTAAGGAGCAATTCACTCCCCTCATGGCTCCTATATCTCACATTCTACTAGAGATCAAGGAGGAACATTATTTCAAGCGTCCGGCTCCCTTGAAATCTGGGACCCCCCGCAACAAGGAGTTTTACTGCCGGTACTACCGGGACTATGGTTACGACACCGAGGACTGCCACCATCTGAAAAAGCCATTGAGGAGCTGGTTCAGCAGGGTCACCTGGGCAAATTTGTTCGAAGGGAAAACCTTCCCACTTCAAGTCCGCTGGTGCCTCCAATACTTCCGCCCGGCGTGAACAATTCTCCAACAGAGAAGACCATAGCTATGATTTCCTGGGGGGCAGGTGGAGGTTCAAAAAGGCAGCGAGAAGGAATAGATTCTGTAATTCCTTTCTTTGGAAAGGATTTAGAGGGGGTAGTTAATAAGCATGACGACAGCGTCGCTGTATCTATGACTATAGCCAAACATCCTGTAAAAAGAATTTTAGTTGATAGTGGGAGTTCGGTGGATGTTTTGAGCTACGAGGCTTTTGTTCGGATGAATTTATCGAAGTCTTCCCTCCAACCCATCGCCGCGCCTCTAATGGGCTTCACTGGAGACTCGGTGAGCGTTGAGGGGGAGATCGCCTCCCAGTCACGGCTGGAACCCCTCCACGTCAAAGCACCGTGGTTATAAATTTCTTGGTTGTCCGGGTTCCGCTGGCTTAAAACGCTATCTTGGGAAGACCAGGGTTGAATCTGCTAGATGCTGTAATCTCCACTAAGAGGTTATTGGTAAGGTTCCCCACCGACGAAGGAGTCGGAGAGATGAAAGGGGAGCAAAGCCCGCCACCGCTCTGCTATCATTTGTCTCCTAGCCCACTAGAAGCGGCGTCGGCAATAGCCTCTGAGCTGCTCAATCCTCGGGAGCTGGGAAGGAGGGGAGAGCCAGCCGAACACCTCCTGACCCTCCCGTTAGGGGATGACTCGGCAAGGACTGACCAGGTGGGGGCGTTGCTTCCAGAGGAGGCATGTGATCGACTTCTCGCTTTCCTACGTGCCAACACCGACGTCTTTGCATGGTCGTCCTCAGACATGCCGGGCGTCCCCGAGGAAGTGATCACCCATCGGCTCAACCTCAGGCCTGAGTGTCGGCCGGTCCGACAGAAGAAAAGAAACTTGCCCCAGACAGACAGAAGGCTATCGACGAAGAAGTCCGCAAGTTAACGGCTGCAGGCCATATTCGGGAGGTTCATTACCCCGAATGGTTGGCCAACGTGGTGCTAGTCCGTAAGACCAACAGGAGCTGGAGAATGTGCGTGGATTTCACCGATCTCAACAAGGCATGCCCTAAGGACAGCTTTCCCCCCCGGATCGATCAACTGGTGGACACCACATCCGGTCATGAGGTCCATAGCTTCATGGATGCTTTCTCTGGATACAACCAGATTCGGATGAATCCGGCGGATGAAGAAGCTACCTCCTTCATAACTGAGAAAGGGTTGTACTGCTATAGGGTAATGCCTTTCGGGCTAAAGAATGCGGGAGCCACCTACCAAAGGCTGATGAACAAAGTCTTCGAAGGCTAGATAGGACGCAACATGGAAGTGTACTGGATGACATGTTGACAAAGAGCATCCACGCCACTGACCATATCGCTGACCTAACGAACTTTTGACAACCTTCGTCGGTACCAGATGAAGCTGAACCCACGCAAGTGTGCATTTGGGGTGACAGCAGAAAGTTCTTGGGTTTCATGGTAACCCGGCAGAGAATCGAGGCAAACCCGGACAAAGTCCAAGCCATCTTGGACATGAGGCCTCCCACCAATAAGAACGAAATACAACACCTGATGGGAAGGGTGGCCGCCTTAAGTCACTTCTTGTCCAAGTCCGCTGAAAGGTGCCTACCTTTCTTCAAGGCGCTCCGCAAAGTCAGTGAATTTGAATGGACGAAAGAATGCCAGGAGGCGTTCGAGGGGTTAAAGGAATTCTTATCTACCCCGCCGCTGCTAGCCAAGCCAACAGGTGGAGAAGAACTCCTTCTATACCTCGCGGCCTCTTCTGAAGCTTAGTTCTGTGCTGGTCCGCGTGGACACCAATGGCACGCAAAAGCCAGTATACTACACCAGTAAGGTGCTCCACGATGCAGAGATCAGGTACTCGAAGATGGAGAAGATTATCTTCGCGTTGATCATGTATGCCCAGCGTCTGCGGCCATACTTCCAAGCCCACCCGATCGCGGTGATCACGGACCAACCTCTGAAGACAGTTCTCGCTCGCCCGGATACTTCCGGCCGGCTGGCAAGGTGGGCCCTAAAGTTGGGGGAATTCGATCTGTCTTTTCGCCCCCAGTCGGCCATGAAGTCTCAAGTCTTGGCGGATTTTTTGGTCGAATGCACTTGGGGAGAGGAGCAACCAGAAGAACCTTCTACAGACACTCAGCCCCTCGAAACCAGTGATGATGAATGGGTCCTTCATGTAGACGGGGCGTCGAATTCTCAAGGGAGCGGAGCAGGCCTCATCTTGGCCAACTCGAATGGAGTTGTAACCGAGTGTGCACTCCGCTTTCTCTTTCAGCCACTAATAATCAGGATGAGATTAGCTCAAGAGCTTGGGGTGAAACGCCTTAGGGCGTTCACCGACTCCCAACTGGTCGCTGGCCAGATCGCAAGGGAATATGAAGCAAGAGATCCCATCATGTCCCGCTACTTAAGTATGGTGCAATCACTAGCTTCTCTCTTGGCTTACTTTAGCATCAGCTACATCCCTCGACAGGAGAATGCTAGAGCCGACGCCTTATCCCATCTTGCCACTTCAGCTGATGGGATGCTGGGAAGAGCTTATGTGGAGCACTTAGAAGCCCCAAGTATTGACGTATCAAGGGAAACTCTACCAGTTGAGCAAGAGCCTTCCTGGATGGACGCCTATGTCCGGTACTTTACCGAGGGTACCCTCCCAGAAGACCCTGCGAAGCCAGGAAACATAAAAGACGGGCCCCAAAATTTTTCATAATGGAGGGAAAGCTTTATCGGAGGTCGTTCTCATACCCAGTTCTCAGGTGTGTCGGTCCCACCGAAGCTAATTATATTCTGTGAGAGATACATGAAGGTATATGTGGAAGCCATCTGGGGGGCAGAGCTCTTGCATACAAAGCCCTACGGTAGGGATATTACTGGCTGACAATGAAGGAGGATGCATCCGAACTTGTCAAGAGGTGCGACAGCTGCCAGCGCCATGCCAACATTCAACATCAACCAGCGTCCCAGCTAACCCCCTGGCTGCACCCTGGCCCTTCACACAGTGGGGCATGGACATCCTGGGACCGTTCCCTCCAGCCTCGAACAACGCAAGTTCCTAGTGGTGGCCGTCGACCATTTCACCAAGTGGATCGAGGCGGAGGCTCTCGCTAAGATCACGGAGGTCAAAATAAGGACTTTCTTCTGGAAGTCTGTGGTGTGCCGGTTCGGGCTACCGCACACCCTCGTTACTGACAACGGCCGACAGTTTGACAACATAGCCTTCTGGGAATTCTGTGATGCCTTGGGCATCCATCATCGATTCACCTTCGTGGGGCACCCCCAAACCAACGGTGCAGCCGAGGTGACCAATCGCATCATCCTCCAAGGGCTCAGGGCTCGGCTAGATGGCTGCAAAGGGCGCTGGGTGGAGGAACTCCCAGTGTACTATGGGCCTACCATACGACGCCGCAAGCCCAACTGGAAAACTCCTTTCAGCCTGGTCTTTGGGACCGAAGCGGTCATTCCGGTGGAGATAGGAGTTCCCAGTCCCTGGATAGAATTATACCATGAAGAAAGCAACTCAAGCCAGCTGCGAGCCATTTAGATTTAGTGGAAAATTGCAAGACCAAGCACTTCGCATGGCGGCTTTCCGTCAGCGAGCG
The DNA here is from genome assembly GCA_900491605.1 of Calamus simplicifolius. Lineage (NCBI taxonomy): Eukaryota > Viridiplantae > Streptophyta > Magnoliopsida > Arecales > Arecaceae > Calamus > Calamus simplicifolius. The sequence continues at coordinate 796,563 of UESW01003875.1, forward strand.
GCCAAATACTATAATGCTCGAGTATGATCTAAGACGTTCCGCTCCATAGATCTCGTTCTGCGAAGAGCTGAAGTATCAAAGCCAACAGAGGGGGCAAGCTGGCACCGAAATGGGAAGGACCATGCTGTGTCAAGGAGGGTACTTCACCACGGGGCCTACAAAGTTGAAGAGCTAGATGGGAAACCGCTTCCTCGCACCTGGAACGCCGGCAATTTACGCCGGTATTATCAGTAAGGTGCTATCTTCATTAATTTGAATCTACTTGACATATTGATGTTCAAAATGTTAGCATTATTTTTGAGTGAGTATGCTCAGCACCAAAGACCGGCCCCGCAACTAAAGACAGGCTCCGCATCGGCAACTAAAGACCGGCTCCGCGTCGGCAACTAAAACCGGCTCCGCATCGGCACCAAAGACCGGCTCCGCGTCGGCACCAAAGATCGGCCTCGCGTCGGCAACTAAAGACCGGCCCCGCGTCGGCACCAAAGACCAGCCCCGCATCGGCACCAAAGACCGGCCCGTGTCGGCACCAAAGACCGGCCCCGCATCGGCACCAAAGATCGGCTCCACGTCGGCACCAAAGACCGGCTCCGCGTCGGCAACTAACGATCGGCTCTTTGCGTCGGACCTAAAGACCGGCTCTCCGCGTTGGCACTAAAGACTGGCTCCTTGCGTCGGTAATTGGGACAATGTTTCGGTGAACAATCACATTTCGCGCGACCTATCTAACGAGACACCATTGGTTGGTGATTCGCGACAGGTTACATAGCTAAAGCTGATTATAACCAAAGGCACGCAATGAGGGTTAAAACATTCATTGATGGCTGAAAGGTTACAAAATTGCCGAGGTGAGTCAGGCTTAGAGCAATACAAAAAAAAAACTACTAAGGGTCATTTGGGGCCGGGTCATCGTCTTCCGGGACGTCATCTGGCTTCAGCCCTTCAATATCCTCGATGTCGTAGAGTTCTTGGATTTTTTCCTTGCAGTCTTGGAAGCCGGCATCGTAAGCAAACGCCGCCGATTTGGCTAGCTCCTTATCAAAGGCTTTAGACTTCCTGAAATCCTCTACGGCCTCTGCAGCTCTTTTCTCCGCCTCGAGGGCTTTCCGCTCGGACTCGACGGCCTCCCTCTTGGCCTCAGTCACCGCGCCTCCAAGTCGATAATCCTGGCGCCGGACTGGCGGGCGACTCTTTGGCTGCGTCAATTTCAATAGAGGCGGAATCCAATCGAGTTTTTAGGACGCACATTTCTGATTCCACCACCTCCAGCCTCTCCTCGGCCATCCTTTGCTTTTCCTCGGCCGCCCAGAGGATATTAACACCCCTTTCGCGGGTAATTGTGCGCTCACCCATCTCAGGGGCGGAGGGGCATCTGATACGGCTGGCCGTTTCCTCTGGGTGGTATTATCTTTTGCATGATTTTCGAAAATAATGATATGATAGCAAAACCCAAAGATAGAACTTTGGCTCCGGCCTCCAGCGCCGGCCTCTAGCGACGGACTCTAGCGATGGCCTTTGGCTCCGGCCTCCAGCTCCGGCCTCCAGCAACAGCCTTTGGCTCCGGCCTCCAGCGATGGCCTTTGCCTCTGGCCTCCAGCGATGGCCTCCAACTCTGGCCTCCAGCGATGGCCTTTGGCTCCAGCCTCCAGCGACGGCCTCTGTCTCCGGCTTCCAACAACGGCGTCGGTCTTAACTTGGTGCCTTTTTCGCATGCACAATATCCGTCTCAGGCAACAGATCCCATGATTCGAGGTCTATTGCCGTGTACCTCGCTCACTGAAATCACGGGCAAGTACTAGCACGCTCGGCAGTTACCGCTACAAGCGGCCCTCAACCAGCAATGACTTAACCACTTTGCCGTTCAGAGAAACTTATCCCAACGAGGAAGATTCGATGGTTCCAACGGAACGAGGTAAACGGGACCCCCCAGACAAGTATAAGAGGAGGACCCGAGCTCAATGCAAAGGGGCTCTCTCTCTCGATCTCTCCATTTTTGTCAACTCCTATCTCACTACTAGAGAACTGAGCGACAAGTTTACTAACTTGAGCGTCGAAGGGTCCTTGCCGGGAACACCGGTCGGGAACTTCTTGCAGGGTTCCGAAGAAGGGAGACGCCCCCTCCATCGCACTTGGAAGCCCACGACAGACCTCAGCATACCCGTCGCTCAATACAGTTGATTTGCCCGCATCAATCCGCTAAGAACTTACCTTTCTTTTTTAGCATTCAACGATATCTTGACGATGAAGGGCTTTGCTTCCTTCTTCTTCTTCTTTTTTTTTTTTTTTTTTTAACGGCGCTAGGAAACAACCCTAACCACCCGTCCCTTTTTATTTCGCATGTTGCCAGGCTGGCGGCAGGGGAGGAGGGATTCCTTCCCTATTTTCACGCGTAATAATGGGATTGGGGATTCCATGGGCCTACAGGTGTAGCCTGTAAATTACATTGCAGTGTAATATTCATCGTTGAAACTGAACGTGGTATGTCAGATTACAACTTTTTGCAGCATCAAAATAATTTGAACCTTTTTTACCGTGCTCCTCCGTTACTTATAGCTGCAGGACAAGATGCTTGACTCCATCGACGGCATCCGGCCAAACCGTAGATCTATATTGCTTTATCACTCCACTGGCATTGTAACTCTAATAGATATCTTGCCTGTTCGCCAGCATACATTTTACTTTCTCAGATTCTAAACGTGGAACCCATGCAATGCACAAGAAAAATGGTATATTGATTGTTGGCACCCGAGACACCAAAATTTACTGTTTCAAAGCAAAAGATGCTCGAACGTATAGACGTCGTTCAAAGCAGTCAGATGAATGTCCGCAGCATCCATTCACATGAAAGGGGCTGCGTACAGTGTTTACTCTTTATTCGACGTGCTAGTTCTCTGATCCCTTGTTTCGTGTAACAGGTCTCTCTCAGCTTTTTGACGTTGCTAGAGTAAAGAAACTACAGTGGCTTCACAGAGACGTCATGATAGCTGGGATTTGAAATTCAGAAGAATTCCGGGCCGGTTCAAAATAAGAAATGCGAACAGATAGCTTAATACATACTATTCAAACGCCAAGCGATGAAGGCTGAGAACAAACGACAATTAATGTACATGAGAGCCCAGTCGTGTTCTTGTTACGTGCTTTTCTTGTAGCTTAATTCTTGAACCGTGGAGTCGAAGTGTTATAGCCAGAGATCCATTTATTGCAGTCTAAGCTTTTGACAGTTAGTTGTCAGTTGACACGTTATTAGAGATGAAGTTCATGGATTCGAAACCAATTCAGGCTTGTACGGATTAATAAAATAAAATAAAATAAATAAAAACAGAAATTAGGTTTAGGCCAAACTTTTAATGCTTTTTCCTCTCTTAATTTCCAGTTGTTATCTTGCATCGCTGTTGCCACGCTCAGGTCGATCTTCACTTGCATGGTCTTAAGATCTCTTGCTTGTCTGCAATAATGGATTTTTGGCTCTTTCTTTCCGTACATCTTAAGCTTTGGGTTCTGGTGGTCAGTTTATGTTAGAAAAAAAGTTTTAAATAATAAAAAAAAAGAAAGGGAGAACGCCCGCCAGCGTTGCTCGCGGACGTTGACGAGCCTCTTTGACGCGATGTTCCAACGGAACGTTATGTGAACGTTGGAAGGCCAACGTTTCAGAAACGGCTCAAACAATTTATTTTGTAAATCATTTTTGACGTAATTTAAGGCTAATGGCTATTAGGCCTTTAAGGTCATTATGGGCCGAGCTGTTGGAGTTTTTATGGGCCGAGCCTATAAATAGGCTTAGGAATTTAGATTGAGGTAAGAAATCAATTTAGAATGATTTGGAGTAGTCCTGATTTGTTTTATCTCATTTTTTTTTTTTTTCTATTGATATTTTTTTGGGCATCTGAAGGAAATCGTTGGGTTTGCACCTCCACACGATCGTGCTCGTAGTAGGAGGATCGGATCGAGCCGGGTCGTTATAGCTTGAGGACAGATCGCCAACAACCTGCACGAAGGGGCAAAAATCTGATCCTTAGGGCAGTGTCTAACACGGGCAGTGTCTAACACGCCTCGGTCCTGGTTTGATCCATCTTATCTTTTGGTTTTATTTTATTTGTATATTTAAATTTCTATAACATATTTCTAGCAAAAAAAAAGAAAGGAATTTTTTTTTGTAAGATCAAAATATTTTTCCAACAGCTAAGGATCAGATTTTTCTTCTTTTCTAGATATTGCTAGATTTTCAATTCCATCTTTTTATTCTGTTTTGCATTTGCTCAACATATAAATTTTTCATGCCACTCTGAAATGCATGAAATTAATGGTGCAAATGTTGCTATACTAAATTATAATCATCCATTGGGCCCAAGATTTAAGGGGAAAAGATTATGGTTTGAATACTTATTATTTTTCTTGGGCAAAATATTAACATTGATGCAATGCTTTAACTTATATTTCATAAGTTGATATTTTTACCGTTGGAAGGGATTGTTGTGTTATGTTGCTTTAAAAGAGTTAGTTGATACATGCCATTTTCTTCTTCCTTACTATTTTTTTAAATATATGGTAAAATGAATACTCATGAGTTTATCTTCACCATCGGACTGTTAAGTGCTCATGCACATACATGGATAGAATTGGTGTAACAAATCTTGGTTGTTAAATAGATTGGGCAATCATGGTCATGTACTTAGCCTATAATAAAAGTGACTGTCCGGCTATCTCTGCAATTTGCTATGCAATTGTTTTAGTACGTACAAATAATCATTATTTGGTTTACATGCTTCATTTGTAGTATCAAATTTTAATACATTTTGATATGCCTCGGGTGATATATGGTGAGCATAAAATATACTAAACTGATAAATAAGACATAACAAAAATAGTAACATATGACATTGTTGTCTTAAAATAAATGTTAGACACTGTTGAGCTTCCTTTGTCTTCTGACTTGTTAGAAGTTGAAGCTTGAATCTTGGTGTGTGTGCATATGGTTTGTTCAACATGTCAGAGGCTTCTTTCTATTCACCGAACATTCACATGTTTAATTATATGTATATAAATACATACGCATTCATACATGTATGCATATAGGTACACAGACGTGTGCAAATTAAGTGGGGCTTGTCACATCTTAGTGCTCAAGTACATATGTAATATGTATACTTATTCTCTCCTTAAGTTGGTGTAGTAACTAACAAAGCTAACAATATAAAGCTGAAGTGCTAATCAGAAAGTGAATTACTTTGTTCACTGGATAAATGGACAAGGGGTGAAGTCATCAATCAGGTGGTTAACCATTCAGTATGAAAACAAAGCCTTGTTGAAAAATACACATGCTTGCACTTGTGCACATAATATATGCGTGCTTGTATATAGATATATTTTTATCATCTTATTATTTAACTTTCAAGTGCAGCTACTAGCATATATATTTGCATTCTTACATAAATGCAAAAGTTTTTGTTCCAGACAAGTGTTTTCTGGTATAGTGATCAATATTTAATATCTCCTTGTTGTGTTGAAGTTGCTAGACAAAAGTGACAGCATTGGGCAAATACTTATTGTTTACCTACTATTGTGAATCTTTTATGTTACCAAATGGCAAAGAATGGATGAACTTGGATGCTGTGACAAGGTATGTCATTTAAATGCTCTATTTTGAGTCTCTTGATATATATGCCATGAGATTTAATAAAAGTTTTTATAATTTACTAAATAATCTCATGACTGTTGGAATATCCAACTTATTGTTTACCTTATATTTGGATATTCAATTTTAATATATCTTTGCCTGATTCTCTTATTTGAGTCTAGTTCAAAAATAAAATTATCTTTTTGGAATTTGCCGAGAAGATTTTGGCAGACTAATTAACTAAGAAGTTATCTAGGAATGGAGTCCTAGATTCATCGAGGGGATGTGGCTTAAGCCCATTATTTGGTCGCCAGCAGTGGATACCCAACCTCTGTGATTGGAGATCCCATGAATGAGGTTCAATGTGGTAGAAACGAAGCTGATTGAGTGATCGTGTTAGAGCACAAATTTTGAAAAATTTTTATCCCATCCCTATGATGAGTGCTCTTATAAAGTGACAAAGTAAATTTGTGTAAGGTTGAGTCATACTCTTAATGGATCTGAGGTAGGTTATCTGCAGGGTATTGTCACAAATACCCTTGGAGGATTCACCTATATGAGAATCGTCATATTAGGCCGTGACTAAAGGTTTGGGCTAACCTTAAAGAATTCTCATGAAAAATCAAGGTACTAAGCGCAAGGCCTTTAATATGCGCTAACCGCTTAAACCCAATTGATCCATACTGTGTGTGTGATTAGTAGAAGTCTGAGTCAAAGGACCTAGTTCAAGGTCTAATCCACTATGGTTCCTTCAGATGTATACAATCAACACTAAGTGAGGTTCAAGTCTATTGGACACCTCACCTATTGCGCAGTATAAGATGCCCTAAAATTTTTGTTATATTTATTTTATTTTTTTATTTTAAAACTTTTGTGGGAGATTGTTAGAAAAAAGTTTTAAATAATAAAAAAAAAGAAAGGGAGAACGCCTGCGAGCGTTGCTCGCGGACGTTGACGAGCCTCTTTGACGCAAACGTTGCGTGAACGTTGGAAGGCCAACATTTCAGAAACGGCCCAAACAATTTATTTTGTAAGCCATTTTTGACGTAATTTAAGACTAATGGCCATTAGGCCTTTAAGGCCATTATGGGCCGAGCCGTTGGAGTTTTATGGGCCGAGCCTATAAATAGGCTTAGGAATTCAGATTGAGGTAAGAAATCAATCTAGAATGATTTGGAGTAGCCCTGATTTGTTTTATCTCATTTTACTTCTTTTTTCTATTGATATTTTCTTGGGCATCTGAAGGAAATCGTTGGGTTTGCACCTCCACACGATTGTGCTCGTAGTAGGAGGATCGGGTCGAGCCGGTCGTTGTACCTTGGGACAGATCGCCAACAACCTGCACGAAAGGGCAAAAATCTGATCCTTAGGGCAGTGTCTAACACGGGCAGTGTCTAACACGCCTCGGTCCTGGTTTGATCCATCTTATCTTTTAGTTTTATTTATTTGTATATTTAAATTTCTATAATATATTTCTAGTAAAAAAAAAAAGAAAGGGATTTTTTTTTGTAGGATCAAAAATATTTTCCAACAGTTTATGGGCCTTTCGTGAATCAAATTTTGGAAGTCTACTTCTTCCCTGAAGGTAAATGTATTTTGTTGACATACTTTAGAAAAACGGTTCTGTTTTGTTAGAAATAATTGGAGTTAGCTCAAGGGATGCTTCAAATTTGGAAGTAATGGACTTCAGACTGTTGGGATTGTTTTCAACACAGATTATTTGGGAAGAGAAATCAAGGTAGAAGAAGGTTTTCTCTCAAGAAGAAAAATAGATCTATATCGTTTCATTAAGCACATCACCATATAATATTGTTTCTTATTTTTATGGATAAATAATGCCTCTTATGATCTTATCCATCTGAGGCTACCCCACCAAAGCATAATAAAATAGGCTCATTATGTAAAAGCCCAACTCAAACTAAATAAAATAAAATAAAATACTAAAAAACTAACAACCATTATATTTTAACACTCCCCTTTAATGGTTGTTCTTGGATACCCATGAGATCTCTAAAGTGAATAAATTTCTCCTTTGGTTAGTGCCTTAGTGAAAATGTCTGCAATTTGGTCTTCAGTCTCCACATACTTGGCTTCAATTTCTTTTTCTTCTACCACATCTCTAATGAAATGGTACTTGATTTTGATATACTTGAACTTCTTAGAAACCTTTTTCATTGAAGTAGGTGTCAATTTGAGAGTACCATGCTCTGGGTGCTTGCTTCAACCCATATAATGCTTTTTTCAACTTGTATACCTTATTTTCATGATCTTTGATGATGAAGCCTTGAGATTGTTCAACATAAATTTCTTTTTTCAATACTCCATTCAAGAATGCTGACTTTACATCTAGTTGATGTAATTTTCAACTATTATGTGCTGCTATAGAAATAAGAGTTCTAATTGTATCATGTCTAGCAACAGATGCAAAATTTCTTGATAATCAATACCAGGTAATTGAGAGTATTCCTTTGCTACTAATCTTGCTTTGTGTCTTTGAATGGTGCCATCTGAGTTGTGTTTTATTTTGTAGATCCATTTCAAGCCAATGACTTCCTTATCACTTGGTTTCTTTACTAATTCCCAAGTTTTGTTCTTCTCAATCATATTGATTTCTTCTTGCATTGCTTGTTTCACACTTCTTAATGTATAGCATTTGCATAAGTTTCAGGCTCAATCATGCAAAAATTACAAGAAGTATAAATGTCACTTAATCTTCTAATTTTTATAGGAGTAGAACTTGAAGATGGACTTGAATTTGAAGTTAAAATGAACTTATATTTGGAGAAGTTTGTGGTGAACCTTCAACCTCATTTTCTTCATTTGGAGCATCATAAATTTCTTCATCAAGAGAAATAATATTTCTTCAACTTTCTTTGCTTCCAATCCCGAGCAACTTTTTCATTGAAAATAACATCTCTTCTTATGATCACTTGATTTTGCTTCAAGCTAAAAAGTTTATAACCTTTTGATTTAGAACTGTATCCAATAAAGATACATTTTTTACTTACTTCATCAAGTTTATGTTTCCTTTTCTTTGGAATATGTGCATAGCACACACATCCAAAGATTTTGAAATACGAAGGCTTTCTACCATACGAGGCTTCAAATGGTGTCATATTTTGAAGAGCTTTTATTGGACATCTATTCATCAGATAAATTATTGTATTCACTGCTTCTGCCCAATAAGAATTTGGAAGGCCTTTGTCTTTAAGCATAGGACATCTCAATAATAGTACGATTCTTTCTTTCTGTAACTCCATTTTGCTCTAGTGCATAGCAAACAGTCAATTGTCTTTGTACACCATCATATTCATAAATTTTTTTAAATTTATTTGAATTGTATTCACCATCTCTATCACTTTTCAGTACCTTGATATAATGCCCACTTTGTCTTTCCAGAAGATTTTTAAACTTCTTGAAGATAAGAAATGCCTCTGATTTATGTCTCATAAAATACACCCATGTCATCCTTGAATAGTCATCAATAAAAATAATGAAGTAGATATTATATGCATGAGGAGTTTTCATAGGTCTACATATGTCAGTATGAATAAGCTTCAATGGTGCTTTAGCTCTCCATAGATGCTCTTTTGAAAATGCCTCTCTATGTTATTATCCAAGTGCACATCCTTCACAAGGTTCTTCCTTATCATGTATTGCTGGTAGACCATACACCATATTCTTTTGATATAAACTTCTCAAGCTTTAAAAATTTAAGTGTCCAAACCTTTTATGCCATAGCCATGACTCATCATTTACTTTCAACTTCCATGCAACATCCTTTACATAGTGCAAAATAAGAGGAAAACTTCTATTTTTCTTCATCTTAATATTTGCCATAAGTTGCTTTTTCATTCCTATATCATATAACTTGCAAACATTATCTTCAAAGTGTACCATATGCCCATGCTCAATCAGTTGTCCAACACTCAAGAGATTTTGCTTCAAATATGGAACAAATAAAACATCATGAATTAATTTTCTTTCTTTCTTGTTATTGATTGCAATTGTGCCTTTGCCTTTTGCTTGGACTAATGCACCATTTTTCATCTTAACTTGTAAAATCGAAGAACTCAATGTCCATAAAAATAAATTTTCACCAGTCATATGATTGCTGCACCCACTGTCAAGATACCACACATTATTCCTTTGCTCTTCTGCAGTTTGACATGCATGCATATAGTGTGCTTTGTTGACCTTCATTTTCCTCTAAGAAGTATGCTTGCTTACTTGCTTTGTACCTGCAATCTTTTTGAATATGTCCAAACTTTTTACAATTATAACATTGGGGTTTTTCCCTAATCAGCAATCTTTTTCAGCATGAGAAGACCTTTTACATATATTGCACCTTTATTGAGTGCTCTTACCATATACCTTCTTGAAAAACTATTTTTTTGCATTTCTCTACCTTTTTCTTTCATATTTCTTTCTCTTCTTTTACTCTAGTTTTCACATCTGAATGACTCTCTTTTAACTGGAGCATGACTGGATGATTCTTTTTGAGAATTTTTATCAATCACTTTGAGTTTAGATTGAAAGGTACTTTCAATTGATGATTCTTTATGCCTAAACAATCTTTGCTCATGAGCTTCAAGAGATCTCATTAATTCATGAACACTTAATTCAGTAAGATCTTTAGATTCTTCAACAATTATAACTATTATATCAAATTTTGAAGATAAACTAGACAAGATTTTCTCACATATTCTTTGCTCGGTGATGGTTTCACCATAGCTCTTCATTTGATTAATATCTCCATAATTTTAGAGTAATCCTTTAATTTTTTATTTTTTTGCATTCTCAAATTATCTAACTCTCTTCTTAAAGTTTGAAGTTTGATAGCTCTTACCTTTTGTTGCCTTGAAATTCCTCCTGCAAGATGTTCCATACCTCTTTTGATTTAGTGGCTTTAATAATTCTGAAAAAAAATTTCTCAATACAGCTTGTTGGATGAAGAACAGGGCTTTGGCATCCTTCTTTTTGTAGTCCTTCAATTGCTCCTTTTGATGATTTGTTGGATTAACTGGGTCTTCATACCCATACTCTACTAAATCCCATACTTCTTGTGAAATAAAAAGGGTCTTCATCTTGATGCTCCAATAATCATAATTTTCTTTATCAAAAATAGGGATAGAAGGTTGATTGATATTCATACCAATATTGCTTAAGGTTGCCATGAATCACACTAGTAAATTTATAGCAATTCCTTTCTTCACAGCTTCCTTAGATAAGAACAATGGCTCCCTTGCGTCACCTTCATTTCCATCCCCGTTTTCTCGCCAAAACACAAAATTATAGCAACACATCAACACATTTTCGCGCTTTGGTTGGTGGCTCTCAGATCTCCCATGCTCCCTTTTTTTTTTTTGTTGGCAGTCAAAAAACTCCTTTCACCTTTTTGTTGAACTTTCTTCTTTTTGCTTTGGAAGATGCTTTGTGTAGACGAAACAATCAGGTGGTACGTAGATTGAATTTTGTGATGGCTGTTGACCTTTTATAGAACCCTCTTGACTGGGCTTCAGAAAAAAATGGAAGAAAAACGGGCCTCCTCGTCGACTTCTTCTGGGTTTTGGTGTGAAATTTTGGCAGTGACTTCTTGGTGTTGGTGCGAGTCTTCTTGGGGCAAAGATCAAGTGGCATAAACTTCCTCTTGACGGTGGATATGATCAAGATTGTCGTCGATGGTGAGGACGAGGACGAGGATGAGCAAGAAAGAAGCTGGGAAGATCGTGAATCCTTGGTTTAGATTTTTTCATGACTTTGCTTACGACTTTGCTTTGGATCGTGAATCCTTGGGATTATTTCAATACAGATTATTTTGGAAAGAGAAATCAAGGTAGAAGAAAGGTTTTCTCTAAAGAAGAAAAATAGATCTATATTGTTTCATTAAGCATATCACCATATAAATGTTTCTTGTTTCTACGGATAAACATAATGCCTCTTATGATCTTATCCATTTGAGGCTACCCCATCAAAGCATAATAAAATAGGCCCATTATGTAAAAGCTCAACTCAAACTAAATAAAATAAAATAAAATACTAAAAAAACTAACAACCATTATATTTTAATATAGACCAACGAATATTAGAAAAGATGCCTTGAAAGCATGGGATGGTACATTTGCTGCTTTTCTTAGGGTAGTTGTTTGAAAGAAGCATAACTCTGAATTTTTTTTTTTTTTTGGAGAAACGTGTTGGCAAAATAGGTTTTATTTCTTTTGTTGTCATTGTATTGTTTATTCAGTTCTCTTTTTGCTATTGTATTGTTTGTTTGGTCCTTGTCTTTTAAGAAACATTGAGGGAATTTCCCAACAAAATTTTATCAAACCAGTAGAAATTACAAGGTGTTCAAGGGAATAGAGATCGAAGAAAGTAGATTATAATAAAAGGTTCGATAGGAGTACTTCAAAGATTTTACAGGGTAGAGATTATCTCATGGAGTGAAGATAGCAATAATTTTGTGAGTCTTCCTAAGAAAAATCTCTCATGCCACACATGCTACATAAATACCATAAATAGCTTATCTCAACTCAACCTACACACTTGTCCTTCTCCACTCGATCCACATATGGAAGATACTAAAGAGGCATGGACTCAAACCTAAAGAACCATCTGCCAAGGCCTCCAAGATTGATTGACAATAAGTATCTAACGAATAGGTGGTCCATGGACTCATGATTAACATCACGTAACACGCACCGCTATTTACCCTCTGATCTTTCGTAATTAAGGTATCACCGGTATGCAACGTATTAAGGAGAGTAAATTTAAAAAAAATAAACTTTTTATGTGAATGTGATTTCCATGCTAAACTATAGAAAAGGTATATAACACTAATAATGATTGATGAATTTGCAAAAGAAGTCAACATCCACTACATGAATTTTTGGTTTTAGTGACGTCCATTAACGATGCTACAAATATGCATTGCTAAACAGCGACAAAAAATGATGCCAAAAAATTTAGTGATAAATTAGCAAAGAATTAGCGATGAATAAAATTATCGACGCTGTTAGCATCGCTGATGCATCGCTAATTAGCGACGCAGGTGCGCATTGCTGAAATGCGCGCGGGCATTGCTGGGCGACTCAGCGATGCGCGTGCACGATGCTGGCACACCGATGTTGATGGCCCCCATGCGGGCCTAGCGATGTGCATGTGCGTTGCTGATCAATGACTGGCGCATGCCCGTCCCCTCGGGCCGCGCGCAGAACCCTAGTTTTGGCACGCGACCCTTCTCCGCATGCTAGAACCCCCTCCCCGACCCCCCCTCTCCTGTTTCTCCTTGGCTCCCTGCCTCCCCCGTCGGCCCCCCTCCGGCCCTAGTCCCCCTTGGCCCCCAGCCCCACTTGGGCCCCCCTCTCCTTGCTCGACACCCCCCACGGCCACACTCAGCCCCCCAGCCCCGCTAGGCCCCCCTTTTTCCCCAGGCTCCATTTGGCCCCCCCTCTCTAGCTGCCCCTCCCCCCTCCTCGGCCCCTGGCCCCCCTCTCTCCCCTGTTGGTCAGTTTCCTCCAGCATGCCCGTGGTTGACTTCGATCCCAGCTGATAAGAGGTATCATGTGCATTATAAATAATTTTATATTCTATATTTCATATAAATTTTATGATATTAAAATATGTTATTTCTATGTTAGTTATATGCAATTTTATATATTAATTATTGATTATACAAGTTAATTATTTCTTCTTAATATGCTGTATGATGTTGAAAAATGTTTAAAAAATTTTAAAAATATTGTGGACAACCATTTGGAGCAGATGATAAAGTATCTCTATTTTCAAGACTGTTGGTAGGTCATTTGGCCCCAAAATAAGAGATATTTATTGAATAAAGAGTTTAAAGCTGCTCATAATTATATTCTGATGAACTGCTTTGAAGTGGAACCGTTCATAAAGTAAGATGTTATTCCTTCAACTCAATTTGTCCATGTAATTTATTTCTTTATGTTATTTTCAATGTAGTTGATATAAATTATTATTTTTAAGGATGTTTTGTGATATGTGGAGACAACAAGATCCTTACATCAGCGATGATAAAATTGGATTAAAACTTTATACAGAGTTTGCACATTGGTTCAACGATCATGTAAGTATTAAATTTATGTACACATTATTTATTGGTTATCAAGCATATATCATATAGATACTTATTATGTTTCCCTGATTTTTTAGACTAATAATCCTTCGTCGAATGTTGATAACATTTTCATTAAATCCTTAGCACAATGGCCATTATCTAGAGTGAATACATATGCTAGATATTTTGTGAATGGTACAAGTTTCAGGTTCATTCTTTGGGTTCTTCAAGAGCAACTCAAAATTGGAGGGTATGAGTGCAAGGTCAAACTATTGGTGCAAATCAACAAGATTATTATGAAAAGCTAAAGAAGATTGTTGAAGTTGAGTATCCTGATTGGCCTATTAAACACACTGTATTGTTTAACTACGAATGGTTTAATCCAACTCCAAATGTAAGAACTAAAGTACATCAAGATTATAATCTTGTTGAAGTAAATCATAGAAAAAGATTGAACAAATATGAACCATTCATTCTGGCATCTCAAGCTGAATAAGTGTACTACTCAACATATCCAAGCTTTCGAAATGATAAATAAGATTGATGGGCTGCGAGTAAAATAAAGCCACAGAGGACCATTTTTATGTCGGTAAGCTCATCTACGCAAACACTTGAATCCCTAACTTTTCAAGAAGATGTTACGGTAGCACATGCAATTCAAGATAATTCACTTGATCTGGATCCAATCCGTAATGATCCAACTAGTGCTTTACTTGAAATTGAGGATGTCAATGAAGTCTCAAATGATGAAGAAGATGAATATGAATTGTAATCCAAGACAGTATCAGACGAAGAACTTGAACTTGAGGATATAAATGATAGTGACTGAGTATTTATATCTCTGATTATATTTAGAAACATGAATTTTTTTATGATTTTTTTGATTATTCAATTTAATTCAATATAATTCTTTTACATCTATGGTACTATGAGGGGTCATGGACAATTCATAGCTAGGAGGGGTCGGCTGGCATGGGCAGCGACTCTTCTTTCGATGTACCACATGATAGCTTCTCCAGACAAGAGCAACATATCCATGAGACATCTACTGATAAGATGCCCGGATCATTTGTCGGGCCATCCTCAGGCGACAGTACTTCATTTGGTGGGAGGAGAAGGCTTCTACTGGTTGATGGAAAGTAAGTATATTTCTATCTTCATATTAATTTGTTTATATAATTGTTATATTATTAAATTATATCTTATATTTTACTAAATTTGTATAGATTTATAGAGAGACATATTGTCTCAAGGCGCATCACAAATATATTTAAGAGGCGTATAGATCAAGATTTCGTTTCGAAGGGCTATATGTTGGGAGAGTTTGTAAGAATAAGGAGGAGAGGAGTTTTAGGTAGGTAACTTATAATATAATTATGCTGATACAATCTTAAAACTTATCTCATTTATTATATTAGCTAGCTGCATTTATTATTATAAACATATTTAGATTATTTTGATTTTTGTTTCAATTTTGATATAGAATTATGCGTATAAGGTTATTATACAAGAATTGAATGGTTCTTAATTGCATTCATAATGTCATATTATCAACATTTATGTGTTTCATTTATTTGTTACTCTCTTTATATTCATAATTTTTTTTTCTTGTAGAAAGAATTTGAGTGGATCCAGTCCTAACTCCTTTTGTTAGAAAGGCTAGGACTTCACTCGCTCACTGTCGATACTCTGATAATTTATGTTACTAGCAGAAGGCATCAAAATGCTCCGATCATATCTCTGATTCAATATGGAATGAATGACAGCAGAAGTGGATAGATCCTGAGTGGCGTAAGAGGTCGGCCATAGCTAGCTCGAACCGTTGATCCAAGAAAGGTTGTTCGAGCACTGATCTTTCCTGCCACACAGCGGGATCCATTTCGATTGAAAAACATCGGTGTCATTTAATAAGTATAATAAATTATTTATTTTGTATACATATTAATGATAAATTTTTTAAATTAGCATAACTATAAATTTGAAACATTATTTTTCAGAGACTGAAGGAAGACGTCGATCCAGGGCATTGGCGGGCTGTTCAAGGCAACCCATGTGAAAAAAGATGGGTCTTTGGTCGATAGTCACTCCCAGCATATTGAAGTAAGTAAATCATTAAAAATATGATGTGTTTATTCATATATTTATACCTTTGATATAAGTTATACTATATTGATATGTATTCATTATAGGCACATGTGGACGAGATGTTATCTTAGGCCTCTCGGATCACACAACCATTAGTGGAGGAAGGGTCCATGCCCAATCCTTTACCACAGGAGATCAGCCGCATCTTCTTAGATGTTGTTGGCGCACAGCCAAATGATCGTAGAGTCTATGGTCTAGGCGCCAAAGCTTCTGTATTCTTCGGTCGATGTGTTCCTCTTCTTCCAATCAGGGTGATACCGGCGACTATGCATATATTGAGCATTCCATCATGGAACATGTGAAATCGGATATGATGATCAAGATCTCGAACATCCATCGGGAACACCGACAATAGCTCGATCGTTATGAGCAACAGTTGCAGGAGATGCGCCAGTTAATTATGCAAATATCACGGTCGACACAATTTACTAGTCTACCTTTAGCTCCGGATGACCCTCCCTTCAGCTAATCAGCATTAATATTTATAGATTTTGTTATATTTTATGAGTATTATATGTATCTGCTACTCTTTTTGTAATTATATGCTATTGATTTGTAATATAAATATTTAATTTTTATATATTTTATTTTAATTTTCAATGAAGAATTCTGTTTGTGACTGTCTCTTATTTTAATTTAATATTATTTGAGCTAGTTATTAAAATTAGTTATTTTATTTTTAATTAAAAATTTAAAAAATTAGCGATGCTATTATGGCGTTGCTAATCTCGTCACTAATTAGGGACGCTAACCCTTAGTGTTGCTAATTTCAGCAGCGACCATTGATTTAGCGGCTGATTTTTTTGCGTGACTATTGCATTACTAATTGGATTAACAACGCCTTTTTAGGATTAGCGACGCCAAAATAGTATCGCTAATCCTAAAAAATCTTGTAGTGATTGGACTTGTTATGCTTATTGAGCTTCCATATCGAAACATCAAACGTTGGTGGTGATTAGATGTTGGAAAGCAGCCTCTGAAGGTGCTCCAACTATTTGGATTCCAAGGCTGAAACGAAGCCACACAGACTCCCTATTATTGTGATCTA
Source organism: Calamus simplicifolius (assembly GCA_900491605.1). Lineage (NCBI taxonomy): Eukaryota > Viridiplantae > Streptophyta > Magnoliopsida > Arecales > Arecaceae > Calamus > Calamus simplicifolius. Next base: position 813,450 of record UESW01003875.1, read on the forward strand.
CATCTTTAAAACAAGATCACCGAGGAGAGTTCCATAATAATATAGGCATAGAGGTACTCGGAAAAGAAAATGAGAGTAGTGGAAGTAGTCTAGCTATTTTTTTAAAATCTGATATTTTTTCTATTGCTAAATTTAAAAGTTAAGCAGTTTAAGAAAATACGCAAGTCTTGATATATCTTTCTATATTGAAGATGCTTTTTGTACCGTTCATCCCATCCGCATGATAAAATAACCTTCCAAATAATAAGTTTTAAATGTTAGTCTTAATCAAATGGTACACCCTTCGTTTTAACCATTTGCATGGAAGAACCACTGTCTGGAAAGATTTCTTCTTGTTTATTCTTATTTTGTTTTTGTTATTTGCCCCTTGGAGGGAGGGCTAGCTCCAGCATTCCCTCACATATGACTTCGGCCAGGTACATGGAGGGAGGAATGAGATGACAGATAAGTGGACATCACAACGAAATAGTCAAGTCATGATTACCGAATGATCGATATCCACTTTTTGTCTTGGAAATGTGATTGATACTGACAACGAAAATTGTGGTGTTACACGAAAAGAGCACCCTGCAGAAGTCCTGATGATGAAAAAAATGAAGATTTTAGCGCATATCTCTTGCCTAACAGCACCATCCATGGCGGATCCTTTATTTTTATTTTTATTTTGAGTGGCCTCAGAGTCCATCGACTAAAAGTGCCATGTTCATCTCCTCCAGGGTCTTGAATTCAAAAGTCATTAGAAGGCTGCATTTACAGCAACTGTATTCACAAGGGGAAGTCGTTTCCTTCTTCGATCATTGCCCGAGCCTTCCAAAGTGATCCATTCTTATGTTTATTAATTTCTTTTGGAGTACATTCTGAGAGTGAAAGGGCACATGCATTAAATGGACACTACAGAGACCAATTTTTATTTCTTACGATCCATATTTCCATCTATTTTCAAATAACTAGACTCAACTTACATTAAGATGTCCATGCATTATATTTCCAGGCTTGTGGTCTTAGATTATATTTCATATGTCCCATTCATAGAAGCAAGAAATAGTACTTGCAGACCAAACTGAAGCTTGTTATTTGAAATGTACTTGGATTTACTCTGGGACTGAATTTCCCGTGTGTCCCCAGCAAACCAAATAAGTCTTGCAGGAGCTACTACTAAAATAAACTCTTACAAGAAATTTATAGAGATTTGCTGTGTATTTCTAAAACAACAGGTGGTTATACAATCAATCAACTATAGGCTATAGCCTCAATGAGGTTTAGAGTTTAATCACTAGTCTGCACCCACTTCTTCTCTTTTGGGTTTTTTGAATCTCTGGCCTTTAGTGATTTCTCTCTTCTGGCAATTTATAGAGGTCAAGCAAATGTAGTAGCGCAGGAGAGGTGAGATTTCCTTCAGTTCTTTTTATTATTCCATATATCCCTTGTGGAGATAAATGGCAGTTATGGAGAACCCAGATCTTGTGAAACAACTTCAATCTGCTCAGTCCGGTGACAATGAGGGCCATAACTTGAAGATTCTCGAACTAGATTAATAATTTTACAAGTTGTTTGAGCCTAGTTTCAGCAATATTAATGCTTCCTCACTGTGCTTCTGACTCCTACCATATCATGTGTGTTTCCTCCAACAAAGGAACACTGTTCTTTATCAAACGAAGTGCTAACAGCTAGCTTTATTTTTTAAGTAAAAAATCCAGCAATAATCCTTTAAGGAGGTTAATACGCATGGACTTTTGCACCCTTTCAGTTCTATCCCTTTTAGAAAGAAGGTATAGAAGTCTGAATTCAAACGGTAGTAGGCCTTTCAGCTGGTTATCTTCTAAGATTGCAGAAGAAAGGACAACTTTCAGGTTGCACTTGGTGGCGCGCTAAAGTTATTCCAGAACAAGCATATAGTTATTTCAGCTGGTTCTCTTCTACAGCATCGCAGAACTTAGTTGACGTAAGTGGAATCCACCACCAAAGATATATTTTTCTCTTAAAATCAGGCATGAATACGAAGAAGACGATTTTAACTGTATCCTTATATTTACAAAAGACACGCAAGAGTCTCCATCTCCCAATGGTACTCATATTGAAGATTTATCCAGAATTTATTGTGAGAATACATGCCAGTAAGCATTTAGCCCTACATCAATTATATGTTAGAAAGATTTTAGATACTTATTCAGAATAAAAAAAACTTAAATAAAAATTTTTAGCTAATTTTTTTTATATGAGATCCTAAATTATGATAAATGGTAATAGAGCGAATTTAACTCATAGTCCATACAAATTAGGAAACATTAAATTTGAATGTGTATTTGGATATAAATATTTAACCTAGTGGAAATTACATTGCGGTTTGAAAGGAGAAAATATCTGAGAATTCATGCTGGAGAGTATTTAGTCTCGTATCAGTCATGTAGAAGAGTGTGAATACTTATATAGGAATCTTTTTTTTTTTTTACTCTTCCTTAAATATTTATACAGATCAAAAATTCAAATATGTGAGAAATTGTAACACTTATGTTTTGGCTGCCAATGTCCTGACTATATATTTATGAAATCTAAATTCACCTCAAGTTTTCATCATCCAGCCTGGAGTTTTAAAGGACTGAAAAGAAAGAGTTTCCACGGCGCCCTGAAAAAAAGTACCAAGAGAGATGAAACTATGGTCTGAGCTGTTCTTACCTGTTAGAGAGGGTATTTTAAGAGGATGAATAATTGCTTCATTAAATCCAACCGAGTCCATATACTAATGCGAAGATGAAGTCCTTAATTAAATCCAGATATCTATTACTGTGAGAGTCTGGTAGATGAGAAACATAAGCAACTCAAATTTCTGGTTTCTTTGCTCGTATGGCTATCTTTCTTTATGATACACGCCGTATCTTTTGCACACCATAAAATAACGCAAAAGATTTCAACGGTGATGGTAACAAGAGTACTAGCTAGTGATAAGATCAAAAATATTAAATAACTTAAATAGCAAAAGTTGATCTAAATAGGATGCCAAAGAGGTGGTTCCTCGCAATTAAGTTTCTTTTTGGGTACAGAATGGAACATTTCAACAGCGATCAGCATGTGGCAGCCAGCGAGAAAATACTTCTGTGATAGAGAAAGAGGCCAAATTAAATGTGAGCATCAGCAAACCTCTGTAAGAAGGCTTGAATGCAATCAGACACGGAGAAGTCGTGCCACGATGAATAGCATAAATAGGAATAGGGGAAAGAGCTGATGGCAGAGGCAATGCCTGAGATGCCTCATTTAGTGGTCAGCCGTCGTTGCCCTTCGTTATGCTCTACCCTTTGCCCTGGCCCTCCCCATTCAAGTTCGCATTTACGGCGCCCAACCACCCACAATCCCATCATCGTCTCTCTTCTTAAATAAACTATAGAAAGTTATTGCTGCAATCCCGATAGAGACAAAAGCAGCCATTTTTTTTTTGGGTGTATATTTTCCATCCAATTGATGAAAAAATTAAAACATGAAATTTTTATCAGAAAAAGAAAGAGTCTGAAATTTCTTATTCTCTCCAATTGGTTTTGTTTTTACCCCTCTCTTCTGGCAAAAGTCATGCATCCTCCTCCTCTGTGTTGTTTGGCAGGGATGCAATACTTGAGTGGTAATGGAACCTAACAATGCAACGGCTATCTCACGAACCTAATTATCAGAGCTATTAATTTGAATGCAAATTCGAGTTTCAAATCTCCATATCTCTAATCAATATTCAAGCCCATAGCAACCACACTATATCAAATGCGCCACAATAAATACGTCACCATGCAGTTATTACCAGACTATCCAAAGCATATCCTCTCGCGCGAGTAGAGTTGCAAGATGGAAATTGAGTGTTTGCTGTATAGTAGGCACTGTGTAACTCGCACCCTCAATAAGCTTATAAATGTAGGCCTACCAAATTTATAGATAGAAGATAATAAATATGCATAGAAGTCACAGCATACACAGAAATTAAGAAGATACGGGCATGTGGGACTCTCTCACTCAAACATAGTTTCTTGTGATATTTTCTGATAGGCTTCATTAACCTCTCTGCAAGGCTTCATTGATGTCTCTCTCGCAGACATTGAATGGCACCACGAAAGAGGTATGAGAGAGAGAGGCTGGACTCTAGTTTGGAGGCCGTGGTCATACGAATAGAATCACCAATTTGAATCCCTTCTTAAATGGGGGAAGTAGTGGGAGGGGCCGGAGGGTGTGTTTAATTTTCATGGCCCTGGGGAATTGTACCCGTCTGAATGTCGGACTCTGGCGGCCCCGGCTACTTCATTGCAAGAAAGATTCTGGCCTTTTGAAACGTCACTCTCGCCCCTCCAACCGTTGGGACTTGGGAAACTGGATGCATGATCTCCCTGGATCCGTCGCCGGCCTTTCTTTGGTTCTCCTCTCTCCCAGACCCCAGACTCCCACTCCCGCTTCCCTCGCGATAAGTTCCTGTTTGGGCGCAGGAGTTGTTTTCCTGCCGCGAGATGGAGACCTACGTACGGAACTTCCGACAGTACTTGGGCGAGGACCATCGCGCTTCGCCCCGCAACCACAATCATAGCCCATGCGATGGCCGCGTGTGACCTCCTAATTCGATCAGCTCCTTGTGCATTGCACCAACCCTCGTTCAAATATTTACCCATGTTGTAGAAGGATTCATCCGGTTTTTTTTTTTTTTTTTTTGTAGGCGGGTGATCACATCAATATAGGGTGAGTCAAATCCGAATTCATCCGTCTTTGTATCGCTTAGTCGCATCCATGTTGTGTCACTGCTGAATATGAATGGAAAGCTGAGTAGCGAAATACCTATCACAATATCTGCTATAAAATTTTATACATATTTATACTTAAAAAAAAATTTATATAATTCATATCCATTTCACTATCTATTATCATACTTATGTTGAACCCACACTGTATCTACAATCCATTATTTTAATTTTTTTTAAAAAAATTAATTATTAGTTCTAACAAAATTTAAAGGTTAAAAATACAAAAAATCATATAACTTCAATATTAGTAAAACATAATTAATTTTAATTACTAATAATAACATCAACATAAATATAATAAAAAACTTAAATGTATTTCAAGTTTCTATGATATAAAAAATATAAAATGGAAAAGTAAACATTAACATAAACTATCTCTACAATTAAATCATATAAAAATTGATATAATTAAGTAATTTTAATGATAAACGTAAACATGCATGAGGTGGAGTGGGATGGAGACATCGCATTTTTTTCTTCTTCTTCCTTTTTTTTTTTGGTTTAATATTAACTTCCATGGTCCATTCCAAATGAGTTAAGCATTAGGGATAGATGATGTAACTACAAGAATAGTAATTGCAAGTAATACCTTTCCTTGGTCATCTCGAACCATAGTACCAGCTCTTGCTTAGCTCTTGCTTTGTATGGATGAACGAATAATTCAAGATAAATTTTAACAAAACCTAATTGTAAGGGCTACCAAGACACAAAATTTGGTTGAGGAGGATCTACTGAGTCACTTGAGGTATAACCGCATATGCTAGACTTTTAATTTGCAAAAGCTTGAGTTGAATTAATGAATTCCACTGTCCATCCAATAGCTTTCCAAATCACCTAGCTTGGATTGAATTGTTTTTGTTGGAATAAAGGTTTAATCTTTTCTTTCCATATGGTACAGAGCATATAAAGTTGGAGGGTTTGATCATTACAGTCCAGAGATTACTGTAATTGATTGGAATTAGCTAAGAATAAAGTGATCAAGGAGTCACCATACTGGAAAAAACAAAAAAAGATGGCCAAAAGTTTCTTTTGATTACACCTACATATAGCTTGAATAGAATGGATTCTATGAGACATAAACGAAGCAGCTGGAAGGTCATCGCTTTATAGCTTCCATAAAAATAATAGTAATCTTTGTTGAGCCTTTACCTTACAAACCTACTTCCCTTTTGGTAAAGGCACCTTTACAATATTAGCTGTTAAGTACCTAGATAGATCCTTCATAATAATTCTAGATTTGTATCCTGCTCCCCAATATAATAAATCTTCATTGGCCTTTTCAGCGACAACGGTATTGGTTATCTAAGAGACAATGGAAGGATGGAAAACTTTTTCAAGCTACGAAATATTTAAATAGCCATTTGGTAATCAAAGCTAATCCACTGTAGTAAATGCTTCTAATGCTTATACATCATAAATAATAGGCCATCAATATAGTGGTAAAAGATGTTCATAGAAGTCCTACTACTAATAGGCCACATAAGCTTATCTTTAATGTAGATAAATGAATTACAAATAGTCCATAGCCTACTATAAGTCCTCTAATCACCCTAAAAATGATACATAACATATAGTAATCGAGCACAAAGGTGTCCGGGATTCAAAATTAGCCTTCTGATTGATCGGTAAATTAATGTGGCTACCAATATAAGATTCTTATAATAGTTAACCAACAATGGTCCTTAGGTTGACATATGATGTTCGAATAGATTGTATGAAGAACTAATTGATAGGAATCATGGCCCCTAAAAAGCTTCAAATAGATTACTGAAACCAAATAAAACTAGAAGATACAACCACACTGGAAATAATATGAGTAGTTATAAAACATAACACTGACCTAATTAGCATAAGCCTCCTAGCAAAAGATAAAGAACTCTATTTCCAACCATCAAATTTTGTATTAAACTTATCCTTGAGGGGTTGAACATTAGATACCATTACTCTGGTCCTTGAATAGAAAATCTTAGTTTCCTAAATTTTTAACTCTTTGAACTCTAAGGTAGTGTTTGATAGAAAAAACACTATCCCTGGATAAGTGTATGAGATAGAGTTTATCCTCTGGCTATCCCTAGGGATATTCTCTGGCTATCCCATTGATCATATCAAATACAAAAAGGTAAATTCATAGGATAATTTTTTTTATTCTTATTTGAAGGGATAACCAGCTATTCCTATATTCCTTAGGAAATAAATTGATGGGATAACCCATGGTTAACCATGGTTAACCATGTGTTATCCCTCTGGTTAACTTTATTGGTTAACCATGGGTTATCCCTCTGGTTAACTTTATTCCCAGCTATCCTTCTTAGTTATGGCTTTTGGGAATAGTTAACCATGGGTTATCCCTCTGGTTAACTTTATTCTCAGCTATCCTTTATAGTTATGGCTTTTGGGAACCCTCTTATTTCCTATTTCAAACACAGCCTAAGAATAGAGATAAGATCATTAGCAATGACATCATGGGTTTTGGGATTAAAGAAGACCATAGACTTATATAAATTGATAGATTGACCAAATTGGTGGGAATAGAAGGGGATGGCTTCTTTCAATGCTCAACAATCACAGTGTCATAGCAAATAATCATCCATAAAAAGAAGATAACTAATTTACAGGCAATCCTTATTTGGCCTATAACCAGTGATACAAACTTGCTACTTCAATCTTGAGAAATATAGTCATCATTTCAACACAAAATAAAAAGATATGGAGAAAGTGGAGAAACCTAATGGAGAGCCATTGTGTTGGCCCAGATGGCAATCCAAGAGGGGGGGGGGTGAATTGGGTTCTTAAAAATTTAAGTCTTTTTAACTTTAGTTGATTAGTTAGCAAAATGTGCAAGTGAGAGGCTAACTTTAATCAATACACAAGCAAATAATAAAGAGAGATAGAGAGAGAGAAATATAGCACGGCAAACACAAGATAATTTTATAGTGGTTCGGTGCAACCAACACCTACGTCCACTCCCAAGATTCACTTGGGTCCACACTATAATCTCTTCGATTACAGCCGAGTTGTTTTACAAGTTCACAACTCAAACTTGTTGTTTTCCGGGATCACAACGAACCCAGCCGGTTTTACACGGGCTCACCAGCACAAAACCCTACACGTTGTTTTTCACGGGCTCACAACTAACCCAACACAAGCACTCCGGCTTGCAACGAGGTATAATAACCTCCACTGATTCAATCCACTGATTGAATCAGCAAACAACCAAAATAACAGAGTTTAAATATAGAAACGCTCCCCTTGAGCAAATATACAAATAAAGTATAAAAAGGGTTAGAAAAGCCTGATAAGATTGCAGATGGTTGTGGCTTTGGCTTTCTTCCTTCTCCTCTTTAACTCCTCTTGAAGTATTGAATCAGGCCTCAGCAAGATTCTTGACCGTTTGAAAACTTTGGAGTTGAGATGAAGCTTTTTCTCCTTTTGTTGAATGTTGAAATCCTTCGATTTGATCTTTGAAAAGCTTTTGGATTTTCTTTTGACTCTTGTGGATTGATGATCTGGAGCAGACGAAACTTCCTCTTTGATTTCACTCCTTTTGAATCACTCTATTTTGAACTAGAAGATTTTTCCAATAAAGCTCTGTTTTTCCCTCTTTTTGGATAAGGCAGTAATCTCTTTTCTTTTTTTTTTTTTTTTTTTGATTTGAAAAGAGCTCCTCTATTTATAGATTCTGCAAAATATATCCGTTAGAAACAAGAAAAATAGCCGTTATTCAAAAATTACCGTTGAGCTGATGTGGCATCCAAAAAAAATCGCGTCCAGATTCCGTGGAGTCGGCTCGAGCACTGCGTGAGTCGGCTCGAACACTCGATTCCAGAAACACCTAACTTTCAAGGGTCGACTCGAGATATGCGGGAGTCGACTCGAGAAGTGCTCAAAAATGAGCCTCTCTGCCGTCTGAGTCGAGTCGGCTCGCACAGTCCATGAGTCGGCTCGCGAAGGTTCAGGGGTCGACTCTTGAAAACTCAAGTGTCGACTCAGGACAACATTGAAAAACAGACATTTGGGGAGTCGACTCGGAAACCCTTGAGTCGGCTCGGGAGCGATACAAAAATCAGAAAAATGTTCTGATAGACTTTAAAACTCGTCCCAAATAAATTTAAATATAAATGTGACTTGAATAGAATTGATTTGATCATCAATTCAAGACATTTTCCATTAAGTTATTGATTATCAAATGAGTAGTATAAGAATTTTTTTGAAATCTCAAGTTTAATTCATGAAATCTCAAGTATAATCTCAAGTATAAAAATTCTTTTTAATTGATTCAAGAACTCATTGAATTAAACATTGATAGTTTATATTTTTCATTTTTAAATAAACTCATGGTATTTGATAAATAATTCATTGTTTCTATTAATATATTCATGGCTTTTGGAAATCATCAAAATCAATAGAGTTGGGGCAATTATGTTTCAATAATTTCTCAACAATCTCCCCCTTTTTGATGATGACAAAAACATTGAGTATATGCATTATAAAATTAAAAAATTTATGATACCAAAATCAACTTTTGTGTTCATGGAAAGGCTCCCCCTCAATGAGGTAGCTCCCCCTATGAACCTCAATTTTATAATTCATTCAAAATTTTTCAAATTCAAAAACTTAAGCAAATAAACCTTTTTCTTTATGAAATTCAAATTATCTCTTCCCCTTATATGAAACATATATTTTCTTTTTCTTATTTAATTCTCTCCCCCTTATTTAATTAGGGCAATTAAAAGCATATAAGGTTTAAACAAATCTCTTCCTCTTAAATATGATGATGCATATACGATTAAATCATATAAATCTCTCCCCCTTTTTTGTAATCAACAAAAAGGTTGAGATGCATCAGAGCATCAACTTGATTAAATTCATTCGAATTCATTCAGCATCTAAGTTATCAATTGAGTATTGAGATATTCAAAATTATATCAAATTAAACATAAGCATTCAAGGATATTCAAAGGTACTCATAATTGAAATGAACATAACTTTTCTCATTACTTCAAAAGTATGTCAAATTACATCAAAATGTAACATAATCTCATTGTAATGAAATTAAACTAACTTAAATTCATCAAAGTTCAAATACAGTCATATTAAAGCAAAACTTCCTAGATACAATCTAGTAAGGAAATCTAGAAATACAAACTATGATAAGTATCAAAATCATTTGACACGCTTGAAAACTATACTCTTTAAGTGTCCAATCATTTCCATGATATCATCCTTTTGTGATTTGTTAAAGTCATTCATAGTTACTTGTATCTGATCAACTGCAGCATCAATATCTCTTCTTAACTGATTAGTTCTATCAAGATACACATTGGATCCATCAGCTATCCCTTGAAGTCTTTCAAATATCTTCTTAAGCTCAGCATTGAGTGAATCCACATGGGTACCAACAGAAAATGAAAGTAAGTCAAGTCTTGAAATGATGTCTTCCTTTAATTCTCTAATATCTTCTCTCAATTGACCAATTTCATCTTTTCTTTGATTATCAAATTCTGCAAACATAGCTCTAAGTGACATAACTGCTCATCTGAAAATCTCACAGAAGAAGATGAAGTCTGAGGTGGAGGAGAATAATGCATGCTAGGTCCTGCCTCAGACGGTCCAGCAACAGAAGGTCCAGCCTCGACCTCAGCTCTAATGTCTTCAACTCTGTCCTCCTCAGCTCTAACATCTTCTTGACCTTTTCTTATCCAACTACCATTAACTTTCTTGAAGCCCATGCGGTGAATAGTGGCCAATGAATAGTAGTCAGTATGTCTCAAATTTCTCCTGGGCTCACTATCACTAATTTCAATTCCTTGGCTTCTGAATAATTGTGTCAAGATCATGCCGTAGGGAAGACAGGATTTCTCTTACTCCCACAATCAGCTATATACCATAATATCATAATGGGTAAGTTGATTGGCTTGCCTGAAACTACAGCATCCATAACAAAGATATCCCTCTCAGACACGTAGTCAAAACGGCCTGTCTTAGGGAAAAGAATCCTGCTGCAGATGTTATGAAGCAATCTCAAGTCCAGTGGCAGCTGATTGGCAAAAACTTCTTCAAATCCCTCAAAATTTCTATTCAATAATCTTGTGAGGGCAGGTGACCTATCCTCTGGGTCAAAAGTGGAAGGTCCTGATAGGGGTAAGTCCAATAATTTAGAGAGAATGATGGCAGTGACATTCAAACCAACTCCTCTAACAATGCTGACCAATCCATTGTCCCCTCTAGTCAAATTTTTATAAAACTCTTTAACTAATGCTGGGTATGTAGGACAGTCTAAGGAGCATATCTTTTCAAATCCCATTTCCTTCAACTGTGACCCTACAAGCAATCCCTCTCTCTCAAACAAATCAAAGTCAAACTTCCTTCCTGTAGTAATGACTCTACTCGCAAGGTGATCTACCTGAGGAGTAGTGGCAGTAGGAGCAGGCGAGTCGTCCGAAGAGGAAGAAGGCGAAGAGTCCGGAGTCGGCTCGCGAACGGGTCGACGCACGGTCTTCTTTCTTTTCATCCCGGCACCGCTACTACTAGCACCACGGGTTTTGGGGGCCATTGAATCAAAGTGGAATGATTGTTTAAGGATTTTGGAAGATTTTGGAAGGTTTGAAGGGTTTTGGAGGGTTTTGAAAATGATTTGGAATGATTAGAATCGATCGATGGGTCGGCTCGTGCCCTAATAAAGCGATTTGGGACCACGTCGAGTCGACTCGCGCAAAGCATAGAGTCGGCTCGGGTAAGTCACAGAGCGCAGACTCGATCTCGAGTCGACTCGCTCAGAGAAGGGGTCGACTCCTGAGTTTCAGCAGAAACTCGAGTCGACTCCGATACTCTCGAGTCGGCTCCGAAACCATTTCAGAGTAAAAAATCAAATTTTTCAGAGTGTCTGAAATGAACCCGGATTTGATCTTTGAGTATGATTAAAAATCATGGATTTTGATAGATCAAATTGATATGAGTTCTAGATAAAATTTCCTTAAGATTTTGAGAAATTGAAAGAACTCTAGATATATTTCCTTAGAGGTTTCAAAATCTATCCAAAAGGGTTACAAATTCCTAACTCTCCTCTAAGATAACAAAATCTTTCTTCACTTAAAGGTTTTGTAAAGATGTCAGCTAATTGTTCTTCAGTGTTAACATAATCAAGACAAATTTCATTATTAGCTACATGTTCTCTTATAAAATGATATCTAATTTCTATGTGTTTTGTTCTTGAATGTTGAATTGGATTTTTAGTTAAATTGATTGCACTAGTGTTATCACATCTTATGGGTGTTTTATCAAGTGTGATACCATAGTCTTCAAGTTGTCGCTTAATCCATAGGATTTGCGCACAGCAACTTCCAGCTGCTACATATTCAGCTTCAGTAGTTGATAATGCAACTGAATTTTGCTTTTTGCTAAACCATGAGATTAAGTTACTTCCTAAGAATTGGCATGCACCACTTGTGCTTTTTCTATCTAATTTACATCCAGCATAATCAGAATCAGAATATGCAATTAGGTTTAATGTTGAGTCTCTAGAATACCATAAACCTACATTTTTAGTTCCACTTAATATCTTAAGATTCTTTTAACAGCAATTAAATGTGATTCTTTAGGTTCAGATTGAAATCTAGCACATAAACATACAGCAAACATAATCTGGTCTACTTGCTGTTAAATAAAGAAGGGATCCGATAATACCTCGATAATATTTTGATCAACCTTCTTACCTTCTTCATCTTTGTCCAGCTTGCATGAAGGACTCATTGGAGTTCCGAGGGGTTTCATTGATTCCATACCAAACTTTTTGAGTAGTTCTCTTGTGTATTTGGTTTGGTTGATAAAGATTCCCTCTTTGCTTTGTTTGATTTGGAGTCCAAGGAAGAAGTTGAGTTCTCCCATCATGCTCATCTCGAATTCTCCCTGCATCAACTTTGCAAATTCTTGACAAAGAGAATCGTTAGTAGCACCAAAAATAATGTCATCAACGTATATTTGTACTACAAGCAAATCTTTATTTTTTCTTTTCAAAAATAGTGTTTTATCAACATTTCCTCTTGTAAAATCATTTTCAATTAAGAATTTACTTAATCTATCATACCAAGCTCTAGGTGCTTGTTTCAAACCATATAAAGCTTTGTGCAATTTAAAAACGTGATTTGAAATTCATGATCTTCAAAACCTGGTGGTTGTTCTACATAAACTTCTTCATTTATAAATCCATTTAAAAATGCGCTTTTAACATCCATTTGAAATAAGTTGAAATTCATATGACATGCAAATGCAAGTAATAATCTAATGGCTTCAATCTAGCTACAGGTGCAAAGGTTTCATCAAAATCAATACCTTCTTCTTGATTATATCCTTTTGCAACTAATCTAGCTTTGTTTCTAATTACTATGCCATTTTCATCTAATTTATTTCTAAAAACCCATTTTGATCCTATTACTGAATGATTTTTAGGTCTTTCAACTAAGAGTCCAAACATTATTTCTAGTAAATTGATTTAATTCTTCTTGCATTGCTAACATCCAATTATTATCTTTTTCAGCTTCTTCAATAGTTTTAGGTTCAATTTGAGATACAAATGCAAGATGATTACTAATATTTCTCATTGATGATCTAGTTCTTATTCCTTGAGATGGATCACCTATAATCAATTCCTTAGGATGACTATAAGCATATCTCCAATCTCTTGGAAGATCTATATCATTATGATCATTATTAACATCATCACCTTATGTGAATCATTATCTTTAGCTTCTTGTTCATGATCAGAAGATACTTCAATATTAAGTTTTTCAAGATCTTTTTCAATTATGTTTGTATCTTCCTCATCATCAATCTTTTCAGAACTTGATGCTAAAGATTCATCAAAAACTACATGAATGGATTCTTCTACTAATTAAGGTTTTCTTGTTAAACACTCTATAGCTTTACTAGTGTTGAATACCTAAAAAATTCCTTCATCAGATTTAGCATCAAATTTTCCTAAGTTATTTTTACCATTATTATGAATGAAACATTTACATCCAAATGCATGAAAGTATTTTATATTTGGTTTTCTTTCATTCCATAATTCATAAGGTGTTTTCTTTAATATTGGTCTTATTAAGCTCTATTTAAGATGTAGCATGCTGTGTTAATAGCTTCCGCCCAAAAGTACTTTGGTAGGTTGCTTTCGCATAGCATGGTACGGGCCATGTCTTCTAAGGTTCTATTTTTTCTTTCAACTACACCATTTTGTTGTGGAGTCCTAGGGGCTGAAAAATTATGATTAATTCCATTTTCAGAAAAAAACTTTCAAATAAGTGATTTTCAAATTCAGTTCCATGATCACTTCTTAGAGACACTATGGTAGTGTTTTTCTCATTTGTGACTTTCTTGAAGAATTTCAGAAATATCGAGAAAGTCTCATCTTTGTGAGCTAAAAACATACCCAAGTGTATCTAGAATAATCATCTACAATCACTAAGACCATATTTCTTTCCTCCTAGACTTGTGGTTCTAGTTGGTCCAAAAAGATCCATGTGAAGTAGCTCTAGTGGCCTAGAAGTTGAAACAATATTTTTAGATTTGAAAGAACTTCTAGTTTGTTTTCCAAATTGACATGCATCACAATTTTGTTATTTTCAAAATCTAGTTAGGTAAACCTTTAACTAAATCCATTTAATTAATTTTGAAATAAGGTGTGTGCTTGCATGACCTAATCTACGATGCCATAACCAACCAATCTCATTTATATTAGCATTATCAGCAATTAAGCAATGATTACTTTAGATAATTTGTCTAAGTCAACTAAGTATACATTGCCATTCTATAACCAGTAAAAAAATGCTATTATCAATGGAATTAGAACAGTGCAGATAGAAGATTTAAATGAAACATTAAAGTTTTATCACATAATTGACTTATACTAATTAGATTATGCTTTAAACCATCAACATAAAGTACATTTCAATAAATGTAGATGGAGTTATTTGAACTTTACCAAGGCCCATAATTTGACCTTTACCATTATCGCCAAATGTAACAACTCCACCTTTCTTTTCTTCAGGGTGATGAATTCCTCTTTGTCACCCGTCATATGTCTTGAGCAGCCACTATCAAGATACCACTTTTTCTTTGATCTTTTGGCTACAAGACATTCCTGCAAATAATCAAACTTTATGTTTAGGTACCCAAGCTTTCTTGGGTCCTTCATGGTTAGTAGCAAAAAAATTGTTCCTTTCGGAACCCATATTTTCTTTGCTTTAACATTTAACTTTTGTTATTATTTAATGTTTTGCATTCAAAGATTTATGACCTTTTTCATTGCATTTAAAACAAGTTATATTACTTTGATTGGCTTTTACAAAAATATTCTTTAAAGATTTTTGTTTCCTAACGTATTATACCTAAACCAGCTTTATCAAAACAGCTTTTTGATTATCTAAAATCATGTTTAGTTTAGTTGAACTTAAGGTAATTTCTCAACAATGTCTTTATATTTTTAACTTCTTTCTTTAAGAATCATTTCTTTAACTTGCTGTTCTTTTCTAAAGCTAAGTTTCTAATTGATCTTTTAAATCTTTTGTTGAGTTTTTAGTTTCAGATTTCAACAAATCTATTTCTTGATTAAAATTATCTCTTTCTTTGCTAAGTTCTTCTTTTCATTAGTTAAGTTCTTAACTTCTAAAGCTAATTCATTTTTACTTTTAGCTAAGCTAATATTTCATTTTTCAAAAACTTATACTTTCTTTTTCAAAATTTAAAATCAATCATAAGTTCATTGAAAGCCTTCAAACATTTCATCAAAAGTAAATTCATCATCGGTTTTCAGAACTTACCTCATTGTCGTTGTCGTCGTTGTTGGCCATGAAGCAATATTGGCAACTTCTTTTTGTTCTTCTTCTTCCGAAGGAAGATTCATCAGACCAAGTTGCCATGTAGGCTTTCTTCTTTTTCTTGTAGGCCTTTTTCAGTAAAGGACAATCATATCTAAAGTGCCCTGGCTTTTTACACTCATAACATACTAAGGGCTCTTTCTCTTTTTCTTTTCCTTGTCCTTTTTCTTTCTTTTTCTCCTTCCATTCTTGCTCCAAATTTCTTTTTGTGGAAGGGCCTTTTTCTCATAAACTTTCTGAATTTTTTGCCAAGAGAGCAGTTTCATCATCATCTTCATCATTACTTTCACTGCTGCTCTCTTCCATTTCTGCAGCTTTGAGGGCAAGTGTTTCTTTCTTTTTGTTTCCTCCTCAACATGCTGCTTCATTGTCAGCTCATGGGTCATCAGGGATCCTAGAAGCTCCTCTAAAGGTAATGCATTGAGGTCCTTTGGCTTCTTGGATAGCAGTCACTTTGCTTCCCACGATCTTGGAAGTGACCTAAGAATTTTGCGAACAAGTCAGATTAGTATAAATTTTCCAAGACTTTTAAACCATTCACAATATCAGTGAATCTAGTGAACATGCATGTGATGGTTTCAGTTTGTTCCATTGTAAACAATTCATATTTATGAACCAAAATATTTATTTTTGATTCTTTTACTTGGTTTGTTCCTTCATGTGTTATTTCCAACCTATCCCAAATTTCTTTTGCGGAATTACATGTTGAGATTCGGTTGAATTCATTAGAGTCTAAGGAACAATATAAAATGTTAATGGCTTTAGCATTTAATTGAGCCATTCTTCTATCATTATCATTCCAATCCCTTTCGGGCTTAGGAACAATAGTGCCATCAACTAAGTGTGTGGGTGTACTAGGTCCATTATTATTACTCCCCACAATTCATAGTCAGAAGCTTGAATGAATATTCTCATTCTTGCTTTCCAATATGAATAGTTGGTTCCATTAAATAAAGGAGGTCGATTCGTAGAATGACCTTCAGCAAAACATGAACCACTTTGTGTTGCCATAAGGATCTTTAGCCCTTGATCGTGAGATCAAATTCTAAATGAGCACTTGCTCTGATACCAATTGTTGGCCCAGATGGCAACCCAAGAGGGGGGGGTGAATTGGGTTCTTAAAAATTTAAGTCTTTTTAACTTTAGTTGATTAGTTAGCAAAATGTGCAAGTGAGAGGCTAACTTTAATCAATACACAAGCAAATAATAAAGAGAGATAGAGAGAGAGAAAATATAGCACGGCAAACACAAGATAATTTTATAGTGGTTCGGTGCAACCAACACCTACGTCCACTCCCAAGATTCACTTGGGTCCACACTATAATCTCTTCGATTACAGCCGAGTTGTTTTACAAGCTCACAACTCAAACTTGTTGTTTTCCCGGGATCACAACGAACCCAGCCGGTTTTACACGGGCTCACCAGCACAAAACCCTACACGTTGTTTTTCACGGGCTCACAACTAACCCAACACAAGCACTCCGGCTTGCAACGAGGTATAATAACCTCCACTGATTCAATCCACTGATTGAATCAGCAAACAACCAAAATAACAGAGTTTAAATATAGAAATGCTCCCCTTGAGCAAATATACAAATAAAGTATAAAAAGGGTTAGAAAAGCCTGATAAGATTGCAGATGGTTGTGGCTTTGGCTTTCTTCCTTCTCCTCTTTAACTCCTCTTGAAGTATTGAATCAGGCCTCAGCAAGATTCTTGACCGTTTGAAAACTTTGGAGTTGAGATGAAGCTTTTTCTCCTTTTGTTGAATGTTGAAATCCTTCGATTTGATCTTTGAAAAGCTTTTGGATTTTCTTTTGACTCTTGTGGATTGATGATCTGGAGCAGACGAAACTTCCTCTTTGATTTCACTCCTTTTGAATCACTCTATTTTGAACTAGAAGATTTTTCCAATAAAGCTCTGTTTTTCCCTCTTTTTGAAAGATATCTCTCTTTTTCTTTTTTTTTTTTTTTTGATTTGAAAAGAGCTCCTCTATTTATAGATTCTGCAAAATATATCCGTTAGAAACAAGAAAAATAGCCGTTATTCAAAAATCTTACCGTTGGAGCTGATGTGTCATCGAAAAATCGCGTCCAGATTTCGTGGAGTCGGCTCGAGCACTCGTGAGTCGGCTCGAACACTCGATTCCAGAAACACCTAACTTTCAAGGGTCGACTCGAGATATGCGGGGAGTCGACTCGAGAAGTGCTCAAAAATGAGCCTTCTGCCGTCTGAGTCGAGTCGGCTCGCACAGTCCATGAGTCGGCTCGCGAAGGTTCAGGGGTCGACTCTTGAAAACTCAAGTGTCGACTCAGGACAACATTGAAAAACAGACATTTGGGGAGTCGACTCGGAAACCCTTGAGTCGGCTCGGGAGCGATACAAAAATCAGAAAATGTTCTGATAGACTTTAAAACTCGTCCCAAATAAATTTAAATATAAATGTGACTTGAATAGAATTGATTTGATCATCAATTCAAGACATTTTCCATTAAGTTATTGATTATCAAATGAGTAGTATAAGAATTCTTTTTGAAATCTCAAGTTTAATATCTCAAGTATAAGTATTTCTTTTTGTTTTAATTGATTCAAGAACTCATTGAATTAAACATTGATAGTTTATTTTTTTCATTTTTAAATAAACTCATGGTATTTGATAAATAATTCATTGTTTCTATTAATATATTCATGGCTTTTGGAAATCATCAAAATCAATAGAGTTGGGGCAATTATGTTTCAATAATTTCTCAATACATTGAAACTGAAAGAAATTGGAAGGAGAGACATTGATAAGAATAGCAAATTTGAAGAATATAGACAGTCCTTAATCCATTCAATCATTCTAAGAGAAAATCTTAAGTAATGAAGAAATCCTACCAAGTAATCTCAAATCACTCTATCATAGGCCTATTTCATATCCAATTTTATAGCCATAAGGGGTCTTTAATAAAGAGCATGATGAAATGAATGGAGGGCTTCTTTAATAGGAATTACATTAACTATAATCCTACTAAAGATAAAGGCACCATGTTCCTCATATATTAGTTTGTGAATAATATTCCTGGTTCTAAGGGAATTGATTTTTGTTACTAATTTATAAATTATGTTATATAAACTAATAAGCCTATAATAAAGTAGACCAGTAGGATTCTGTAATTTAGAAACTAGTGTGACAAAAGTTACTTTCCAAGCCTCTAGCCAGGGGTGAACATTAGATCAGTTCAGTTGGTTTGGTTCAAAATGGGGAAAATCTAGCCAAATCAAAATTTCTAAAAAGTCTAAATAAATCAAACCAAATTATTTTAATTCAATTTAGTTACATTTTTGGTTATGGGTCTATTATTTGGGATTTAAACCCAAAAACCTGAAAGGAGAAGGGATAACACAGTTACAGGCCTTTTGATTGGGCTTTAAGCCTAAAAATCTAAAAGTGAAAGAAATAATACAGTTATGGGACCTTTGTTTGGGCTTTAAGCTTAAAAACCTAAAAGAAAGAAGGAGCAATATGGTTATAGGCTTATTATTTGAGCTTTAAGATTAAAATCTAGGTAATTTAGCTACCCGAATAATAGGTATATAAGGAAATCAGTTCAAAATTTTTTTTTGTTTTAATCCTTAAAAAAACCCAAACAATAGATTTTTTTTTTGAAAAAACAATCAAACCAAATTGCAAAAAAGGGAACTAAATCGATCGAATTGCATTGGTTCGACCTAGCTTTTGGTTAAACCAAAATTATGCTTACCTCTACCTCTAAAATATGATCCTAAATGAAGAATTGTTTTATAGCTTGATGAATATGAGATCCAATAATATTCCAATAGTGTTTTAAAAAGCTAGAGAGAAAACTTTCAGGATATGAAGCTTTATTGAAGCCATTGATTTCAGAGTTGACCTAATTTCATTATCGATAACTTTAGCTTGCATCATCCTTCTACACTTAGTTGATAAGAAACTACCAGTTAGTGGAAGTGAAAGAGAATCATAGATAGATGGAAAAGCCGATCTACTAATAAATAGATCCATGAAAATACTTATTATCTCACCATTAGATCCCATCCTATTGTCATTATTATCTAGCTAATCTATCTAAAATGTTGTTCCTCCTTTTAATGATAGTAGTATTAAAGACATTGGGCTTTAGATTTTTACTACCAAAATACTTTATGTAGTTAAAGAAGTTTATAATAATCATGATTCTTCTAACTCAATAAGGTCATCTCCTCAAAGCTTAGGTTACCACACACATCTTCATATCATTGGAGCCTCTCAATTTCCTCCTAAAAATATTTTCACTTTTTCTTTATTCTAATTCTTTAATGCCTGTTTAGTCACTTTTGATGAGAGAGACCCAACATTGATAGGGTACCAAATTCTGAAATAATAACCCAAGATTTAGCAAAAAAGTATCAAATATTCTTAAATTCGAAGGAAGAGGTCAGTGATCAGAGCCAATAAGCGAAGATGTTGCATAGGAGCCTTCAGAAATAGACCAATCCATTTGTCATTGATGAAGGCTTTGTTCAACCTCTCCCAAATTTTGGCACCCCCCAAGTATATTATTATGCCAACTAAATTTTAATTCAAAGAAACCTTAGTCAATTAAAGCTTCCCTCCTAACAAATATGAAACTCCCTATTCTATCAATTATTAACAAAAGTTGACCATCTCTTTTCTCATCTCTAGACAAAATACAATTAAAATCTCTAGAAATTAGCATAGGATAATTCATCTCTAGAATATGCACAAGCTTTGCTCATAACCAATGTCTGATCACCCCACTAGTACTAGCATATATTACTGCTAAAATCCAAGTAGGTGAGTTATTACCAAAAACAACATTATATAAACATAGATTAGAGACATATAAATCAATATCACCTTGTCCTCTCTTCCAAAAAGCAACTAAGTGACTAGAGAGACCTATGAATTCAATTGATTTGATACATCGAGTCTATCTTAATCTCCTATGAATATTATGAATTGATACTAAAGAGAACTATTTTTCAAGAGTAACAGACTTTTATTTTATGTAATAGAAATATTCTTCTAATATTAGATATGAAGGTTAAGTTTTTGGCCCCTGGTAGTTCCATATTAAACAATTCATATATCATTGGGATTAGGATAATTAGGTATCTTATAAAGTTTTGTAGATCTACCCAGTTCAACTCCACTTGACACAATGATTATAACATTTGAACTAACCACCTGAGATGCAGATGAATTTGCACTTGAGCTACTTAATCAAATACTAGGAATGGAATCAGCTAATTGTCTCACTTGATATGTGACATCTGATGAATCAAAGCCATCGAACGCTTGGGATAGATGCTTGATCAGTTGTTGGACGTCAATTGGCTCACCGAAAATTTTGATGGCCATAAAGGGTTTCAACCTCATTATAGGAGTATGGTCTACTGCTAAAGATAGTGTAACATTAAATATTATCAATAGTTAGAGTCACCATCGAGGGAATAAAGAGTGCACTTGGATTATTTGATTCTTCTTCGCCCTAATTGGAGGTCTTCCTGATCCTAGGTTTTCAGAACTTCGATGGATAGGTAAGTACCTCCCCCTCTTTTCTTTATTAAATCCTTCTTTCCTTCCAATGAAGACAAAGAAGATGATGTACCAGAGCAAGCTGTCTCAAGAACATGTTGCCCAAAGGGCCTTAAGGAGAAATCGAAGGGGCTTTAGTATAGTTGCTTTGAGCATAAGCTACACCACCATAGTATGGATGGCACAGGTCGTTCAATTAGCATCTTCATCGGTGGAACTAAAGGAAGGAATCACAATATTTTGATTCCTCCCTCGTGTAAGATGATAGAAGATAGGTTGAGATTCCACCGTAACTCAAATAGAAGTAGGCCTAGTTGTGAACCCAGTTTCCTTTTTTTTTTTCCCTACAAGCCCCTTGGCTTGATTGATTCAACTTGCTACTTTGTATTTAGATTCCTTAGAACTAGACCCAAACTTAGTTGCCTTAATCTTTTTACCTTTGGCCTGCAATTTAATTCCTTTATCATTTGACTTCCCTAAATAAAAGGAGAATTCAAAATTGCAAAAATTGAATGCAATGCATTAGTGGCATTCATTTTAATTTCCATAAATGCCTCATTATTGACCGAGTTGAGACCCTTTAAATCCTTTAGAATAGCATATCTAGATCCTAATTCCAAAACCCTTACTCCCACAATTAGCTTCTTTGATATTCAAGGATAAATGAGATCTTTACACCACTTATTTGCCCCCACTTTCAGTAACATCTGCCTAGTTTTCTAATTGGGCTATTGTGCTAACTAAGTGAGTTGAGTTGTTAGCAACCAGGTTAGATGATGGGGGCTAAGCAAACTCAGATCGCCCTCAATCATCTTCCTCATCATTCATCTAATTGGATGCTCTATGACGACCATGGTCTATACAGCCAAACTATAGGTTGCTTCTTTTTCTTAATGATGCTAAACCTAGTTCTCTCCAAAATCCAATGATTAGATTGAAAGGTAGCAAGGATACGGAGTCCACGGTTATCTTCTATCACCAATCGAATCACTTTTGTAGTTGTAGGTTCAGAATGACATTCATTCACTCTATGGCCAATCCAACCACAAGCGAAATGATAGATAGGGATACCCTTATAAGTAAAGGACTGCTAAATGAGTTCGTCCTCTCCTCTCTCAAGATATCCATCCTTGGTATCAAAGGTTCATATCCATTGACACAGTCTCTGGTATAACTTTTTAAGTTTCAAACTTTCTATCTAGCTATTGAACCATAAAGGTTTTCTGCTGTAGATTGATGCAATCTCTAATAATTTCTCTCTCCACCAAAATTTTATCAGGATTCCTCCATTTCATTCAGATTGCAACATGATGAATTGATGTTTTAGAAGCCTTGAAGTTGGGATGCCATGGTTCCAATGCTAATACTTAGCTCCCAACAACCTACAGTCCTTTAGTAGATACCTTCGCTAGATCTTCCTCCGATCGAAAGAAAAACACATAATGATTTGATCCAATTAGAAATATCTCAAAATTTGAATTCAAAATTTAATTGTCTTTGAGAGATTTTGATAAGTACTTAAATCCCAATCTTCTAATAACAAATCTCCCAATAAGGGCCCAATGCCATTCAACCCGTTCTTCCTTCAGACCATTACCCTGAAATTGAACAACCTTATTGAATTAGTTTATAATTTCTCTACTTTCTTATCAATGACCTAATAGAATCTTAGGCAAAAAGTCATCTTTTTTGCCATAGAACTCCAAAAACAATGTCCTCCGTTTCTTCTACCTCGAGTAGCAGGGCTATTTTGTTGAATTGCATTTCTTCTCCCTAGATGAAGATTTGACTTAGATGCCCCTGAACATGCCAAAATTGGTCCTATTCAAATTCTTTGCCTTGATGCAAATCTCTGGTTGACATTAGCCCTTTGTCACTTAGAGGTAGCTTTGCATGCTCTACTGTTAACCTTTCTCATGGCTACCTTGTCTTGTTATATATAATGCCAAGGCCTTTAATCTAGACCATGCTAGGGCTACTAAAGTTTTCATTAATCATGCGCTTTAGATCATGTGACCATGAATGACTTGGCATGGAGCTTTAGAGGGCAAAATGTTTAATGTTTTTCCCTTTTTTAATAAAAATTCCTTTTAATGCATCCTTTATTCATTTTGATTGAGAGAAGTGAAGGTTTTTTTTTTAAGAATAGTGAAATAAAGAAGTTGTTGAATAAATACCATGAATCTTTCTTAAGTAGAAATGTTATTGTTAATCCGTAAAAAATTATCTTACCTTTCTTTGTTGAAAATTTATCTTACCTTTTCTTGTCAGAGTAAGGATTCTTTGCCTTCTATGAAAATAGAGATGAAATAGTGATTTTTTTTTTTCTTCTAGCGGGTATAAGATAAAGACATAAATAAGTATATTCTCGCTCTATCTTATCCCATCCGGTCTCTATTCCCATTAGTTTTATATTTTTAAGTACGATAGTATTCTTATATATATGTATAGATATAATTATCTTTATATATTATTTAAATTTTAGTTAATTTAGTGATAAATATAATTTAAAAGATAAATGTTAAATTTATTCATATATTCCGTAAAAAAAATTTTATTTATATTATTAATTTTATAATTTTTATTTAAAATTTATATGCGTTATTAGGAATGAGGTGGACGGGTGGGCAAGTGTGGTAGAGACGGGATGAAATCAGGAAATAAAGATTATTTTCTTGAGTTTCTAATGCCATCTTATTCTATTTTATTTTTATTTATATTCTGAAGTAACAAATATAGTAAAAAAGAAAAAAATTCCATCAGTGCTTGGGAGCCTGTAGGTGATTTTTTCATAAGAAAAGAAATCTCTAAATAATAGCTGATTTTTTTTAAAAAAAAAATCTCAAATGTATTGTACTTACCCAGTACATGAAGCCATCATCCATATCTGATGATTAGCTGATTTTTGCAAAAAAATTTACGGTCAACTATGAGACGATAACAGACTTGCTTACCAACGGCCACCTGGCAGATGGTAGATACGGATGATTTATATGCTTGCCAACATGTCCACACTCATGATGAGATTCCAGCCTGATCTACTCTAAACAGTATTTGATATAAAAGAATAAAAAAAAAATATCTAAATATCTCTTCTTATTTTTAAATGCTATAGCTAAAGAGGATAGGTCTAGAAAATTTAGGAATAATATGTCTAATGATAGACTTAAAATTTTATTAAAAGATCCTTATTTCCTTAGTTATTTCCTTGGATAAATGCTGAGCATCTCCTTGATTAAATGATGGGTGAAGCCTTGGGAACGAGAGGGAGGAGCGAGATTGGAACGTTGAATCCAGTAGTTAGAGATCTAACCTGACCAAAGACTAAACTTTTTGAGACATAAAATTAATAACTAATAGCATTTGTTTTAGGTTTAATAATGAGATGGTTTTATTATTGTAAAATTCTTGCCTCCGGTATGTTTTAGGTTTATACATAGGTTTTAGTAAATGTTAATCATCGAGCACGATGCAATAAGACTATTTTAGTTCGGCCAAGTCAGCGGGCTGGCACAGGACTTGAACAAGAATCAGTCCAGTATCCTAATGGTAACCACGGTGGCCCTATTTTAGCCCTCTACTAGTGCGGGCCGCTCGGCGTGGGCTCGATTTAGTTTGCAACCTGACACTAGACGTGTAAATTTCGCCAGTTCGTGCAAGCGAGAAGGATAGCCAAGAATATAGCGGCTAATTTAGCCGTCCAACTCCGAGTTTGCGTGCCAAAAACACAATAAATCTTTTCCGATGGGACTCGAAGGCTTGCGGATTATTCGTCTATCAGGCATGGATGGTTAGATGCAGCATGGCTCGTTTCAGCCTTATGCCGGATGATCTCGGGCCCGATATATATATCCAGGGGTCAAAAAGTTCACACTCACGCTTTTTTCGCCACAAATCAAAATAGCAGTTGCACGTTAACTACCGTAATTGCTAAAGAGTTATAGGTCTCTTATCTCGTGACCATCTGGAATTAATGAAATTTGAGAAAAGTGAGGATTAATTAGCAAATCAAAATGATATAGATCGAGCTTGCGATTCTGCACATCAACCCCGCTTATTGAATTAATATCTTGACCAACTAATTAACTACTAGCTCAGGATAAGCCACATTTTCAATCGCCTTGGCGTTAATGGACTTAAAAAATCAAGTATGCATGTACTTCGATCGCTTCTTTTGCTTATGGTCAACAAGTGCTTATTTTCCTATTGTAATCCAGCAGAATAGCCACTATTTAAAAGTCACAGTAATAAAATACCAACATCACATTCACATGAAATTCAGGAGACCTTAATGCCAACCTAATTAACCTGATATTAACTATATATAAATTACTCGCCAAAAATAAACTCTGGCCCTTCTAATTAAAGGCAAGGGCAAGTGCACAAATAATTAATAATTTTGTATATCACAAAAACCAAAAAGTTTAACATTTTATGTTAATTTCTTGTTATGAATCTTTTCGGTGGAGAGAGAGAGGCAGCACCTGGATTAATCCTTTCTTTTCTTTTTCTGTATATAAAAAAAAAAAAATTTCTGTGGAGACAAGCAATGAATTCTTCCTGTTATGTCCATTTCTTGGCATCGTATTTGTGATCTTGCAACGTTCACAAGCAAACAGTATGGTGGCAGGATAAAGCTGTCAGCCGTGTAAATGGAGCGGGTGATCGAAAGACTTATCCACTGCCAGGCTGCTGACTGATCTCCCTTCTCGATCATCTAGGCGGACGATTGAATAACAAAATGGCCCGTGACATCGTTTTGTCCTGATAAGACTGAACACTGGAAATAAATGGCATGGATGTCAGCACGCAGATTGTTTGTTGCAGATCATATGGGAAGGAAAATGTCATGTTTCTTACTATATTCAGAAAGGGTTTAAACGTTAGTTATACATTCAAACATTGAAGGTACGATTGAAGGTGCCAAAAATAAAGAACATACCTCAATATTAACAGCAGCAGAAATAGCAGTGAAAATGAAATCGTCGGCCGTCGAGGGCTACCAGAGTTCTCAATGCATCCACACCCTAAGCCGCGGTGCCATAGAAATAGAAAGAAGAGCCTTTGTGTCCTTCTCTCAGAATACCTTTCCTCTTCGAAGACTTCTATCACAGAAGACACCTTCGGTCTCTCATTTAAAGAGGGCTCACAGACGGATAAGCCCGAGGCTTATCTTTCGAAGAGTCTGCTCCTATTCCGAAGAGTTCCCCACTTATGGAACTCTTCGGATTCCGAATGGACGCATTAATTAGCATCCAGGCCAACAAAACAATCATAACAACAAGAAGAGATCCGAAAGGAGAGATCTACATGTTTCGACTAACATATTACTGTTTAAATTTCAGTTTCCAGACAAAAGTATGCAGATTTTAGAAAATTGACGGAACCGAGAAGGGTCTGCTACTGCTGGTCATAATTAACTAACAAATTATTAAGCATTTTTATTATTTCAAATACTTCTCATTAATTTTTTTTTTGATCTTATCTTTATCTATTTAGTTAAAATGACTCATTCAGTATGAAGAAATGCTACCGTTCAGGCTACCATTGGGTATGAAGAGTTATGTGCTTTTTCCTTTGTATAAATTTTTCTCTTCCAAATACTTCTATATCGTATCCCTTCCTTAATTCAAAAAGAGTCGACTATCATATATAGCGCTCCATCAACCGTAAACCAATGTTGCTATGCAGTCAATGTACCAATCCACTCTGAAATCACTCTTTTTCATCATTTTTCACATTGTTTTTCTTTTTCCACTGCAACATTTTTGAGGCAAGAGATAACTAGAAGCAATTCAATAATCTTTGAACTTAGAAGTACGTCCATACAAAGGTTTTGCTATAGTTGAATCTTGGAGGGTAGATAGAGTCCCTTCGTATCGAATCACATATTTCAGAGAATGTAAAATCTACCTTTAAGGACAATGCAATTCACGTACCTCTATAGCTAAGTTTTCTTTCTCAATAATTCATTTTGATTATTATTTATTGTTCTTTCATTGATGATTGATTATTATACAATTGGAGAGTAGAATAATGGATGCATCAATTCTTGCAACTGCTAAAATATTACTTAATGCTACTACAATTGATCCTTTTAAATAGTTTTAAGAGATGGGAACAAAAGGTATATGCAGTTTTAGATTATATTAATATTGTTTATGTCTTAGCTATGCAGTTTTAGATTATATTAATATTGTTTATGTCTTAGCTATTCATTAGAAGGAATTAATAATTTTAAAAAGGCTACACAAGTTTGAGAGGCTGTGGATAAACTTGTTAGAATTACTATATTGAATTGCTTAGCTAATGAATTGTTTAATATTTATTATTGTTGCCCAGCTAAGCAACCCAAGATGAGGAAAGGGATGAATTGGGTTCTTTGAAAAATTTAGCAAGCATGTGCTATTTTGAAAAATTAAGTTCAGAAAATTTAAATGAAGTGAAGTGAGTTGAAGAGCAATAATGCACACCAAGCTAATCACAAACAACACAAGAATTTATAGTGGTTTGATGCCAATTTTTGCACCTACGTCCACTCCCCAAGGATCTCTTAAAATTTTCTTCACTAATCGTTTACCCAACGATTACAACCCTAGTTAACCTAGCTAGCTTCTTGTTTATCAGGCATACGATAGCCTTACAAATTACCAATTATGGGTTTGACACACCTACACTACCAGAATCCCCGTAATTAGCGATGTCATTTTGGCATCGTTAACAAGAAAAAAATACATCGCTAACTTATATTAGTGACGCGACAGTGACGCCAAAAATAGGTCGGCAAATCATTGTTCACTAACAATTTAACGCCGCCAATATTTGCTAATTCCTATTTTATTTATTTTAAAATTAATATTTATTTAATTATTATTTATATCATATACATTAAAAACTTGCTTAAATACTTAGATAATATGAAATGATAACTAAAAACACATTCATAAATGAAATATATGAGTACCTTGCATTGAAAATAAAAATAAAATATATATAATACAAATGTTTATAATACAAAACACTAGTACATAAATATCAAACAGAAGCACATAAATATAGTACTCATAAAATACAAAGAATCTAGAAATATCAATATCGATCATCTGAAAAAAGGGTCATCTGAAGTTAGAGGTGGAGCAGAGAATTGTGTAAATTGCGATAATCTCATAACTAATTGATGCATCTCCTGCAACTCCTGTTCATAATGAATGTGCTCCTCTTGTTGTTTCCGTTGGATGTCTGCTCTAACATGTTTCATGATGGAATTCTCAATGTTCTTATACTCGTTGGTGTCACCTTGATAGAAAGAAGAGGAACCATATCAGATGAAGAATGTAGAAGCTTTGGCACCCAGGCTATAGAATCTACTATTATTCGGCTAGGCACCAACAACCTCTAAAACGATGTGGCGGCTCTCGTGTGGCAAAAGTCAACTATGGACCCTTCCTCGTCTAACGGTTGTGTGGTCTGAGACATTAGCTCATTCACATGAGCTTGCAAGGAATACATATAAAATATTATATAACTCATATTAGAGTAAATATATTTATAATTAATATATAATATTTTCAATGATTTACTTACTTCAATATGCTAGAAGCGAGTATCGACCCAAGACCCATCTTTTCTTGTGTGGGTCACCTTGAACAACTATCAGCCCCTGGATCAAGGCCTTCCTTTAGCATCTAAAAAATAATATTTTAAATTTATAGTTATGCTAATTTAAAAAATTTTCATTAATAATTTATATACTTACAAGACGATGCCAATGCTTCTCAATAGAAATGGATTCCGTTGTGACAGAAAAAATTAGTGCCCGGACAACCTTTTTTGGATCGACGGTTCGAGCTAGTTGTGGCCGACTTCCTATGCCACTCTGGATCCATCCACTTTTGCTATCAGCCAGCCTATACTACATCAGAGATATGAATGGGGTATTTTAATGCTCTCTGCCAGTAACATAAATTATCGAAGTATCGGCTGCCAGCGAGTGAATTCCAAATTCTTTTAATAATAGAAGTCAGGGTTGGATCCCACTCAAATTCTTTCTACAAATAGAATAATAGTGAATATGCATATTATAAAGATAAATAAGCATAATAAATACATTGTAAATATAATTGTTCATAATATGACATTATAAATGCAATTAAGTACCATGCAAATAGTGTATACTAACCTTTTATATAATTTTATATTAAAACAGAAATAAAAATAAAAATATCCAAAGTATTTATAATAATAAACATAGCTAGTTAATATATTAAATGCACACATTTCAATTTGTATCTACATAAATATAAGTTACATACCTAAAACTCTGTTCAATAGAACTTCCTCACCACCTAGTTCCAACAGTAGCCATTCTGGTCTGCACGCCTCTTAAATATATCTGTGATGCATCTTGAGAGAATATGTCTCTCTATAAATCTATTCAAATATAGTAAAATGTAAATAAAATTTTAATAACATAAAATTGTATGAATTAAATAAATTAATATGAAGATAAAATGTACTTACTCGCCATCAATCAATAGAAGCATCTTCTTCCTGCTAGAGAAAGTATTCTCGCCTAACGATGGCCCATCTCATGCATATGTTGCTCATGTCCGAAGGAGCTCTCATGTGCTACATCAAAAGGAGAGTCATCGTCGCCTGTGCCAGCTGAGCGCCTCCTAACTATAGATCGACTATAACCCCTCATAGTATTGTATATATAAAAGAATTATAATGAATCATCTTAAATAATCAAAAAAGTATAGAGCACTACTTTTTATTTGTAAATATAATCACATGCATAAATACTTAGTCACTATCATTTATATCTTCGAGTTCGGGTTCTTCATCTGCTTTTGTCTCGGACTATGATTGACATTCATCTTATTCATCATTTGAGACCTCATTGACATCATCAATTTTAAGTAAAGCACCGATTGGATCATTACGGTTGGATTCAGATCAAGCGAATCATCTTCAATTGAATATACTGCCATTACATCTTCTTGAAAAGCTTCTGCATATATGAGCTTTCAGGCATATAAAGGGTCACTTGTGGCTTTATTTTACTAACAGTCCACCAATCTTGCTTATCATTTTGAAGGCTTGGATATGTTAAGTAGTACACTTATTCAGCTTGAGATGCTAGAATAAATGGTTCATATTTGATCAACCTTCTTCTATAGTTTACTTAGATAAGATTATAATCTTGATGTACTTTAGTCCCCACATTTAGAGTTGGATCAAACCATTCGCAGTTGAACAACATAGTATTGTATTTACTAGGCCAACCAGGATACTCAACTTCAACAATATCCTTTAGCTTTTCATAATAATCTTGCTGATTCACACCAATACTTTGACCTTGCACACCCCCCCCCCCCCCCCCCCCAAAATTTTGAGTTGCTCCTAAAGAACCCAATGAATCAACTTGAAACTTGTATCCGTTCATAAAATATTAAGTCTATGTATTCACTCTAGACAACAGCCATTGTGCTAGGGATTTAATGAAAATGTTATCAACATTTGACAAAGCATTATTTGTCTAAAAAATCAGTATAGGGTATGTAGTAGTTAACCTATAATCCATGTGTAAATTTAATACTTACATGATTGTTGAACCAATATGCAAACTCCGTATAAAGTTTCAAACCAATTTTAGCATCGTTGATGTAAGGATCCCGTTGTCTCCACATATCACAAAACATCCTTTATAAATAACAATTTATATCAACTTAGTTGGAAATAATATGAAGAAATAAATTAACTATCAAAGTAAGTGGAAGAAACAATATCTTACTCTATGAACAGTTTCACTTCAGAGCAGTTCATCAGAATGTAATTGTGAGCAACTTTGAACTCTTCGTTCAATAAATATCTCCTATTTTCTATGCCAAATGGCTTACCAATAGTCTTGAAAATGGATATGCTTTCATCATCTGCTTCAAATGGATGTCTATAGCCATCCAAATTATGTGGCACTTTTTGATTCTTATTTTGGACTTGTTTATCGAAGTAGTGCAAAACAAAATTTAATGACTCCTTCACCAAATATGCATTGCATATTGACCCTTCAACTCTTGCCTTATTTCAAATATTTTTTAAATTTCTTCAGGCACCTAAAAGTTTATATTTAAAATAAAATAAGATACTCAATATAGTTAAAATAATAAAACATAAGAGCTGTATGAGTTAGTTATCTCTTGAATGGATACATCTAATGATATTGAATGAGTCCAATAATTTTAACTTCGTATGCCAAATGGATAGGTAGGTGCTCCATACAATTAAAAAAACTTGGAGAAAAAAATTATAAATTCATTCTAGTTTGCATAAAATAACTAAAATTAAAAAAATAAGTTTCAACCAAGTTGAAACTCAAATAAGTGAACAATGATACAAATATCAGAATAAAATAGATCCTATATGAGCAAATAAAACAATAATAGCACTTTACAGATTTTGGTATGTCTCCTCTTTAATGAGCTTCTTCTCCTTGAATGTTGAAGCTTTGAGCACTTGATGAAGCTTCTCTTGAAGTTTGGTGGAGCCTTGAATGAGCTTTAATGGCTTTGAATGCTTTGGAGCATAGCTGCTCTTGAAAATAAAGAAAGCAACTTTCTGAGTTTTCTCTCTTTAATCCTCTTGAATCACACTTAAAAGCGCTAAAAAACTCATTGAAATCCATCATTTGAACTTATATTTATAGCCTTTTGCGAGATTAGAAAGTTAACTAGCTATTTTGGACCATTGATGATGGTTAGAGTGAGAGTTTCGAAGCCTAAAATGCGTCAGAACTAGCCGTTACAGCTCCTGGCATGGCATTAATTGGATACCATGCCAACTAACTGGAATCAGCTCTTTTTATAAGACATAGTAGTCAGCTACCGTGCCAACTAACTAACTCTAAGCCTCTGTAAAAATTTATGTGGCACAGATTTCCTTCATTAGCAGGCATGGGAGTCGGCTAATTTGCTTCAAACTTCTGTTTACTCAATTTTAAACAACAGTAGCTGGCATGAGAGCAGGCTAACTTGCTTTAAACATAAAAACTCATTTCAAGGCCAAGAAAACTTATAGTTTTGATAAATCCAAGAGTGCTAGTCTTTGCATCTTGATTCTTCTCCATAGAATGCATTCCCAAACAACCTAAATACCATTCAATTGACCCTTGAATCATCCTTCATTGATCTTGTTCTCCTTCAAAACTTTCTTTCTTGAACCAAAGACCTTGTTGAAAGATTGGAATTCATCTTCTTCATCTTGGTGACTAATGTAAGCCTGCATTGGATCGTAGCTCAATACCAAACTTATTAGTAACCTAATTATTTTGTAATCATTAAAATCAATATAAGGTCAACAATCTTTTCTTTTTTGATGATGAAAAAATATTAAGCATTGAAGTAAGACATCAGTTTTAACATAATTGAATGATCTAAGTATAATAATCATGGTCCTTAGAATGGGTTGATACAGTTTATTCTTATGATGATTGAAACACTAAATTTGCTCCTAATTATCAATTTCATGCCAAATCATAAGCTATGAGCCAAAATGAAGCTTTGTATCAAAATACAAAAGTTTTATATCAAAGCTCATGGTTTTTATCAAGATATTGAAAATTTCACATTAGAATTCAGAAAATTAAGATTTTGAGTTAAATTAATGAGAGTTTCAAGTTCTCATGCCATAAAGCTGAATTTTGCATCGAAACTCTTGGTTTATGCTCATAAAGATGTTTTTTACATTAAAGTTCAAAAAATTCTGATTTTCAAGAAGATTTTATGCTAAAAAATGAAAGTTTCACGCCAAAATCAAAATTCTTGTGCCCAAAAGCTGAATTATATCAAAACTCTTGGTTTATGTCCAGAAAGACATTTTCATATTAAACTTTAAAAAATTTAGATTTTCAAAAAGATTTCTTCCTAAAAAATGAAAGTTTTATGCCAAAATTTGTATTGAAACTCTATACTACACGCTGAAACTTTGCACTTTGTGCCGGAACTTCTATATTTTGTATCAAAAAATAGATTTTGATGTAAAATAGTTTCAAAACCAAGTAAGTATTGTTTTCAAAAAGTTGATGCACCAAAAAAATGATTTTGATTTAGTTTCACCATTTTGAAATTATTCTTCTCCCTTCTTTGTAAACCAACTTGAAGTTTTTCTTCTCCCCCTTGGTTGCAGAAATAAAAATTGTTCTTCTCCCCCTAAAATAATGAAACTTAATTGCTTAATGTGTGCTTTGTATTCTTCTCCATGTATGCTTATATTCTTCTCCCCCTTTTTGTTATTAATCAAAAGGGAAGTGAAGAAATATGCACTTGATTTTGTTTATCTCCCCCTTAATAATTCAATAAGGTTTTCAGACAAAGAGTGTTTCATTGAAAGTAGTTAAGCAAAATGAAACACAACAACATGAGTAATTGATAAGAAATAAGCATTCCATAAATTCATCATACCATAGCTCAATTTAATTATAGAAGTCACATACCATAAAAATAAACATTCATTGATTTAGCAAAGAGTTTCATACATTTGATACCCAAATAAAAATTACAATGTAGAATCATACAATTCAAATAGCCTAATACAAACAATCTAATACAAAACAAAAATATACTAATGCAAACAATCTAATTTAATCTTCATTAGAGGATAAAACAACAGAATCATAAGAAGAAGATCCAGCACCTCGACCTCGTGCCGATGGTCTGGAAGTAGCATGCGAGGGCCTGGTATGGATATTAACTGGAGTGAATATGGGTCTGGAGGGTTTAGAAGGCTAAAAATGCTGAGGGAGTGGCTGAACAGCTACTGGAATCAGCTGCTCACTAACCCTAGAGACCATATGATGAATTATGCCTATGGAGCCCTCTAGCCTCTCGGACCTACCACTAAATGACATAAAGCTCAAAGTTGTCTAATCTCATCAGACATCCAAGCCATTTCCTTTGAATCATGGCTTGGTCTAGCCTCTTGCCACCTCAATTCCTACTGCAATAATTTTTCATTCAGAATACTCATAGAATGCTCAAGTCTCTCCAAGCACATCATCATCTAGAAAAGTGTTTCATGCACAGTGAAAATATGAGGGATCATTGTGAAGTCTTCAAAAGAAGATCCACTCTCTCCAGCACTCTTGCTAGATAGTGCAAAGGTTACTTTCCTCACAATATACTATAGCTGCTTTTGACCGAGCTCTATAGATGTGCGCTAGTTTGGACCTCTTAGTAGAATAAAACTACTCAGCTCTAAAGGGTGCAGCAGATGGAATAGCAGGCTCCTCAATACGCTCAAAACTAAGTCCAGCCTTACCATAGGGTGATGATGATGGTCCCACCCCCTCAACTGGCTCATCATCCTCATCTGGCCAACCTTTGTTGCTAGTCCACTAACCATTAGCCTTAGAAAAACCCATACGATGAAGGGAATGATCATTGTAATGATTCGTATGGTGGAGTTTAGTGGCTTCCTCACCCTTCAGCTTTATTTTAAAGAACTTAATACATGGTTGAGCAACATACCATGGGGTAGGGCAACCTTGGCTCTATTCACTATTTCCTTCATCATAGTTAACATCAAATCAGGGAAAGCAAGGAGAATCTCATTGATAATGTGGTATATGATACTCAGATCCCTCTCAGTGACTAAGTGGAAGCTGCTAGTGCAAGGAACAATAATTTTAGAAATCATATGGTGGAGTAGTCTGTTTTCTATACTTAAAGAGTTGGCTCCAATCCTTTCTACTCCTTCCCCATCTTCTATACCAAGTACAGTTTTAATTCTATAAGCCATGTCCTCAGGGAAATCATCTAAAACTCTCTACTTGCGGGCACTCTAAGAATGTTTCCCAAGGTGGCACGGCAGATGTCTATTCTTATTCCTTTCACCATGGAGGAGGTAGAGGTAGAATCAAAACTTATATTTTGGTATAACTTTCTGACAACCTTTGGGTAGATGGCAAGCTCGATTTTGCACATGAAGGATCACCCTTGGTGCTCGATTAGTCTACCAATAGCAAGCCCTCTCCTACTAGAAAACTAAAATCCACTAACCTTCTATTTGAGATGGCTCGGGAGCAATAGCAGCGTGACATAGAGTGAAATCCAAAAGCTCGGGAGCAATAGGCAAGCTGAGGGTCTTGCGACGAGGATTAAGCTCTTTCATGAGGGTTCTCTGAGTAAGGAAGTCACATCCTTGGAGCCCTAGATCTAGGGCTTTGGATCTAGAAGAAAATGAGGATCTAGAGAGGATGGAAGCAAGGGCTTGGAGGGTTCTTGGCTTGGGAGAGAGATTAAGGGGTTTTGAGAAGAAATAAGGGAGTGTGAGAGAGAAGGTCGATCGGTCTTCCTTTAACTCTTCAAGTTAGTCCGCTACAATGCCGACTAACTTAGAAAAATTTTATGCCATGACACTAGGGGTCCAAAAAATCAAGGGACTTTTGTGCAAAATGGTCTACAAGCAACTTGCATGTTACGAGAGTCACTAAAGGGGTTAGTTAAGCTACTTATCATGAATTTCAATCATTAAAATCATGTCCATAAAAATTTTAAAAAATCAATATGTCTAACTGACTCATCAGGCAAAGGGGTCAAACATACCAAGTTCTCTTTTAATTTTACAAAAAATTAGTTTCATCAAGGGGTTTTATGAAAATGTTAGTTAATTGCTTATCAATACAAACAAAATCAAGCATTATATCTCCATTTTGAACATGATCTCTTATGAAATTGTGTCTTATTTCAATATGCTTAGTTTTAGAATGTTGAATTAAATTTTTAGTCAAGTTGATGGCACTAGCATTAGTGATGGGCATTGGGCCATGTCCGGCATAGCCCGGCCCAGGCCCCTTGGGCCAAAAAATAAATGGATCATGCCTGGCACGGCCTGTTATTAAACGGGTCGTGCCGGGCATAGTCCGTTAAAAAAATTATGCCCGGCATGGCTCGTAGCCCATTTTGGGTTGGGCCATGCCTAGCACGATAAGACCTGAGCCGTGCTTGGCACGGCCCATAACAG
The DNA here is from genome assembly GCA_900491605.1 of Calamus simplicifolius. NCBI lineage: Eukaryota > Viridiplantae > Streptophyta > Magnoliopsida > Arecales > Arecaceae > Calamus > Calamus simplicifolius. The sequence goes on from UESW01003875.1 coordinate 849,655, forward strand.
CTTCAACTGGGTCATGCCAGCACGGTTCACCATGGGCCAGGCCTGGGCATGTCCTAGTTGCAACCATTTTTAGCCATTGAAAATGGATCCATAGCTAGAAATGGCTAGTTGGGGAGGTTTTTACCATTTTAACCCCCCTAACAGCCATAAAACAGCTATATTGAGGGGAATTTTGAAAAAAAAAATTTAAAGTCCTATAAATAGTCCATTTCTCCCTCATTCTCACCATACCAAACCAACTCTTCTCTTCTTCTCTAGTACTACTATTTTCTCTTCTAGCAAGTGCTTTAGCAATTTAATTTTTAGTTTGCAAGTGTTCTAACAAGTGCTTTACCAAGTTTCAAGTGCTACATAAGAGGAGATTCTTGTTGAAAAGTTAAAAGTACAAGAGAAAGAAGATCACTTCTTATTGAAAGGCGAGAGCACAAGAGGAAGCTCACAAATTTTGGCTCCACACCTCTACCTCTGGTCCTCTTCTCAATTCCTCATTATGGTTAGTTTTTATTTTTGTTGCATTCATTAATTTAAAATGTTAGATACGTCATCTTATGATGAAAGTCATTTTGGCATGCCCCCTGTTTCTGAGGGAAAGAAAACTAATCCTCAAGTTTTCTCTAGAACCTGTGAACCAAGTGAAGGTCAAACCTTTTCTCATAAGAGGACTAGTGATGTTTGGAATAAATTTGATAGAATTATGGTTGATGAAGTCTTAAAACCAAATATAGAAAATGTGCAAAACTTTATAGTTGTAGTAGTAGTGAGGAACAAGCCATTTAAAATAACATCAAGAGACTCATAGGATGCATGATTCTCGTTTACAAAGTATCCTTAATATACAAGGGGGATCACTTATAGGTACTTTTGCATGCAATCATAAAAATTAGAGAAAATTACTTATAAGATGGATAATTAAGGATTAATTACCTTTTAGTTTATATGAATCTTTTAATTTTGAAGAATATGTTCAATTAACCCTGCAACCTACTTATAGAAGAACTAGTAGGCGTACATTTAGAAGAGTAGCTATGACAAACTTTTTAGCAATGAGACAAAGTTTAATAGAAATGCTTTTAAATGCAAGAGTTTCTTTAACTTATGATATTTGGTCAGCATCTTTAGGTAGTAATTATTTTATTGCTATTGCTGCTCATTATATTGATAATGATTGGCAATTAATAAACAAATTCTTGCTTTTCATGCTTTTGATTTTTTGCATTCGGGGCAACAAATTTCAAATGCCATTTATCAAACTGAATGCTCATATAATATTAATGATAAAATCATGTATATTACTTTTGATAATGCATCTAATAATAATTCTATTGTTGCATTATTAAAGGACTCATTGCATCCCATTTTAAATGGACATTTATTGCATATTAGATATGCATGTCATATATTAAATCTTTCTATTCAAGCTGGTATGGGCATGATTTAAGATGTTATTTTAAAAATTAGAAATATAGTTTCTTTTAATCATGCATCAAGATCTAGACTTCAAGAATTTAAACAATTATGTATAGATCATAACAAATATTTTAAAAAATTTAAACTTGATGTAATTACTCATTGGAACTCAATATATAGCTTGATTCATGATACATATCCATATAAAGACTTATTAAGTGCATATATTAATGATTAGGATTTACATTGACTGAAACTAATTGAAGTAAAGGTAAGATTTTTTTGTTAGTTTTTATGATGCTACAAATGTTCTTTCTGATATTTATTATCTAACTTCTTGTTTATTTTTACAACAAGCATATATAATTAGTAAAAAATTAATAAACATAGATATAATGATGTTTTAATGCCTATTATTGAACAAATAGAATTTAAATGGAATTAAAATTGGGATAAGATATGTCTTATGCATAACTTAACTGTTGTATTTGATCCTAGAGTTAAATAAAATGGTGTACTAATTTTAATTGATGCATATTGTGAAAACATAGATCAAGATCCTGAACCTACTAAAAATAAGGTAACACGACTTCTTCATGATATTTATGCTTTATATGATAAAAAAATTATGGATCTAAAATACCTGCATAAAGCTCTATTTCTTCTTCTAATTCTCGTTCGTTATCTATTTGTTCATTCATTGCACAAAGAAAATACACACATGCTTCAAGTTCATCTTCATCTTCTTTATCTTTAAGTAGTGAACTAGAATTTTATTTACGAAATGATCTTTAGTTTGCATATGATGAAAATCAAATAGAGAACCTAGATGTATTAATTTGGTGGAAGAGTATTAAAAATTAATATCTTATTATGTCTGCCATTGCATGCAATATTTTAGCTATGTCGATATCCACAGTAGCATCGGAATCTGCTTTCAGTGCAGGTTGGCGTATTCTGAATAAAAACGAAATAGAATTTATTAATATGAAGCCACCTTAATGGCAAGAGATTTGACATAGACTCCTACTATTTTATTAATTTAAAACCAAAATGATTCATTAAGGAGGCCTAGGCCTGACCTCCATAATACAAAATAAGAAAGAAGAAAAAAATAGAGATGACTTACTTTAATAATTAAAAAAATAAAAATATATAATTATAAAAATAGAGATGACTCACTCATCAGTAGTATTTGTATCACCATCTTCTCTGCTTTAAAGATTGATTGGATGCTGAAGCGAGATGTATTCAACCTCAGCCATAGACAGTGCCACTAAAGTTTGCTTCTTGCTAAACCATAAGATTATGTTAACCTCTAGGAATTAGCAAGTTTTACTAGTTGATTTTTTATCAATTTTACAATCAGCAAAATTAGAATTGAATAACCAATTAAATTAATAGATGATTGTTATGCATACCAAAGACCAAGATTTTTAGTTCCATTTAGATATTTTAAAATTCTTTTCAAAGCATTTAAGTGTACTTCCTTGGAATTAGCTTGATATCTAGCACACATGTATACACTAAATAAAATATTTGGTTTACTTGCACTTAAATATAATAAAGAACCTACCATACCTCTATAAAGTTTTAAATCTACATATTTACCATTTTTATTTGAATCAAGTTTACATGATGAGCTCATAGGAGTACCAGCACTTTTAAAATTTCTATGCCAAATTTCTTCAGTATTTCCTTAATGTACTTGTTTTGGTTGATGAAGATTCTATCTTTTGATTACTGTATTTAAAGTTCAAGAAAATAATTGAGTTCTTCCATCATGCTCATCTTAAACTCTTCCTGCATGAGCTTAGCAAAATCTTAACATAAAGATTCATTTGTAGCTCCAAAAATGATGTCATCCACATAGATTTGCACAATTAACATATCATCATTTTTTTATGAATAATGTTGTATCAATATTTTTCTAACAAAATTATTATTAATTAAAAACTTACTCAGCCTTTCATACCAAGCCTGGGTGATTATTTCAAACCATATAAGGCTTTGTTCAATTTAAAAATATAGTTTGAATATTCATGATTTTTAAAACTGGGTGGTTGCTCTGCATAGACTTCTTCAGCAATATAACCATTCAAAAATATACTTTAACATCCATTTGATATAATTTAAAATTTATATAATATACAAAAGCAAGTAAAAGTCTAATTACTTCTAATCTAGCTATAGATGCATAGGTTTCATCACAATCAATCCCTTCTTCTTGATTGTAACTTTTAGCTATCTAATAATATTTTCATGCTCATCTAATTTATTTCTATAAATCCATTTTGTTTCAATTATAGGGTAGTCTTTAAGTTTACTAACTAGAGTCCATACATTATTTTTATCAAATTAATTAAATTCTTCATGCATGGTATTAATCCAATCACTGTCATCTTTTGCTTCATCATAACATTAGGTTCAATTTAAGATACAAAGGCTAAATGATTGCATAATCTTTAAAAGAAGATCTAGTTCTTACCCCTTATGATGGACTACCAATAATAAGTTCTTTGGGATGATTATGAGCATACCTTCATTCCTTTTGCAATTCATGTGTACCTTGAGGTTCAGCTTATTGAATTGATTCATTACCATCTTCTTGGCTAGCTTGATCAACTGAAATTTTTTTCTTCTTTAGTGTAAGCTCTTTTATTCTATCTTCAAGTATACCTGCATCATCAATCACCTCTCTCTTCCTTGATCGAAGATCATTAGTTTTATCAAATACAATATGAATTGATTCTTCTACCACTAATATTTTCTAAATACTCTATATGCTCTACTACTAGAAGAGTAATCAAGAAAAAAATTTTCATCAGATTTTGCATCAAATTTATCAAGATTAGTTTATCATTATTTAGGATAAAACATCGGCATTCAAAAATATGAAAATACCTAATGTTTGGTTTTCTTCCTTTTCAAAGCTTATACGGGGTCTTTTTTAAAATAGATTTAATCAAAGCTTGAATAAAAATGAAACATGTTGATTTAATTGCTTTAGCCCAAAATATTTTGAAAGATTGCTTTCATATAGCATGATTCAGGCCATTTTTTTAAGAATTCTATTCTTTCTTTCAATTACACCATTTTGTTGTGGTATTCTCGGTGCAAAAAAAATGATCAATTCCTTTTTCATTACAAAAATTTTTAATGTTTTGATTTTCAAATTCCTTTCCATGATCACTACGAATTGATAGAACTTAAAAACCTTTTTCATTTGTTATTTTTTTGAAAATCTTTAAAAATTGCTAAAATGGTTCATCCTTTTTTGCTAAAAAAAAACCCAAGTAAAATAAGAAAAATCATCGATAATCACAAAACTATAATGTTTACTACTTAAACTTATGGTTTTAGCTAGTCCAAACAAATTTATATGTAAGAGTTCTAAAGGTCTAGTAGTTGAAACCTTATTCTTAAATTTGAAATAAACTCTAGTTTGTTTTCCTAATTGACATGCATCACAAATTTTATCTTTTTCAAAATTTAGTTTTGATAAACCATTGATTAATTTTTTTGATTAATTTTAAAAGCAAATTTATGCGGACAAGTGCAAGCCTATGATTCCATAACCAACTAGTTTTATTAACTTTAGCATTCATGGCAACTAGGCATTCCATATTTTGGTCATTCAAATCATTAAATCTAAAATGTAAACATATCTATGCCTATAAACAATAAATTTTATGCAATCATCAATAGGATTAGTAACCATATAAAAAGATGATTCAAAAATAACTTAAAAACCTTTATTACATAATTGACTAATACTTATAGATTATGTTTTAGACCATCAACAAGAAGCACATTTTCTATAAAGGTAGAGGAAGTGATACCAATTTTTTTAATGACAATTATTTTTTTTGGCCATTGTCTCCAAAGGTGACCATCCCTCCATTTTTAGCTTTTAAAGTAATGAATTGAAATTCATCACCCATCATGTGTCTTAAGCGCCCACTATCTAAGTACCATCTCCTTTTGCTCCTCAAGTCACAAGACACATCTGCAAATATAAATTTAAGTCTTGTTTTTAGATATCCAAGCTTCTTGGGTTCTTTGGTGTTAGTTAGGATAGTTCTTTTTGAAACCCATATTTTCTTAAAATTGTTGTAAGTATGAGAATAGCATGCATAAGCTTTGCTTTGCTAGATTCTCATTTTATTATGTGCCTCCTCTTTATTCCTTGCTTCTTTCTCCTTATGAATCTCTTAAATTTTCTAGTGATGAGTGCAAGTTCATCATCCTTATCACTTTCATCCGAGGGCTCATCATTTTCTTCCTTTTGATCGGAGCATTTTAGGACCATGGTTCTCTTCTTTGTTGTTTCTTCCTTATCAAAGTGTTGCTTGAGTTAAAGTTCATGAGTCATGAGGGATCCCACTAGCTCCTCTAGTGGAAGGACATTGAGATCTTTTACCTTCTGAATTGTAGTTACCTTGGCTTCCCAAGACTTGGACAAAAATCTAAGAATTTTTATCACAAGCTCACTATTAGTATATGCTTTGCCAAGACTTTTTAGATCATTTACAATATTGTAAAGCAAGTAAATATTTTAGTTATAGATCATATTAATGAACCAGCAAGTTTATCTTTGACTCTTTAACCTGATTAGTACCTTCCTGAGTAACCTCTAATCTATCCCAAATTTCTTTAGTAAAAATGTAAGTAGATATATGATTAAATTTATTTGCATCAAGAGAGCAATACAAAACATTCATGGCTTTAGCATTGAGCTATGCCATTTTCTTATCATGGTTATTCCAATCTGCTTTCAGCTTGAAAACATCAAAACCATTAGTTTTGAGAGTAGGTGTGTAATGGCCATTTACTCTGATACTCTATCTATCATAGTCAAGTGCTAAGATAAAATTTTCATTCTAGCTTTCCAATAAGTGTAGTTTGTGCCATTAAAGAGAGGGGGTCTATTTATGGACTGACTTCAGTTAACATGAAACCAATTTGGGGTGCCATAGATTTTTAGTTCTTTGTTGGTTAAGATAAATAGGGACAAGAGCACTTGCTCTGATACCACTTGCCCAACTAAGCAACCCAAGAGTGGGGATGAATTGGGTTCTTTAAAAAATTTAGCAAGTATGTGCTATTTTTAAAAACTAAGTTTAAACAATTTAAATGAAGTGAAGTGAGGTAAAGAGCAAATATACAAACTAAGCCAATCATGCATAAACACAAGGATTTATAGTGGTTCGGTGCCAATCCTTGCACCTACATCCACTCCTTAAGGACCTCTTGGAAATTTTTTTCACTAATTGTTTGCCCAATGATTATAATCCTAGCTAACCCAGCTAGCTTCTTGTTTATCATGCATGATGTAGCCTTACAAATCATCAATTACAGGTTTGGCACACCCAGCGCAAGTTTCAACCAAGTTGAAATTCAAACAAGTGAACAATAATATAAATATCAAAATAAAACATCTCCTATATTAGCAAATGAAACAATAACAATACTTTACAGATTTTGGTAAGTCTTCTCTTTAATGAGCTTTTTCTCCTTGAATGCTGAAGCTTTGAGCACTTGAAGAAGATTCTCTTGAAGTTTGGTGGAGCCTTGAATAAGCTTTAATGGCTTTGAATGCTTTGTAGCACAGCTACTCTTGAAAATAAAGAAGGCTAAAACTTTCTAAGTTTCTCTCTTTAATCCTATTGAATCACACTTAAAAGCTCTCAAAAACTCATTTAAATCTATCATTTGAACTTGTATTTATAGCCTTCTATGAGCTTAGAATGTTAAGTAGCCATTTTAGACCGTTGGTGATGGTTGGAGTGAGAGTTTCGAAGCCTGAAATGTGTTAGCCATTACAACTCCTGGAAATGTGTTAGTCGACTACCATGCTGACTAACAGGGTAGTAGTCGGTTACCATGCCAATTAACTGAAATCAACTCTCTGTATAAGCCACAGTAGTCGACTACCATGCCGACTAACTGGCTCCAAGCCTTTGTAAAAATTTCTGTAGCACAGATTTTCTTCGTTAGCAGGCATGGGAGTCAGCTAATTTGGTTCAGACTTTTGTTTACTTAATTTTGAACATCAGTAGCTGGCATGAAAGCTAGCTAACTTGCTTTAAAACGCAAAAACTCATTCCAAGGCCAAGAAAACTTATAGTTTTGATGAATCCAAGAGTGCTAGTCCTTACATCTTGATTCTTCTTCATAAAATACATTTCCAAGCAACTTAATACTATTCAATTGACCCTTGAATCATCCTTCATTGGTCTTGTTCTTCTTCAAAACTTTCTTTCTTAAACCAAAGACCTTGTTAAGAGCTTGAATTTTATCTTCTTCATCTTGATGACTAACGTATGCCTACATTGCATTGTAGCTCTGGATTAAATTCATTAGTAACTTGATTATTTTGTAATCATCAAAATCAATATGAGGTCAATAATTATCATTATACATATATTAAAGATATATAGGATTGCATTCTAAATAGGATTTTGAAGATACTGGTATAGTAAAAGATTTTTGTCTGTTAAATTTTTGCATTTCAAAATGAATGAAGAAAAATACCTCATTAATCAAGTTTATGACTATCAAGATATTTTTAGTGAGTTGGCTAGCAAAGGAAATGTTTTATCTAATGAATTTGTTGATGATTGTCTGATTGAAAAATTACCTTACTCTTGGAAAATTATAAAATTCAATTGAGACATAAAAGAAAATAAATGACCACACAAGAAATTATAGCTCATTTCAAGGTTGAAAAAAAATATATAACAATCTAAGAGGGCTAAGAAAATTATTTCCAAAGCCAATATGATTTTCTCTTGTCCCTCTAAACCCTCACACACATTTAAAAGGCATAATGTTTCTTTCCATAGAAAAACTCGTGGTAGTAGCAAAAACTATATGCTAAAACTAAAATTCAAAAAAAGAAAGGAAATTGTTTTATTTGTGGAAAAATAGGTCACCATGCTGCAAATTGCATACATCACAAGGACATTAAAAGAGGACAAAATAAGGCAAAGGTGAACATGGTGAAAGTAGAAGAGGAGGTCATCGCTACTATGATGGTGTCTAAAGCAAACATGGTGACAAGATCAAAAGTATGGGCAGTGGATTCAGTATGTACAAAGCATGTTTGTGGGAATAGGAATGCACTTGCATCCTACACTCCTATCAAGGAAGAGACAAAGAATGTATATATGGGAGACTCACAACCTATACCTATCATTAGAAATGGAAAAGTTATACTTAAGCTCACATCCAGTAAAAATTTTTCACTCAATGATATGTTGCATGTGCCCTCTATTAGGCATAATCTAGTATCAGTATTACAGCTAAAAAAGATTGGAATCAAAGTGACCTTTGATGATGATTTGATCACCTTGAGCAAAAATAATGTTTTTATAGGAAAAGTTTATCTAGATGAGTCCCATTTTGCATTGAATGTACAAGATATGAGTAATGATAATGCATCATCTTCTTTTACCTATTTGATTGACTCTTTTGATATGTGACGTGGTAGACTTGGACATGTAAATTTTAGTTATTTAAAGAAAATAAAACAAATAGGACTAATTCCAAATATAAATAATGAAAACTTTAATAAATGTGAGATATATGTTGAAACTAAGATCACTAAGAAACCATGTAATCTTGTAACAAGAGAAACAAAATTACTTGCCCTCATTCGTAGTGACTTAGGTGATTCAAAAAATACAATAGCAAGAGGTGGTAAAAAAATATAATCTTTGTTGATAATTACTCAAGATATGCAAAATTATATTTGTTAAGATCTAAAGATAAAGCAGGTGAAATGTTTATTAAATATAAAGTAGAAGTAGAGAATCAATTGATTAAAAAGATTAAAAGATTGAGAAATGGTAGAGGTGGTTAGCATGGATCAATTTCTTTTAATGAATGTTGCGAACAAAATGGGATAATTTATGAGATAATCCCTCCTCATTCAACTGAATCAAATGGGAGCAAATAGAAAAAATAGATCTTTGAAAGAAATAATGAATGCTATGCATGTTAGCTCTGGGTTGCCTGCCAACATGTGAGGGAAAGCCATTCTTTCTTTCCCTGCCAACATGTGAGGCGAAAATAAAATTCCTTGCAAGAAAACATGTAAAACTCCTTATAAACTTTGTTATGGTTATCCTCCTAACTTAAAATATTTTAAAGTGTGAGGGTGTTTTAGCAAAGTATTGGTATCAGAGCATAAATAGAGAAAAATTAGTTCTAAAATATGTGATTTTGTTTTTATTGGTTATGCTCATAATAGTACTTCTTATAGATTTATTGTTATTAAAGTGACGTGTTAAATGTGAATACTATTATTGATGCTAAAAACATTGAATTCTTTGAAAATATATTTCCTTTGAAGGCTAAAAGCTCTTTCATATCATATGAACTTTCCTTTCCTTTTAATCAAAGTGAACTAGTGATTTAGAATTAAGAAAAAGTAGAAGGGTTAGGAATGAAACTAATTTTGGTGATGATTACTATGTTTATTATGCAAATGATGATTGTTTAACTTATCAAAAAGCTATCACCTTTATTGCTGCTCCTTTTTAGAAAGAGACTATTAATAATAAAATTGAGTCTATAATGATTAATCATACTTGGGAATTGGCTGGTTTTCCTCCTAAAATAAAGCCAATTGGATGTTAAATGGGTATTTAAAAGAAATTAAATCTTGATAACTCTATTAATAAGTTCAAGGCACGCTTGGTTGCCAAAGGTTGTAAGCAAAGAAAAAATATTGATTATTTTGATACTTACCGATTACTAAAATTGCATCCATTAGAGTTTTGTTTGCTATTGCATCTATTTATAAATTTGTTGTGCATCAAATAGATCTTAAAATACTTTTCTTAATGATGGATTAGAAGAAAAAATTTATATGGAGCAACTTGAGGGATGTGTTATTCCCTATCAAGAGAATAAAGTGTATAAATTAGTTAAATCTTTATATAGTTTAAAACAATCCCCTAAATAGTGGCATGTAAAATTTAACAAATTTATGATTTCTAGTAGATATATGATAAATAATGCTAATAAATGCACATATAGCAATTTTTTTGATAATATTTGTATTATTATCTACTTGTATGTTGATGACTTATTAATATTAATATTGTCATAGATACAAAGAAATTTCTTGCATTAAACTTTGATATGAAAGATATAGGTGAAGTTAATATAATTCTTGATATAAGAATTATAAAGGAAAATGATTGCTTCATTTATCTCAGTCACATTATATTGAAAAAATACTTAGAAAATTTAATCATTTTGATTGTAAACCTATGTCATCTCCTTATGATGCTAAGTCGCATTAGGTGAAAAATCTTGATAATAATATATATAAATAAAGCATAAACAAATTATTGGTAGTTTGATGTTTTAATAAACTCTACTCATCCTATTGCATATGTTATGAGTAGGCTTAATAGATACATATATAATCCCAATAGTAATCATTGGATTGCATTATCTAGATTACTTAAATATTTTAGAGGGACTATGTGTTTTGATTTAATGTAATGATCTGATTGTACTAGAAGGATATACTGATGCTAACTGGGTTTATGGTTCTGATGGATTAAAACCAACAAGTGGCTATGTATTTACATTAGCAAATGGTACAGTCTCATGAAAATCATTCAAGTAAACTATTATCGCAAGGTTCACCATAGAATTTGAATTCATTGCCTTAGAGAAGGTAGCATCTAAAGTTGAATGGCTAAAAGACAACTATTGATGGATATTCTTTTATGGAAAGGGCTAATGACATATGTGCCATTACATTGTTATTGTCAAACTACTATAACTCGAGCCAAAAGAAAATTATATAATTGAAAAACATAAACATATTAGATTCAGACATAATATTATGAGGTAGCTTAATCAAGAATGTTGCTATGTTCATGAACTTTGTGAGCTTAAAGGAAAATTTGGTTGATCCTTTGACCAAGCCATTGGCTAGAGAAATAGTGAGCAAAACAACATCAAGAGGATATAATTGATGCTCATTATAGAGATGATGTGATGGATACCCAACCTCTACCATTAGATATCTTGTGAAGGAGATTTAATGGGAAGAACAAAATCATAGGACGTCTCAGAAAGCATTGTCACTTATTTTCTTATTACCATCATATGAGATGATTGGTGAAGAAACCCTCCCTATGGTGTATGGCAGTACTATTATGATAAATGAAGGCCGAGCTTAATGTTCTTAATGGAACCATAGTTTTTTATTTGAAATATAGTGCCAATTATAATACACTCCTGACAAATGTGACTTACAATAGTGTGGAAGTGAAGTATCTTCCTATAAGATTTAGGCAAATCTTTAGAGCACTTATGAATATTCTGGTAGACACATGGCTATAATAGCACCAACTCGCTGAAGTTTGCTTTGGTTAAAGAAGATTATGTGAATAATAAGTTTTGTCATATTACAACAAAAGAATTTAGTTAAATAAATTTAGCTCCACTATGTTCCTATGATGTCAAGCTTATTTGTCTAAAGTATGGTTAAAACCCACAAGTTCCCATTACTATACATAACTTTTTTGTATCTCTTGCTATTTTTAGAAAGTATTTTGAATATATGGAGGACCATCGGGGGTTTTTATTATTTCAAAACAGTTCCCATTTATTTTTTTCTTTGATTTTATTTATCTATTTATTTAAAATGGCCCATAGAGTATGAAGAGGTGCGTATCATTCAGACTACTATTGGATACAAAGAGTTACATACCTTTTTTCCTCTTCCAAATAGTTGCATATCATATCCCTTAATTCAAAAAGTCTCCTACCACATCCCTTCATCAACTATAAATCAGTGTTCCTAGGTATCTTTTGCATATCATCCAGTTGAACTTATGTACATAATAATAGAAGTGTCTAATAGATTAGAGTAATTCAAAAACTAATGCTAACCCAATTTGATACGATCAAATGGGTTAAACTTTAGGTGTTAATATAGTTGATTTTGGATTCAATATCTTATAACTGATTTCTTCTGAGTTGGTCTTTAGTTTCAAAAGTCATTTTCTCAGTTTTGACCAAGAACCAACAACATTTTTTTAGCAATTTTTTTTTAAAAAAAGTGCTCACAACGATTTAGCCTTAGACATCACATACAGCTCACAAGTATATTAAATTAATCAATAAATACTATATATAATATTTATTAAACACAACTAGGAAATAGATTTAGTCATTAAATATTAGATATATGTTTAAAAAAAGAGAGAGAGAATTGTTCTACCTTGAAACTAATATGAAAACTAAACTGATCTCATTGATCGATTTTGAGTCAGTTGCATAATAGAGTCGATTCTGGATTTACAATTCTAAAATCAATCCTAATTAAGTCGTTTCTAGATTGTAGCTTGGAACTGACCCAATGTTCCTCATGCCCACTTCTATGTAGCAAGAATTTATTAGCAAGAAGTGTGTGGTCCAACTAGCACCTAGCTTCCATCAGTGGTAGAACTTTTGACTTTTTTGTTTTTTAAAAAAGAAGTTGAAATAGAGCTGAACAAATGTTAGACAAGCTCAAGCTCGATCAGGCGCATCTACACATCGATAGCTAGGCTCGATGCCCACAGATTCATTTGAGTTAACCATTGGACCTATATTTTGATCAGTCCCACCTCAATTTCTAAGAGCCAATTTGTGACCCATCAACCAAATCTAGATTCTCAGCTTTACTCTTATATTTATAACCTAATTAAGTTATTGTTAATACGCAAACCTATATATAAAATTTTAGCTGAACTGACCGGCCTCAGCTGTTTGTTGTGTGATGAACTTTAAATTGGAGCTTAAACTTCTTTCCCCTTTTCCAACATAAGTGCATGAAAATTACCTTATATTAAAGAACGCAGCGCAATAACATTGCTAACTCACGTCGCAAGTTACAATCAATATTACAAACGCCAGCTTCACATTTCATCATAAATCACAAATTGCAACCAGGAATATCCAAATGCCAACCCAACATGTCATAATTAATTATAAATCACAACTACTAAGTGCGCGCTGATGCTAACCATGTCGGCTTAAAGTTTATAACTCTATCCGATGCTTCCATTCGCAGGCCACCTCTGACATTGCCCTGAATGAAGAGCCACCCTCGCCGAGTGCGCGAGCAGCTGCGTCGCCAAGCTCCTGCGCCCTCTTCCGCAATCTTTTCCCTTCTTCCCCTTCCATTAGACACCGAATGACCCTCGCTACTTCCTCCCTCTCCACCAGTCCTCTCTCGGCTACCTTGGGCCTCAGCGCCACCTTAACATCCTCGGTAAGCATGATCGCGTTCATCTTTTGTTCTGCGTACAGCGGAAACGCGATCAATGGCACTCCTTTCGCAATGCCTTCTAGCGTCGAGTTCCAGCCACAGTGCGTCAAAAAACCCCCAGTGGAGGCGTGGCCGAGGACTTGCACCTGAGGAATCCACGAAGAAGGGACTACAAGGCCCAAGCCCTTGGTCCTCTCCAAGAAGCCCTCAGGCAAAAAGTCCAAGGAGCCAACGTAGCTCTTCCTGGCACTTAAATACGCTGCATTAGCCTCGTGTTCATGCGGGCTCTTTGCCACCCACAGGAACCGCTGCCCGCTCATCTCCAGTCCCAATGCCAGCTCCCTCGTCTGGGCCCGTGTGAGCGTCCCTCCGCTCCCAAAGGCCACATACACCACGGAGCCGCACGGCTGCCCGTCCATCCACGTGAGGCACTCGTGCTCCTCATCCGGCACGGTCCAGATCAACGGACCAATCGGATAGACCGGAGGTCTCCGTCGTCTATCTTCTTCCGTTAGAGCCTTCACAGCACCCGGCTCCAGATCCTCGAAGCTATTCGCCAGAATCCCCTTGGCCTCAGGAATACGTTTCATCATGCGCATAAGCCACTTGTATATCTCGTCTCCCCGGTCCAGCATTGGCTCGAGAAGGTCCTTCCCCTGGACTGGCACGCATCCGGGCAGCCGAACCGGTTCGGGCAAGTCCCGGTACTCCCCTTGGAACGACTCGTCCAGGGCGGGGAGGTAGAAGCCAAGCGAGAGGCACATGCAGGACGAGGTGGAGAAGATGTAGCACGGGAGGCTGAACTCGGAGGCCACGTCGATGGCGTCGATGCAGAAGAGATCGACGACGAGAGCGGCGAGAGGGGCGGTTGAGGCGAGGGAGCTCACAAGGGAACGAAGGTGAGGAAGATTGGTCTTTACGGTGAGAAAGACGCAAGTCTCAGCCTTGGCGCCGGCGGGGAAGGCGTCGGGGGGCAAGTTGGGGAGGGAGACGACATCGACTCCGTCCGGAAAGGAGTCGGCGAGGGAGTGGTGGTGGTTGGCGGAGGCGGAGTGGTCCGTGAGATGGGCAATGAGGGTGATGGCGAAGTGGTGGTGGCTGGCAAGGTGGCGGGCGAACGCAGCTAGGGGGATCAGGTGGCCCATGCCAGGGCTACAGAGGATAGCTACGTGAGGCTTTCGGGGGTTTTCCTTTTCCATGGCGTTGGAAATCGAAATGGAAATCTATCACGGGGTTGATCGATGGGGTAGCGGTAATGGTAGGGCTAGCTTGATCTTCCCTGCCCTTTATATAAGGGGGGAAATGATTTGCTACCAGACAAGAGTATTGAATATAAGTCCCTTATATTTTTTGTTTTGTCGTTCCTCAACTCTGTCTCTGTCTCACGCCACGGTATATTATTTTTTTATAACGGAAAAGTCGTGGGTGTGACGGCGGAAGGACAGATGGGTTTGGCAAGAAAGGATCCGGGTCGCAGGTTGGTGACCGGCACAGCATTCCACCGAATCATGCCAGCGGCGATACATGAATGATGCGATCGCATGAACCACTTCGATAGTAGTGCACTATTTTTTCAGTTTTTAGTTTTTATTTTGGAACAAAAAAAATTAAGTCGAATAATACTTAAGAGGTTCTAATATTTATACAATTCTCGAAGTAAAAAAAAAAAAAATGCTAGAAATGGACGGGAATATATAGCAAACATGCATGGTGGTCGATGAGGTCCCGCCGGAGTGACGTGCCACGTGGAAAGCCATCCGGTTCTCTTCGCTCTTGGCCTTTCCAAAAATATGGACAATTTTAAAAGAATCCTCGGAAGTGACTGTCAGTTAATTTGATGTCCATTAATGGAAAATAAACTTGTTTGATGATCCAGATAAAACAAATTTGAAACTACTTTACCTTATTTTAAAATTTATTAATGCTTAAAATAATAAGATGAAGAAGGATATGGAATGAAAAAAAAAAAATTAACTAACGAAGAGGAAAACGAAAGCAACAAGGAAAGAAATTAAAGGTAGAATGAGAAAGAAAAGAGTAGAGCAAAAAAAATAATAATAAGATAAAAAATAAAAAGTCAAACATTGAACTTTCTGAACTAAGCTTAGTCAAGTGGTTCTACTTGACTTAGACTGGTTACCTAACTTCGATTTTTTTTTAGCTGAATTTACGATGAAGAACCTATAAATTTGGCTTAATATTTTACTTATAGCGTATTGGATAAATAGGCTAATAGATCTGAATACCCTAATGGATCTTAAAGCTCATTATCTTCCTCTATGTGTGAATGAGAAATTATGAGAACATTTAGTTCCACATTGGAAAGAATAAGAAAGAAAGGTTCACTTATATGGAAACCTCTTATTTGAAGCTTAAGTTTCTTAAGCTCATCATAAGTAGAGAGCTCGCGCACGCACGTGTACGAAGGGAGCAATGGGCGTTTTGTCCCCCACGCATGTGTGAAGGGCGCAATGGGCGCTTTGTAGGCACATGTGTGAGGGGCTTTAATTTTTCCTACATCATGAGGATCCAACGGTGAAGACTGATCGGATCAAGATAAGGGGCTGAGATTAATTGACTATTGATTATCAGATCGATTGGATGAAGGATCGAGATGCAGTGATCAAATCACGATCGTGATCGGGATCCAACGGCTCACACCATCGGTTGACCGGTCAACAGAACCATTGATAATAAGGTGCTTGTCCGATCCTGTGGTTGGTTATAAGGCATCTGTCCGATCGTACGATTGAAGATAAAGCATCGTTCCGATCAGGCCATTGTGATAAGTGATCTTGAAACAGTGTATCAATGCCGTGCAACAGATCACGATGATGAAAAGGCATATCGGGATGAGGATAGGCTTATCTGATCGATTGATCATCAGATCAAAGTATGAATCGGTGTATCAAAGGCATCCTTTGATCAAATCCGATTAATTAAATTATAATCAAATTAAATCGTAGGGTTGCTTCCAAAGGGCACCTAAAAACCTATAAATAAGACTCTAGACCCTTGCATTTTCATTCAATCCAATTCCATTCCGAATTGAGACATCTCTTAGGCATTTGCATACTTTCCTAAGGGTAGTATAGCAATAGTGCATTAAAAGAGAGTAGCATTCTTGGTTCGAAATTTTTGATGAATTGTAGTGCTGCTTTCATCAAAAGGAGACGATTGTATTATGAGAGATAATCGTCATACTGACCGTAAGAATCATTGCAGAATAAAATTATTTTAAGAACATAAGTATAATTTTAGTCTCAATTTTATCAATTAGATAGCCATCATTAGCTAACCAATATAGCGTACTTTAATCAGAGGTTTCTTCCACACTAGTAGCACCTAGCAGCGCATGGCTTAAGAACATGAGAGTAGTTGCGTACGGTGTTTTACTTTGAAGACCATCTAGTGCTCAATCGAATATTTAACGTAAAAATTATGATTATTAATTTTTAATAAAAAGCTATATGATATAATAATTGAGAAATTATAGAATATATTCTGAGGTCATAGAGGGCAGGTTAACTCTGCTAGCTAGAGATATGCCTGCGAGTTTACCAAATATTTTATAATTATGAAATATTATAATTTTTTTTAATTTCCTTTTTGTGACAGGACAATCTTTCGTTCTTTCCTAAAACTTAATTTCTACAATCTTAATGGGAGAATCTTTTGCAAGTTGAGTCGTCACGAAACTCTTCCATTTATTCTATGCAAAAAAAAAAATCTTTATATATTTTTTAAAAAAATTGTAACAAAACTTTTTAATCAAGCTAACGTTCCAAGAGCACTAATTTTTTTTTAAAAAAGAAATATACAGAGACTCTAATTGAAAAAAGGAACGGCTTTCTCTATGCCTCAGCATACTGACTCATAGATTTGAAGGCTTGAAGATCATTGTCCTACTTTTTTTCAGCATATTTTATCTTCTGATGTATCTGGACTGATTCATATGAGACTTATATGACCGTTCGTTTGTAACTAAAAAAAAAAAATGAATAATGCTCCGTCCATGGACTAAGACACCATAAAATTTAAAACATACACGGTACAAATTGATGTAGGATCATAACTTATATGCAAATAGAGCAAAATGTTGCAATAACATATATTTTTTTCCTCTTTGTATACATAAAACCCAAGAAAAGATTGCATATTTTATGTGCTCGCTTGGTTGGATGAAACCTAGCTTGTGGTAGTTTGGCAGCAGGCGCGGCGACAGTTGAGGGCCTGCAGACTTTTCTTCTCCTGAGGCAGCTGGTCAAGGTGGTAGCTGGTAGAAAGGCTGATAGCTGTACGTCACAGACAGGCACATATAGGCCACTTAAAAAAGGAAGATTAATTAATTACTTGCTATCAGGAGGGAAAACTACTTTCACGCATTAAAAATACAAGATGATAGGAAGAGCCGCAAATAGGGTGACCCTTTCTCTCCACATGTTAGTGAATAATATTCTATCAAGAATATTAAAAAGAGCCAGTTCCCTTGGCCTTACCGAAGGGGTTAACTTTTTCCAAACTTTAACTTCAAGTATGTCTTTAATCTTTAGTTCAACAACAGCACACCTATTGTCTGTGCACCAAGAGAAGCTTCGAGGGCGAACTTGTTGGTAACCAAACGCTTTGGATTTGGTAACCAAACAAATCTCATCATCCAACGCCTTGGATTTGATAAACGTCCAAGGTTTGAGATTTTCTTCCACTATCTTCAACAATCCAACGGTTTGAGATTTTTCCCATCAGCGAAAATGGTTCACTCCACGCAGCGCACCGTCGGAACCCACGGCTCGCCTCATGTCATGGCCCGCGAAAAGATGATCCAAGTTTTTATTGAGTGGTAAGCGTTTGGGATTTGTGGATTTGCTCTCAAAACAACCCGTGGATTTGTTCTCAAAATTGTCAACGCATCTTTAAACCAACGTTTGGGATTTGTTGGTAACATGATTTGGGAAATTAACGCGGATTTATTGATAACGGGATTTGGGAAACTATAAGTCCAACGTTTGGGACTTTCTCCCACCAACCAACACACCGAGTTCCAATGCAAGGGTAAAAAGAAAATCAAAAATGATTTGAACCCATGATCAATTGGCAATTAATATCATATATTAATTCAATAAAATTAATTTTTAACATTGCAATTAGATCACAGATGCTACTCATAAATCACATATCAACATTGTTGCTGCGAAAATCCATTCTCCGACTCGGATGAGCTTCTGGCTCCTATCCGGACGTTGATCCCACTGCTTCGAGGTGGAACCTGCAAGACAGTCCGCGCGCGGAGGGTGCTGTGGGGATTACCCTTTGCGGAGGACCCTCCGACGCCCAAGTCAGTGAAGATTCACAGCAAGCAGATGTATGGAGAAGACTCTCACAGAGGAGTTCTACCTTTTCTGGCCAGAGCTTCGAGCTCAGGGGAGAGCTTCAATGGAGAATGAGAGCCAGTGTAAGAACTGTGTAAAAAATGGGCGTAGAATGGCCGTACCTCAACGGCTTGAGGGTGGTGGTATTTATAGGCGATCACCTGATTCCTTGGACGTGTTCTGGATGAGGTCTGAAAACTGTTAGGATTCGAATCAAGTTTGTTATGAGGCCAACGAGATCCGTATCTTGTCAGTTACAGGATCGATGGCTGGGAAAGCTAGTTGGTGCCATGAGGTTTAATGATCACATGGACCTAGGCCACTCTTGCGGGTCCTAGGCCATCTCTGGGCATGATTCGCCACCTTTAGTTATAGTTTATTCGAATCCTAATGCGCCGGATTCCGCAGAGGTTTTTGAATGTTGTGGTTCGATTATCATGGTTCCGCGGAGGTAAGTGCCTGAGTACCTCGGCCGGGCCGAGGCACAGAGAATGGCCTGGTCCGTCGAAATATGGAAAGGCTCGGTTTGCCGAGGTATGGCTTGGCTCGGTTGGCCGAGGTATGAAAATAGCTTGGGTTGTCGAGTTGACCCAACTTTGCCAAATATGATTTGATCTTGTCGCTAGAACGTTGCGCCAGCTAGCCAGCTGGCAAGCAGGGCGTTTGGATTGGGCGCGACCCCATCGCAAATGTGAATGGTTAATAATACAATGATAATTTTACCCCTCATCACATGCCCCCACTCCCTAGTCTGAAGTGTAATTTCGGATATAGGGAGTAGAATTCTGGAGCAATCTTATTTGGGGGACATGTCATTCGATCCTCTGTGGAGGAAGTGTTTATCTCTGTGTAGGCTAGAGAAAGGCCTGGGCGGCCCTCTTGCTGAAGTAAAATAAGGCAAGCTTATAAAGATTATATTTTACTTGGCGTTACCAAGGTACGAAGATCGCTTGGCCCAGCCGAGGATTATAAAGATTATATTTTACTTTGCACTGTCAAGGTATCGAGATCGTTATTCGGTTGTAGCCGAGCCTTCAAGATTATATTTTACTTGGCACTGCCAAGGTATGGAGATCGTTACTCGGTTGTAGCCGAGCCTTCAAGATTATATTTTACTTGGCGCTGCCAAGGTACGGAGATCGTTACTCGGTTGTAGCTGAGCCTTTAAGATTATATTTTACTTGGCGCTGCCAAGGTATGGAGATCGTTACTCGGTTGTAGCCGAGCCTTCAAGATTATATTTTACTTGGCGCTGCCAAGGTACGGAGATCGCTCGGCCCAGCCAAGGATTATAAAGATTATATTTTACTCGGTTGTAGCCGAGCCTTCAAGATTATATTTTACTTGGCGCTACTAATGTACGGAAATCGTTACTCGGTTGTAGCAGAGCCTTCAAGATTATATTTTACTTAGCGCTGCCAAGGTACGAAGATCGTTACTCGGTTGTAGCCGAGCCTTCAAGATTATATTTTACTTGGCGCTGCCAAGGTATGGAGATCGTTACTCGGTTGTAGCCGAGCCTTCAAGATTATATTTTACTTTGCGCTGCCAAGGTACGGAGATCGTTACTCGGTTGTAGCCGAGCCTTTAAGAGATTTATTACTCGGTTGTTGCCGAGCCTTCAAGAAATTTGTTACTCGGTTGTTGCTGAGCCTTCAAGAAATTTCTTACTTGGTTGTTGCCGAGCCTTCAATATTATATTTTACTTGGCGCTTCGCTCGACCAGGCCGAGGATTTATATGACCTGCTTCTTATTGTAGCTTTCAAGGAGAGTTATAAGAATTTTGCAGGCCTTCAAAAGCTAAATTTAATTCAACGAACAAGAATGAGTTTAGTAAGGGCATACTTTTACTGATGATATGCACGAAGATCATTCGAGTTCCACGTTCGAGAAATAGATTTTTCATCCTTCAAATAATAAATTACTTGGCGTGGCCAAGCTTCAAATAATAAATTACTCGGTGTTGCCGAGCCTTCAAATAATATATCACTCGGTGTTGCCGAGCCTTCCCAGGATGTTACTCGGTTGTAACCGAGGCTTCCAAATAATAAATTACTCGGTGTTGCCGAGTCTTCAAATAATAAATTACTTGGTGTTGCCAAGCCTTCCCAAGATGCTACTTGGTTGTAACCGAGGCTTCCAAATAATAAATTACTCGGTGTCACCGAGCCTTCAAATAATAAATTACTCGGTGTTGTCGAGCCTTCCCAGGATGTTACTCGGTTGTAACCGAGGCTTCCAAATAATAAATTACTCGGTATTGCCGAGCCTTCCCAAGATGCTACTCGGTTGTAACCAAGGCTTTCAAATAATAATTACTCGGTGTTGCCAAGCCTTCAAATAATAAATTACTTGATGTTGCCGAGCCTTCCCAAGATGCTACTCGGTTGTAACCGAGGCTTCCAAATAATAAATTACTCCCCCCATGATCCTCTCAGAGAAGGGGATGCCCCGCTCTGCCTTCGGCTGGGATGGAGGAGCTTGCTTTGTGGCACCTAGTTCCCGATGCCATTCTTGCCGCATCTCCTGCATCTATTGTCTGATCCCTTCATCCAAAGTGGTATGAGGGATCGAGCGAATAGAAGATGGCAGCGGTGTCGAATCCTGGGAAGACACCGGGGAAGGTGAGCGAACCCGCCTGGACCTGAGAGGGCTCTTCCCTCCAGCTCGCCGTAGCACTGGCTTCGTCTTTGCGGGCCGGTGACCGTGATCCATCGCCTCAGGCGGGTCAGAGGAAGAGACCATTGGTGAGGCAGGGGCAGCGGCCTCCTCATGAGGCTGAGAAATAGGGACAGTAGCTCCAGGGATTGCTTGAAATCCCTGGATGGACTGGGTCAATGCTTGGACCTGCTGAACTAGAGCGGCGAACTGGTCCAGGGTTATCGCCGTTGCCGGTTGCGAAGGAGTTTCAGCTGGCGGTCGTAGCGGAGGTACTGCACCGCTGATCAGATCAGGCCTTTGAGAGGCAGCCTGATCTTGAGCTTCAGATGTAGCTCTCTTCCGATTGGCCATTAGAGGATGCTTTTCTCTGGTTCGAGTCTTGTCTCCTGGATCACAAGTTTATGGGACTTGAGGCCCTTCCTCTAGCGCCAATCTATTGCTGCGGAAATCCATTCTCCGACTCGGGTGCGCTTCTGGCTCCTAATCCGAATGACGATCCCACTGCTTCGAGGTGGAACCTGCAAGATAGTCCGCGCGCAGAGGGTGCTGTGGGGGTTGCCCTCTGTGGAGGACCCTCGATGCCCAAGTCAGTGGAGATTCACAACAAGCAGATGTATGGAGAAGACTCTCACAGAGGAGTTCCCATTTTTTGGCCAGAGCTTCGAGCTCAGGGGGGGAGCTTCAATGGAGAATGAGAGCCAGTGTAAGAACTGTGTAAAAAATGGGCGTAGAATAGCCGTACCTGAAAGGCTTGAGCGTGGTGGTATTTATAGGCGATCACCTGATTCCTTGGACATGCTCTGGATGAGGTCTGAAAACTGTTAGGATTCGAATCAAGTTTGTTATGACGCCAGCGGGATCCATATCTTGTCAGTTAGAGGATTGACGGCTGGGAGAGCTAGTTGGTGCCATTAGGTTTAATGATCACATGGACCTAGGCCACTTTTGCGGGTCCTAGGCCATCTCTGGGCATGATTCGCCGCCTAGAATCTTATTCAGTTATAGTTAATTTGAATCCTAATGCGCCGAATTCTGCAGAGGTATTTTGAACGCTGTGGTTCGGTCATCATGGTTCCGCGGAGGTAGGTGTCTGAGTGCCTCGGCCGGGCCAAGGCACAGAGAACGGTCTAGTCCGCCGAAGTATGGAAAGGCTCGGTTTGCCGAGGTATGGCTTGGCTCAGTTGGCCGAGGTATGAAAATAGCTTGGGTTATCGGGTTGACCCAACTTTGCCAAAGATGAATTGATCTTGTTAGAATGTCGCGCTAGCTGGTCAGCTAGCAAGCAGGGCGTTTGGATTGGGCGCGACCCATCGCCAATGTGAGCGGTCAATAATGCAATGATAATTTTACCCCTCATCACATGCCCCCCACTCCCTAGTCCAAAGTGTAATTTTGGATATAGGGAGTAGAATTCTGGAACAATCTTATTTGGGGGACATATCATTCGATCCTCTATGGAGGAAGTGTCTATCTCTGTGTAGGTTAGAGAAAGGCCTGGGCGGCCCTCTTGCTGAAGTAAAATAAGGCGCTTATAAAGATTATATTTTACTTGGCACTGCCAAGGTACGGAGATCGCTTGGCCCAGCTAAGGATTATAAAGATTATATTTTACCTGGCGCTGCCAAGGTACGGAGATCGTTACTCGGTTGTAGCCAAGCCTTCAAGATTATATTTTACTTGGCGCTACCAAGGTACGGAGATCGTTACTCGGTTGTAGCCGAGCCTTTAAGATTATATTTTACTTGGCGCTGCCAAGGTACGGAGATCATTACTCGGTTGTAGCCGAGCTTTCAAGAATATATTTTACTTGGCACTGCCAAGGTACGGAGATCATTACTCGGTTGTAGCCGAGCCTTCAAGATTATATTTTACTTGGCGCTGCCAAGGTACTGAGATCGTTACTCGGTTGCAGCTGAGCCTTCAAGATTATATTTTACTTGGCACTGCCAAGGTACGGAGATCGCTCGGCCCAGCCGAGGATTATAAAGATTATATTTTACTCGATTGTAGCTGAGCCTTCAAGATAATATTTTACTTGGCGCTGCCAAGGTACGGAGATCGTTACTCGGTTGTTGCCGAGCCTTCAAGATTATATTTTACTTGGCACTGCTAAGGTACGGAGATCGTTACTCGGTTGTTGTCGAGCCTTCAAGATTATATTTTACTTGGTGCTGCCAAGGTACGAAGATCGTTACTCGGTTGTAGCCGAGCCTTCAAGATTATATTTTACTTGGCGCTGCTAAGGTATGGAGATCGTTACTCGGTGTAGCCGAGCCTTCAAGATTATATTTTACTTAGCGCTGCCAAGGTACGAAGATCGTTACTCGGTTGTAGCCGAGCCTTCAAGATTATATTTTACTTGGCACTGCCAAGGTACGGAGATCGTTACTCTATTGTAGCCGAGCCTTTAAGAGATTTATTACTCGGTTGTTGCCGAGCTTTCAAGAAATTTGTTACTAGGTTGTTCTCGAGCCTTCAAGAAATTTATTACTCGGTAGTTGCCGAGCCTTCAAGAAATTTATTACTCGGTTGTTGTCGAGCCTTCAAGAAATTTGTTACTCGGTTGTTGCCGCCTTCAAGAAATTTATTACTCGGTTGTTGCCGAGCCTTCAATATTATATTTTACTTGGCGCTGCCAAGGTATGGAGGTCGCTCGGCTCGGCCGAGGATTTATATGACCTGCTTCTCATTGCAGCTTTCAAGGAGAGTTATAAAAATTTTGCAGGCCTTCAAAAGCTAAATTTAATTCAACGAATAAGAATGAGTTTAGTAAGGGCGTACTTTTACTGATGATATGCATGGAGATCATTCGAGTTCCACGTCCGAGGAATAGATTTTCCATCCTTCAAATAATAAATTACTTGGCATGGCCAAACCTTCAAATAATAAATTACTCGGTGTTGTCGAGCCTTCAAATAATATATCACTCGGTGTTGCCGAGCCTTCCCAGGATGTTACTCGGTTGTAACCAAGGCTTCCAAATAATAAATTACTCGGTGTTGCCGAGCCTTCAAATAATAAATTACTCGGTGTTATTGAGCCTTCGCAAGATACTACTCGATTGTAACCGAGGCTTCCAAATAATAAATTACTCGGTGTTGCCGAGCCTTCAAATAATAAATTACTCGATGTTGCCGAGCCTTCAAATAATAAATTACTCAGTGTTGCCGAGCTTTCCCAAGATGCTACTCGGTTGTAACCGAGGCTTCCAAATAATAAATTACTCGGTGTTGCCGAGCCTTCAAATAATAAATTACTCGGTGTTGCCTGGCCTTCCCAGGATGTTACTCGGTTGTAACCGAGGCTTCCATATAATAAATTATTTGGTGTTGCCGAGCCTTCAAATAATAAATTACTTGATGTTGCTGAGCCTTTCCAAGATGCTACTCGGTTGTAACCGAGGTTTCCAAATAATAAATTACTCGGTGTTGCCGAGCCTTCCCAAGATGCTACTCAGTTGTAACCGAGGCTTCCAAATAATAAATTACTCCCCCCATGATCCTCTCGGAGAAGGGGATGCCTCACTCCGCCTTCGGCTGGGATGGAGTAGCTTGCTTGGCGGCGCCTAGTTCCCGATGCCATTCTTGCCGCATCTTCTGCATCTGTTTTCTGATCCCTTCATCCAAAGTGGTATGAGGGATCGGGCGAGGAGAAGATGGCAGTGGTGTCGAATCCTGGGAAGACACCGGGGAAGGAGAGCGAACCCGCCTGGACCTGAGCGGGCTCTTCCCTCCAGCTTGCCATAGCACTGGCTTCATCTTTGCGGGCCGGTGACATGATCCGTCGCCTCAGGTGGGTCGGAGGAAGAGACCACTGGCGAGGTAGGGGCAGCGGCCTCCTCATGAGGCTGAGAAACAGGGACAACAGCTCCAGGGATTTCCTGGAATCCCTAGACGGACTGGGTCAATGCTTGGACCTGCTAAACCAGAGCGGCGAACTGGTCCAGGGTTACCACCGTTGCCGGTTGCGAAGGAGTTTTAGCTGGCGGTGGTAGCGGAGGTAATGCACCGCTGATCGGATCAGGCCTTTGAGAGGCAGCCTGATCTTGAACTTCAGATGTAGGTCTCTTCCAATTAGCCATTAGAGGATGCTTTTCTCTGGTTCGAGTCTTGTCTCCTAAATCACAAGTTTATGGGACTTGAGGCCCTTCCTCTAGCGCCAATCTGTTGCTGTGGAAATCCGTTCTGCGACTCGGGTGCGCTTCTGGCTCCTGATCCAGACGCCGATCCCGCTGCTTCGAGGTGGAACCTGCAAGACAGTCCGCACGCAGAGGGTGCTGTTGGGGTTGCCCTCTGCGGAGGACCCTCTGATGCCCAAGTCAGTGGAGATTCACATCAAGCAGATGTGTGGAGAAGACTCTCACAGAGGAGTTCCCTTTTTTGGCCAGAGCTTCGAGCTCAGGGGGGGAGCTTCAATGGAGAATGAGAGCCAGTGTAAGAACTGTGTAAAAAATGGGCATAGAATGGCCGTACCTAAAAGGCTTGAGGATGGTGGTATTTATAGGCGATCACCTGATTCCTTGGACGTACTCTGGATGAGGTCTGAAAACTACTAGGATTCGAATCAAGTTTGTTATGAGGCCAGTGGGATCCGTATCTTGTCAGTTAGATGATCGACGACTGGGAGAGCTAGTTGGTGCCATGAGGTTTAATGATCACATGAACCTAGGCCACTCTTGCGGGTCCTAGGCCATCTCTGGGCATAATTCGCCACCTGGAATCTTATTCAGTTATAGTTGATTCGAATCCTTATGCGCCAGATTCGGCAAAGGTATTTTGAACGCTGTGGTTCAGTCATCATGGTTCCACGAAGGTAGGTGCCTGAGTGCCTCGGCCGGACCGAGGCACAGAGAACGGCCTGGTCCGCCGAAGTATGGAAAGGCTCGGTTTGCCGAGTTATGGTTTGGCTCGGTTGGCCGAGGTATAAAAATAGCTTGGGTTGTCGGGTTGACCCAACTTTGCCAAAGATGATTTGATCTTGTTGCTAGAATGTCGCGCCAGCTGGCAAGCTGGCAAGCAGCAGGGCGTTTGGATTGGGCGTGACCCCATCGCCAATGTGAGCGGTCAATAATGCAATGACAATTTTACCCCTCATCAAACATCATGACAATATTAATATTAGTGCATGACTGCTCTGATACAAAATTAATATTGTCATATCAAAAAAATTTAACATATATTAATATTAATTTTAATATGCATAAAATTAATATTATCATATCAAAAGAAAAATTATCATATATTTTTTCTAAACATAAAATATTTCGATACGTTGAAGTGTCGAAGGAGCAGACGCGTCCTACTATCGGAATCGAAGCTCTAGAGGAAGAATCCATGGTAGAATTTACGGGCAAGGTACTTCACAAAATACCTGCAAAATAAAACAAAACCAAAGCTTTCCTCACCTTTCTCAGGATCGATATCGAATTATGAGAGGGCGCACATAAAATATGGGAGGAAAGGAGGAAAGAAACTTGCTTTGGTTTTTCACATTGTCTGAAAGTCCATCTTATGCTCTATTTATAAGCTCTAAATGAATCAAAAAGAATCTATTTTTAAATTAATTTAATTTAGATAACCTTTATCTATTACAATCTATTTTGACCGCATGAGAATAATTTTTTGATGGGAATTATGTATACTAGATATGAATCAAATTCATGAAAACATTACGGAAGATATAATATAAAATTCCCAGAAGCCTAGGATCCTTAGGAATAGATTCATTAAATCTCAAATAAAATCTAATTTTATTCATACCTGAGTCCTTTATCGATGTAGATGAGGATGAAGCAGGTTAATCCTTTGCCATTAGTCGTCCATGTGTCCGGCCTCTAACGGTGATCCACGCGGAGAAGAGGGGATGAAGAAAGATGACACTACAAGAGAGAGAGGGGGGTGCTAGCGCCTCTTGAATCCCTTTGCAGAAATACAAAAGATATCTTTGAAAAAAGATCTAATCTTTTTCTCCTTCCTAGTAGGAAGGAACCATATTTATAGGGTGAAAAGGAAACGTTCCAAAGGAGAAGAAGGTAACGTTAATCCAAAGAAACAGAATAAACTCTCATTTTCATGGTAACATCATGGTAACATTAATCCAAGGAAACGGAAGAAACTCCCGTTCTCATGGTAACGTTAATCCAAGTGTCACAATCTCAGCCTTTGAAATTAGAAGTTGGTTATCTCATAACTACATGCCCCAATTTGTACATGTTCATCATCGAACCGTAGAGATTCATCATGCCTCATCCCATGGGCATGATTCCATCTTCACATGGCTGAGATTGGCCATCGATACCCAAATAATCAGAGCCATCCATCACATGGATCAAGTCATATTTGGGTATCCAATTATTTGTTCATCATATGCATAAATAATTTCTCCTTAACATTCCTTCTCCTATAATGGATCATATCCATTATTATTATATCTTTTTTAAATTGGGTCTCATCCAATTATTTAATTAATTATCTTATCTAAATTAAATCTAATTTAATTCTCATTTTAATTCATCCAAAATTCTCCTTAATGCGTGTGACACATTAGGCCCTTTAACATGTTGGCAATAATCATGTCCTAATCATAGACCCTAGGAATGATTAGACAACTCTTTGTCCAAGTCAACAACATGATTATATATCATGAGAGGCCTATAGCAAAGCATCATGACCACCCAACTGCTAAAGGTTTTGTTGATGTGACCATCACACCTGTCCATAAACGGTTACCGTATGATCAAATCCTTTCATCACATATCTCAGATCAATTAGTGGTATGGAATTGTGTCAATCCTGTAATTGATCTTTGTTTACTTGATCTCTGGAAAAATTGACTCATATGAATTAGAACTTCAAAATCATTTCAAATTTCAACTCAATCTTGCAAGGATTTAACAATCAATTTAATTCATTAAGTGGTCATGGGATATAATCCTTTCTATCAAGGGAGACGAATCCTATCTTGATCAAACAGCATCTTCATGTCCTTCATGTCATACCCAATCGACACCATATTTTCCATCCATGGCTAGAGCGGCGTTTGGATGTTGTCAAAGCATGACATTCCACACATGAGATGCAATGAAGATCTCAAGTCAATGGATCACTCACACCACCGTCATTAGAGATCAACTATCGACACTATATAGAATATCCATATGGGATCTCTGTATGGGTCATCCAATGCATTGTTATAATAACAAGCATCCACACACCTATCCAAGTATCTTCATACTTCATCTTGTGAAATTAGCTGCTCACCTCAAGGGTGAGAATATGCAATGTGTGCTAGTCTCACGGTGTTCGATGGTGTCCAGTCCCATCTATACATCGACTAGGGAAGTTTAAAAATCGAACCATAACGTGCAATTTGAATCTCACAATTTGTAATCTCTATTACAAATTCCATATGCATGGTTCACATTCTTTTGGACTTTATCTCACAGACAAATATATCAAATAAAAGACATCTGGATAGATAATGAAACCATTTTATTTGATTTGTATTTATATAATGTATACAACATTCAATCCAATTAGATTTAGGGCATACACTAATAATCTCCCACTTGCACTAGAGCCATTCACCCATGTATTTAATACCGAGTGACTTAACATGATTATCATGCTTTTGTTGTGGCAGGGCTTTAGTAAGCGGATTAGCTACATTATCCTCAGTGGGGACTCATTCTATTTTTACATCATTTCTACCAATAATCTCTCTAATTATATGGTATCTCCTGAGTACATGTTTGGACCTCTGACGAGACCTTGGCTCCTTAGCTTGCGCAATAGCTCCATTGTTGTCACAATACAAGTGTACTGGATCAGCAATGCTTGGAACCACACCAAGTTCAGTGATGAACTTTTTGATCCAAACTACTTCTTTGGCTGCATCTGATGCTGCGATGTACTCAGCTTCGGTCGTAGAGTCGGCATTCGTCTCCTTCTTGGAACTTTTCCAGCTAACTGCACTACCATTGAGTGTAAAGACATAGCCTGATTGAGATTTATAATCATCTTTATCAGACTAAAAACTAGAATCTGTATAACCCTGAACTATGAGTTCGGGTCCTCCATAAACTAAGAACATATCCTTAGTCCTTCGTAAGTACTTAAGGATATTCTTGACGGCCATCAATGTTTCTCACTAGGGTTTGCCTGGTATCTACTAGTGATACTTAATGCATAAGAAACATCAGGTCTCGTACATAGCATCACATACATGATGGATCCGATTGATGAGGCATATGGAATCCTATTTATGTGATCTCTCTCCATTTGGGTCTTAGGACTCATGTCCATGGAGAGATGTATCCCATGCAATAACGGCAAGAATCCCTTCTTGGATTCCTCCATGCTAAACCATTTTAGCACTTTATCTATGTACGTTGATTGGGACAATCCAAGCAACCTCCTAAATCTATCTCTATAGATCTTAATACTCAGTATGTAGGCTGCTTCTCCCAAATCTTTCATGGAGAACTTGCTGGACAACCATTCCTTCACTTCTTGCAGCAACGATACATTGTTTCCTATCAATAATATATCATCTACATATAATATCAGGAAAATAATAACACTCCCACTAACCTTCTTGTACACATATGGATCATCCTCATTTTTGATAAAATCAAACTTTTGATTGTTTCATCAAAATGGATGTTCCAACTTCTAAAGGCTTGCTTAAGTCCATAAATGGACCTTTGCAGCTTGCATACCCTTTGAGAATCAATGGACTCAAAACCCTCAGGTTGTGTCATATACACATCCTCCATTAAATCACCATTTAGGAAGGCGGTCTTGACATCCATTTACCATATCTCATAATCGTAATAGGCTGCAATCACAAGCAAAATCCTTATGGACTTAAGCATGGCTATGGAAGAAAAGGTTTCATCAAAGTCAACATCTTGCCTTTGCTTATAACCTTTTGCAACTAGCCTCACCTTATAGGTAATCACATTACCATCCATGTTTGTCTTCTTCTTGAAGACCCATTTGCACCCAATGGGTTTATTCCTTCAGGTGGATCAACCAAAGTCCATACTTGGTTGTCGTACATGGAGTCCATTTCAGACTTCATGGCTTCAAGCCATCTCTTGGAGTCAATGTCACAAATTACTTCCTCGTAGTTAGTAGGCTCATCATCTTCTATAAGAAATACATATCTCTTAGGAATATTATGTGTTCTACTAGACCTACGTAGCTAATGTGTACTTGGAGCTACCTATTGCTCCATCATTTCTGATAGAGGCTCACATAAATGTTGCCTAAATGTGAGTTGAGTCTCCTGCTCAACTCCCACTGCATTTGACATTTGCTCCATATCATCTAATCGGTCTGTGTCAATTTGTGGTTCTTGAGTTTCACTAATCTCAATATTTCTCCCACTATCGTTTCTTAGAAAAATCTCATTCTCTAGGAATATGGCATGCCTTGAGACAAAAACCTTTTGCTCGAGTGGATGGTAGAAGTAGTATCCTTTTGTTTCTTTAGGATATCCTACAAAATTACACTTGTCGGATCTAGCTCCCAGCTTGTCTGACTCATTATGCTTTACATAAGTGTAGCAACCCCAAATACTTAGATGACTAAGGGTTGGTTTCTTTCCACACCATATCTCATAGGGAGTGGAACTGACTGACTTAGATGGAACTCGGTTTAGAGTGTATTCGGCTGTGTGTAGGGCATAACCCCAAAACATTTTTGGAAGATTTGCAAGGCATGACATTGATCGCACCATATCTAATAATGTGTGATTTCTTCTTTCTGATACACCATTATGCTGTGGCGTACCAGAAGGAGTCCACTGAGAGAGAATCACATTCTCCTTCAAATATTCTAAGAACTCATGGCTTAAGTATTCCCTACCTCGATCTGATCGAAGTATCTTAATACTTTTGCCACTTTGTTTTTCTACCTTGGATCTGAATTCTTTGAACTTTTCAAAGGCTTCAGATTTGTACTTCATCATATACATAACCATACCTGCTATCGTCATCTATAAATGTGATGAAGTAAGAAAACCCTCATATTGCCTAAATATTAATAGGACCACATACATCCGAATGCACTAGTCCTAAACATTCAGTTGCTCACTCACCCCTTTTAGTAAAAGATGACTTAGTCATTTTTCCACATAAGCATGACTCACATTCCTCAAATGATTCCCAATCGAATGAGTCAAGTAGCCATCCTTATGTAACTTGGTTAAACGTGTTTCATTTACATGGCCTAAACGACAGTGCCATAAGAATGAGTTCTTAGAATTATTTGATTTTAATTTCTTAGTTTTTACATTGAGAATAGGGCATTGTAAATTCAAAACATAAATCCCGTTGAACATTTCAGCAGAACCAAAGAACATTTCATTTTAAAAAATTAAAATTCCTTTATTTCCAATTTTAAATGTATATCCATCATTTACAAGACATGAAATGGAAATAATATTCTTTGTTATGTTTGGAACATAGTAATAATTATTAAGCTCCATTACAAGCCCAGTGGGCAAAGACAAAGAACAAGATCCTATAGCTAAAGTAGCAACCTTTGCTCCATTTTCCATGCGCAGGATCACTTCATCTTTTTCCAGTTTTCTACTACTTCTTATCATCTGCATATTAATACAAATATGATATCGACAACCGGTATCCAATACCCAAGTGGAATAAGAAGTAACAGAAGAAAACATCTTAATCATAAATATACCTGATGTAGAAGCATATGTATGTTTCTTTTCTTTCAGGCTAGCCAGATAAGCCTTGCAGTTTCGCTTCCAGTGCCCTTCCTTGCCACAGAAGTGATACTTCCCCTTGGCTACTTTATTTTTCTTAATGCCCTTATTTGGTTTAGTCGTCTTAGCGTTTTGGACCTTATTCTTCTTTGGCCACTTCTTACGAGTGCTAGAAGACTCCACGACCATAACCTGCCCCTTTTCTTTCTTAATGTTGGGCTCGATATTTGTCAGCATATTCGCGAGCTCAGGTAGAGATGTCTCTAGCTTGTTCATGTTGAAATTAAGAACAAACTGCGAATAGCTGGGAGGTAATGACTGTAGAACCAAGTCAATACTTAGTTCATGATCCATCACAAAACCCAATTGTGCCAACTTCTCAATTAGATTGATTATTTTTAGTACGTGGGCACCCACTGATGAATCCTCAGTCATTTTGCACTGAAACAACTCTTTAGAAGTTTGAAACCTCTCATATTGAGACTGTGCACCAAACAACTCTTGCAGGTGCATCAAAATCTCCTGAGCATTCATATGCTTATGTTGTTTCTGAAGATCAGGTGACATCGAGGCCAACATCAAACATGTGGCCATGTCTTCAGCATCTTTATATCGGTTGTATGCCACATGAACCTCAGTCGGAGCATCCACTGGTGGGACCTCCGGTGCAACCTCATCTAGGACAAAAAGAATTTTTTAGATCGAAGAACGATCCTTACATTCCTTAGCCAATCAAGGAAGTTGAGTCCAGTCAATTTGTTAGATTCTAAAATATTCCTAAGGTTGATGTTTACACTCATGGTTTCTCTGATAACCTACATAAAATTAGAACGAGTCAATTACTATGAATACTAATCACCAACTTTATATGGCAATTCTAGATTTTTAATTAAGTTAGTTTCTTTCACTATTTTATCAAGGTTAATAGCCCTCTCTATTAATCTTGAGAAATTGGCATTCAATTTCCTTAGTGGGCTAGGATCCTCATTTGAATTACCTTGACCTTGGCTTTGGCACAACAAATCTTGGTAAGCCAAATTTGGTAGATTATCATCAATCACATCTAATTTGACTCCTAGATCATTTAGGGGACATTGCCTTGTCAATTACATCCATATGTGATCACCCTAAAGTTTGCCTCTAGATTGACTGACCCTGACTTTGGCCAATTATGCCAGCTAATCTAGTTAAGTCAACCCATTGTTCCACAATCAACTCCTTATAAGTACACTCGACCTCGGCTTTGGCACGACAAATCTCATAACATAATGATTTTGTATCAAGTGAACAATGGAAGGCTTATGACTTAATATTTATGAAGGGATTTAGCGCATACAGGTCTCATCTATATCTACAACATTTGTACTATGCTAGGTTACATATCCTATATGTAGATTTTAGATTAATCTCAATTAACCTTAATTTCATAAGATCCAATCTATGATTGAGACTCCTAATCAAATTAGGATCCTGATCACTATCTAATTTAGGAACCATAATTATGTGACCAAATCAATTGCTACCATCTTGATCAACCTTAATTGATTTAATCAATTAAGAGCTTTCCTTAACAATGGCCAAATCAGCTGATCAATGGGGTCCTATTTAGCATACCCTTCGATCCCATTGAATGGGTTTTCCCAGGCAGCAAACAGAGCAATTAAAAACCATGATCAAACCTTTCTAGACACCAATGTAGTTAAGTCCAATTGATTAGATCAATTATGGGATCATAGGATCAAACAATGACATGGTTAAGTCTAAGTTTCCTAAATCTTTATCATCTATTACATTTTATGATAACTATGGATAGTGATCTAGCTAGGGTGTTATGATAAGAGTTCTTAATTCAAATTTTAAATTTTCTTATCATTTAATTACATATTATGGCATATCGGTTTCATATCCCATATAAATCCTAATGTCTCTAACAAACCCTAGTCATATTCTTATCATGATAAGATTTTAGATTCAAAATATAAGATTTTAAATTCCATATGATTACATTTAATCACAATCTTATCTTGATCCAAATATCCAAACTAAGTTTTCAATGTTCATTATCATAAGAATATCAAATCTTAATCATATCAATAATCATGTTAAAATTAAATCCTAAACATGATTTCTAGGATTTCAGCATATAGTATCTATCATGCATAAATAATAATTACTATTTTAACATGACACATATATGATTAAATCTAAATTAATTATTATTTATTATCATATAATAAATCTTTACCTCTAATATCATATATCAAAGTACTCTATTTTAACATGATAATGAACATGCATAAATCTAAAAAATATTGTTTATCATCAAATAATAAATATTTTATTATATTTTAGATTTATTATCAACATATAAAAACTCTTCATGATTTTAAGCATAATAAAAAATATATTATCAATCATATTGACTCAAGTATCCTATCAGATTAATGAATCTGTAGCCTAAGGAGGCTCTAATACCACTGATGGGAATTATGTATACTAGATATGAACCAAATTCATGAAAATATTACGGAAGATATAATATAAAATTCTTAGAAGCTCAGGATCCTTAGGAATAGATTCATTAAATCTCAAATAAAATCTAATTTTATTCATACCTGAGTCCTTTATCGATGTAGATGAGGATGAAGCCGATTAATCCTTTGCCACTAGCTGTCCATGTGTCTGGCCTCTAACGGTGATCCACGCAGAGAAGAGGAGATAAAGACCTTCAAGGTATGAAGATGACACTGCGAGAGAGAGGGATGCTAGCACCTCTTGAATCCCCTTGCAGAAATACAGAAGCTATCTTTGAAAAAAGATCTAATCTTTTTCTTTTCATGCTCTAGTAGGAAGGAACCATATTTATAGGGTGAAAAAGAAACGTTCCAAAGGAGAAGAAGAGTAACGTCATGGTAACGTTAATCCAAAGAAATAGAAGAAACTCCCATTTTCATGGTAACATCATGGTAACATTAATCCAAGGAAACGGAAGAAACTCCCGTTCTCATGGTAACGTTAATCCAAGTGTCACAATCTCAGCCTTTGAAATTAGAAGTTGGTTATCTCATAACTACATGCCCCAATTTGTATAGAGATTCATCATGCCTCATCCCATGGGCATGATTCCATCTTAACATGGCTGAGATTGGCCATCCATACCCAAATAATCAGAGCCATCCATCACATGGATCAAGTCATATTTGGGTATCCAATTATTTGTTCATCATATGCACAAATAATTTCTCCTTAACATTCCTTCTACTATAATGGATCATATCCATTATTATTATATCTTCTTTAAATTGGGTCTCACCCAATTATTTAATTGATCATCTTATCTAAATTAAATCTAATTTAATTCTCATTTTAATTCATCCAAAATTTTTCTTAATGCGTGTGACCCATTAGGCCCTTTAACATGTTGGCAATAATCATGTCCTAATCATAGACCCTAGGAATGATTGGATAGCTCTTTGTCCAAGTCAACAACATGATTATAGATCATGAGAGGCCTATAGCAAAGTATCATGACCACCCAACTGCTAAAGGTTTTGTTGACGTGACCATCAACACCTGTCCATGAACGATTACCGTATGATTAAATCCTTTCGTCACATATCCCAGATCAATCAGTGGTATGGAATGTGTCAACCCTGTAATTGATCTTTGTTTACTTGATCTTAGAAAAAATTGACTCATATGAATTAGAACTTCGAAACCATTTCGAATTCCAACTCAATTTTGCAAGGATTTAACAATCAATTTAATCCATCAAGTAGCCGTGGGATATAACCCTTTCTATCAAGGGAGACGAATCCTGTCTTGATCAAACACCATCTTCATGTTCTTTATGTCATACCCAATCGACACCATATTTGCCACCCATGGCTAGAGCAACGTTTGGATGCCATCAAAGCATGACATTCCACACATGAGATGCAATGAAGATCTCAAGTCAAAGAATCATTCACACCACCGTCATTAGAGATCAACCATCGACACTATATCGAATATCCATATGGGATCTCTGTACGAGCCATCCAATGCATTGTTACAATAACGAGCATCCACACACCTATCCAAGTATCTTCATACTTCAGCTTGTGAAATCAGCTGCTCACCCCAAGGGTGAGAATATGCAATGTGTGCTAGTCTCACGGTGGTCGATGGTGTCCAGTTCCATCTACATATCAACTAGGAAAGTTTAAAGAATCGAACCATAATGTGTAATTTGAATCTCACAATTTGTAATCTCTATTACAAATGCCATATGCACGGTTCACATTCTTTTGGACTTTTTCTCACAGACAAATATATCAAAAAAAAGATATTTAGATAAATAAAGAAACCATTTTATTTGATTTGTATTCATAGAATGTATACAGCATTCAATCCAATTGAATCTAGGGCATACACTAACATTCTTGTACGTCAACTCCTTGATTATATCAAGAAAAAAGTTATTTTCTTATTTGCAACTAATTTACAAATAATATCTAAATCAAATATAATAATATCTAAATTATCATATATTATTTAATAATTTTAGATATTATTAATTTAAAATATCTAATCAATCAAAATTATTATTTTATTTTTAATCTTTTCAATAATCACATTGTAAAAAATATCAAAAATTAAAATTTTTCTCTCTCCATCAACTCATAATATGCGTCACTTACAAGAGCAAAATTCTCTTATGCGATGTTCCACAATAACAGTTATATGCAACCATTCATATCAATTATTATATAAATAATGTGTCTAAACACATTTTTATTTTGTCCAATAACTAACTTATTGTACCAAAATAAATATGAAAAAAATTATCAATAAAATTGATTATTTATCTTCATAATAAAGTTTTTATTATAAAGTTTCAATAATTATTTTATTTGGAAAAAAAATAATTAATTACATTAATTATTCAATCCAAGAGTATTTGATGTGATTAACCTAAGACGGTATGGGGACCATGGACCCATAATTTTAAGCTCTAATAGACTTGAATAAACTCAATTAAAACTCTTTAATTATTATATTAGTTTATTAATCTTAAAGTTATTCCACTAAAAACTCGAGACTGCACTCTTGAAAATTACATATTAATTTTACTCGAAAACTTGAGTCATCCACTAATAAAATCATTACATGTAATTTAATCCTCCATAATTAGGTCATAATTAGAGCTAGGTAAAATAACCATTATACCCCTTTAATTATCTTTGTTTCTTAAGTACCATTGATTCACTAGTTAAACAGTTAATTTATGATTGGATCATAAATTGTGCGCATAACTATTTAGCTATATAATCAACAATTAAGGGAACTAATTTTAAGCTTCTTTTCAAAAGCCATAGATTTCATATCTTTAAATCACATTTTCAGCCCAATATGTCATTGAACCTCCAAAATATAAGTATTGGGCCCAACATCAAATGAGCTTTAACAAACAAATCAAAAGATATAATAGCACAATCAAAGAGTCTGTGATTAAATCGGGACTAAGGTTGATTTACATATGACATCTTGTGACATAAATTGAATTCTTTATAACGGTCTTAAATAAAGATTCAAATTATATCGGTCCAAGTCCTATATAATCTTATTATATATAATACCTTCACTAAGTGTCTCTACACAATAATCTGGATAAGATTGTCACATTCATAATGTTCATGGACCGTATTAGTGATTAGCGATAGAAGATCCGTACTTCTATCAATCACGGACATGTTTAAATATATTAGCTATAATTTTAATCCTCTTGTATATATTATACTAAAATTATAGCTTCATAATATATTTTAAATTTTTATATAAACATTTATCTTTCATATAAATGAGGCAAGATTGAAAAAAAAATACTTCTTTTATTCATTCAGAAAAATAAAAGTACAAATACATCTAATTTTAAGGGCACTATTCCTAACAATCCCTCATTTGCCCTAAAGCAGATGTGACATATATTTTAATCCCATTCCCATAAGATATTTGTTGAACGTCTTCTCAGGCAGTGTCTTTGTGAATGGATCAGCCAGATTTTGTTTCGATGCTATCTTCATAACATTGGCATCGCCTCGATGCACGATCTCTTTGATGAGATGGTATTTTCTTTCGATATGCTTGCCCCTTTTATGGCTTCTGGGTTCTCTTGAATTAGCCACAGCACCACTATTATCACAGAATAATATAAATAGCATATCCATTCCTGGAACAACTTTCAAGTCAGTATAGAACTTTTTAAGCCAAACTGATTCTTTAGCTACTTCACAAGCGGCTATGTAATCAGCTTCCATTGTAGAATTAGCAATGCTAGATTGTTTGATATATCTCCAAACAACTACTGCACCACCAAGTATGAACACTAATCCAGATGTTGACATTCAAGAATCTTTATCTAATTAAAAATCAAAATCAGTGTATCGTAAGGGGTTCATGTTTTCACCTGAATATACAAGCATATAATTTCTTGTTCTCCGAAGATACTTGAGAATGTGCTTTATTGCCACCCAGTGCTCTATCCCAAGGTTTGACTGGAATCGACTAACAACTTCCAACTACCGATGCATATGGAATCCGTCTCATGTCCTCTTCTTCTTATGGTGTCTTAGGACACTGTTCTTTAGAAAGAACAATTTCATGTCAGATCGGAAGAAGTCCCTTCTTGAAATTTTGCATCAAAAAATGAGCCAACACCTTATCGATATAAGATGTTTGAGACAGTGCTAGGAGTTTGTTCTTCCTATCCCTAATGATCTGGATACCAAGAACATAACTCTCTCTTCCAAATCTTCCATTTAGAATTGTTCAGCCAGCCATCTCTTTACGTTGATAATATTTTTACATCATTTCCAATGAGTAAAATATCATCTACATAAAGTATTAAGAAAACCATACTTTTTTTCATTAATGAGCTTGTATACATAAGGTTCATCAACATTTTGCTCAAAGCCATAGGTTTTGATAGTTTCATCAAACCTAATGTCCTAAGACTTGGAGGCTTGTTTGAGAGTCCATAGATTGACCTATTAAGCTTAAAGATTTTCTACTCCTGATCTTTAACAATAAACCCCTCTGGTTGTTCCATATATATGGACTCCTCTAGATAGCCCTTCAGAAAGGCTATCTTGATGTTCATCTGCCATATTTCGTAATCAAAACAGGCAGCTATGGATAAGAGAATGCGGATGGACTTTAACATGGCAATTGGGAGAAAGTCTCTTCATAATCAATTCCCTCCTTTTGGATATAACCCTTTTGCCACAAGTCTAGCTTTGAAGATATCTACCTTTCGATCTGCTCCTTTTTCTTCTTAAAGATCCATTTAGATCCAATGGTCCTGACATCTTCAGGTGGATCCACAAGTTCCTATGCAGTATTGGAGTACATAGACTCTATTTCTTGGTTCATAGCTTCTAGCCATTTGTCCTTATCAGGATCATCCATTGCATGCTGGTATGATGATGGATCATCATGGTTGGTATTAGCTGCCACAACATTTGCTTCGCTATCCTATCTATTGCATACTGTGATTATGACAACCCTCCCACTATGTCTAGGCACCATAATATCTTGACTAGGAGCTGTGGTTTCTTCTTCCCTAATTTTAACAACTTTTATTGATTGAGTGGTGATCTAATCTCTAAGAAATTCTTCAAGTACCACTTTACTCCAAGGTTTAAATTTTTGTATATAATCATTTTTAAGAAAAGTGGCATTTGTCGATAAAAACACCTTCTTTTCTTGTGGACTATAAAATAAACCTTCTCTAGTGCCCTTTGGGTAGTCAACGAATAGACATATTTCTGTTCATGGTTCTATCTTTCCAAATTTGCCCTTAAGAACATGAACTGGACACCCCTATATGCGAAAATGATGCAAACTCGGTTTATGCCCGTTCCACATCTCTAAGGGTGTCTGGATACAGATTTAGATGATACGATATTCAAAATGTGCATTACCATCTGTAAAGTGTATCCCCAAAATGATATCGATAGTGAGGAATAACTAATCATTAATCTGATCATATCTAATAATATAGTTAAGAGGTTCTAATATTTATACAATTCTTGAAGTAAAAAAAAATATGCAAGAAATGGACGGGAATAGCTAACATGCATGGTGGTCGATGAGGTCCCGCCGGAGTGACGTGCCATGTGGAAAGCCATCCGGTTCTCTTCGCTACAATTTAAAAGAATCCTCGGAAGAGACTGTCAATTTGAAATCCGTTAATGGAAAATAAACTTGTTTGATGATCCAGATAAAACAAATTTGAAATTATTTTACCTTATTTTAAAATTTATTTTAATGCTTAAATAAGATGAAGAAGGATATGGAATGAAAAAAATTTAACTAACGAATAAGAAAACGAAAGCAACAAGGAAAGAAATTAAAGGTAGAATGAGAAAGAAAAGAGTAGAGGGAAAAAAAGGAAAAGAAATAAGAAATCAAAAAATCAAAATCAAAAATTGAACCTTTCTGAACTAAGCTTGGTCAAGTGGTTCTACTTAACTTAATCTGGTTACCTAACTTCGATTTTTTTCTTAGCTGAATTTACGATGAAGAACCTATCAGTTTGGCTTAATATTTTGCGTATAGCATACATAATCAGAGGTTTCTTTCACACTAGTGGCACTTAGCAGCGCATGGCTAAAGAACATGAGAGTAATTGCGTATGGTGTTTTACTTCGAAGACTAAATAGTGCTCAATCGAATATTTAACATAAAAATTATGATTATTAATTTTTAATAAAAAGCTACAAGGCAACAAGGATGATATAATTATGGAGAAATTATAGAATATATCTGAGGTCATAGAGGGCAGGTTAACTCTGCTAGCTAGAGATATGCCTACGAGTTCACCATATATTTTATATTTATGAAATATTATATATATTTTTTTTTGTGAGAGGACAATCTTTCATTCTTTCCTAAAACTTAATTTCTACAATCTTAATGGGAGAATCTTTTGCAAGTTGAGTCGTCACGAAATTCTTTCATTTATTCTATGCAAAAAAAAAATCTTTATGTTTTTTTTAAAAAAAATTGTAACAAAACCTTTTAATCAAGCTACCGTTCTAAGAGCACTATTTTTTTAAAAAAAGAAATATATAGAGATTCTAATTGAAAAAGGAACGGACGCACCGTCCATGGACTAAGACACCATAAAATTTGAAACATACACGAGACAAATTGATGTAGGATCATAACTTGATGTGGCTGATCAAGTCTTGTTAGGGTTAACGGAGAGCAACTGACGGAACCCTTAGCTTTGGCCTCCGGTGCCCCCTCAGCCTCCGAGACTCCCTCGGCCTCGAACCTGGAGTTCCTTTAGCCTCGGACCTCATGTCCCCTCGGCCTCGGACCTCATGTCCCCTTGGCCTCGAAACTCATATCCCCTTATGCATGAGGTAAGTGTCACACAGGGCAAAGTGCTACATCAATAAGGAGTCACCTCTTGAGCCTGTGGGGGGAGCACCTCTAGAGTCCTGCATGTGCAGGAGCTAAGTGCCACACAGGGCAAAGTGCTATGTTGATGGAAGACACCTCTTGAGCCTGTGGAGGGAGCACCTCTAGAGTCCGACTGCTTGGTGGATACGATCATGTGCCTTTGGTGACGAGGACATCGCCCCTTTAAGAGGGGTAGATTGTGATGCCCCTCCCCTTTAAGAGGGGTAGATTATGATGCCCCTATCAATTAGTCCCATATCGGGTAATTAAGGAAGGATGGAATGGTTTATAACCAGTTAAGTGAGATGGACAAGTACCAATTGGATCCCTTTTGGACTGTGGTGGCCCAAGTTGGTGCGGACCTTCTCCGTCTTGCTTTCTTGTAACGAAATAGGTTCGTGGGTGCTGCAGCCCGGGGCCCGGGTCGTTACACAAACACAAGAATTTATAGTGGATCGATGCCAATCCTTGCACCTACATCCACTCCCCAAGGATCTCTTAAAAATTTTCTCCACTAATCATTTACCCAACGATTACAATCCTAGTTAACCTAGCTAGTTTCTCGTTTATCAGGTACAAGGTAGCCTTACAAATCACCAATTATGGGTTTGACACACCTACACTACGAGAATCCCCGTAATTAGGGATGCCATTTTGGCATTGTTAACAAGAAAAAATGCATCGCTAATTTATAATAGTGACGTGACAGTGATGCCAAAAAATAGGTCGCCAAATCATTGGTCACTAACGAATTTAATGCCGCCAATATTTGCTAATTCCTATTTTATTTATTTTAAAATTAATATTTATTTAATTATTGTTTATATCATATACATTAAAAACTTTCTTAAATACTTAGATAATATGAAATGATAACTAAAAACACATTCATAAATGAAATATATGAGTATCTTGCATTGAAAATAAAATA
Source organism: Calamus simplicifolius (assembly GCA_900491605.1). Taxonomy (NCBI): domain Eukaryota; kingdom Viridiplantae; phylum Streptophyta; class Magnoliopsida; order Arecales; family Arecaceae; genus Calamus; species Calamus simplicifolius. The sequence goes on from UESW01003875.1 coordinate 892,500, forward strand.
AAATATATAATACAAATGTTCATAATACAAAACGCTAGTATATAAATATCAAATAGGAGCACATAAATATAGTGCTCATAAAATACAAAGAATCTAGAAATATCAATTCCGATCAACTGAAGAGAGGGTCATCTAGAGCTAGAGGTGGAGCAGAGAACTGTGTAAATTGCGATAATCTCATAACTAACGGATGCATCTCTTGTAACTCATGTTCATAATGAAGGTGCTCCTCTTGTTTCCATTGGATGTTGGCGATCTTAGTCATCATCTCAGATCTAACATGTTCCATGATGGAATGCTCAATGTCCTTATACTCGTCGGTGTCACCTTGATTGAAAGAAAAGGAACCATATTGAATGAAGAATGCAGAAGCTTTGGCACCAAGGCTATAGAATCTACGATTATTTGGCTGGGCACCAACAACCTCTAGAAAGATGGCGACTCTCGTGCGGCAAAAAGTCAACTATGGACCCTTTCTCCTCTAATGGTTGTGTGGTCTGAGACATTAGCTCATTCACACGAGCTTGCAAGGAATACATATAAAATATTATGTAACTCATATTAGAGTAAATATATTTATAATTAATATATAATATTTTCAATGATTTACTTACTTCAATATGCTGGAAGCAAGTGTCAACCCAAGACCCATCTTTTTTTGTGTGGGTCATCTTGAACAACTATCAGTCCCCAGGATCAACGCCTTCCTTTAGCATCTAAAAATAATATTTTAAATTTATAGTTATGCTCATTTAAAAAAATTTATCATTAATAATTTATATACTTATAAGACGATGCCAATGCTTCTCAATAGAAACGGATCCCGTTGTATGGCAGAAAAAATTAGTGCCCGAACCATCTTTTTTGGATCGATGGTTCGAGCAAGCTGTGGCCAACTTCCTATGCCACTCTGGATCCGCCCACTTTTGCTATTAGCAAGCATATACTGCATCAGAGATATGAATGGGGTATTTTGATGCTCTCTGCCAGTGACATAAATTATCGATAAATGAAATCCAAATTCTTTTAACAAAAGAAGTCAGGGCTAGATCCCACTCAAATTCTTTCTACAAACAGAATAATAGTGAATATGCATATTATAAAGATAAATAAGCATAATAAATACATTGTAAATATAATCGTTCATAATATGATATTATAAATGCAATTAAGTACCATGTAAATAGTGCATACTAACCTTTTATATTAAAACTGAAATAAAAATAAAAATAATCCAAATGTATTTATAATAATAAACACAGCTAGCTAATATATTAAATGCACATATTTCAAATTGTATCTACATAAATATAAGTTACATACCTAAAACTCTATTCAATAGAACTCTCTCACCTCCTAACTGACCTGGTTCCAAGAGTAGCCTTTCTGGTCTGCACGCCTCTTAAATATATATGTAATGCATCTTGAGACAATATGTCTCTTTATAAATCTATTCAAATATAGTAAAACGTAAATAAAATTTTAATAACATAAAAATTGTATGAATTAAAGAAATTAATATGAAGATAAAAATATACTTACTCGTCATCAACCAATAGAAGTCTCTTCCTTCCGCTAGAGAAAGTACTCTCGCCTAACGATGGCCCATCTCATGCATATGTTGCTCATGTCCGAAGGAGCTCTCATGTGCTGCATCAAAAAAAGAGTCATCGTCGCCTGTGCCAGCTGAGCGCTTCCTAACTATGGATCGACTATAACCCTTCATAGTATTGTATATATAAAAGAATTATAATGAATCATCTTAAATAATCAAAAAAGTATAGAGCACTACTTTTTTTTGTAAATATAATCACATGCGTAAATATTTAGTCACTATCATTTATATCTTCGAGTTCGGGTTCTTCATCTGATTTTGTCTCGAACTGTGATTGATATTCATCTTCTTCATCATTTGAGACCTCATTGACATCATCAATTTTAAGTAAAGCATTGATTGGATCATTACGATTGGATTCGGATCAAGTGAATCATCTTCAATTGAATATACTGCCATTACATCTTCTTGAAAAGCTTCTGCATATATGAGCTTTCAGGCATATAAATGGTCACTTGTGGCTTTATTTTACTAACAGTCCACCAATCTTGCTTATCATTTTGAAGGCTTGGATATGTTAAGTAGTACACTTATTCAGCTTGAGATACTAGAATAAGTGGTTCATATTTGTTCAACCTTCTTCTATAGTTTACTTATATAAGATTATAATCTTGATGTACTTTAGTCCCCACATTTAGAGTTGGATCAAACCATTCGTTGTTGAACAACATAGTGTATTTACTAGGCCAACCAGGTACTCAACTTCAACAATATCCTTTAGCTTTTTATAATATCTTGCTGATTTACACCAATACTTTGACCTTGCACCCCCCCCCCCCCCTCCCAATTTTTTTTTTTTTTTGAGTTGCTCCTAAAGAATCCAATGAATCAACTTGAAACTTGTACCCATTCATAAAATATTCAGTATATGTATTCACTCTAGACAACAACCATTGTGCTAGGGATTTAATGAAAATGCTATCAACATTTGACGAAGCATTATTTGTCTAAAAAACCAGTATAGTGTATGTAGTAGTTAACCTATAATCCATGTGTAAATTTAATACTTACATGATCGTTGAATCAATATGCAAACTCCGTATAAAGTTTCAAACCAATTTCAGCATCGTTGATGTAAGGATCCCGTTGTCTCCACATATCACAAAACATCCTTTATAAATAACAATTTATATCAACTTAGTTAGAAATAATATAAAGAAATAAATTAACTATCAAAGTAAGTGGAAGAAACAATATCTTACTCTATGAACAGTTTCACTTCAGAGCAGTTCATCAGAATGCAATTATGAGCAGCTTTGAACTCTTTGCTCAATAAATATCTCCTATTTTCTATGCCAAATGGCTTACCAATAGTCTTGAAAATGGATATGCTTTCATCATCTGCTTCAAATGGATGCCTATAGCCATCCAAATTATGTGGCACTTTTTGATTCTTATTTTGGACTTGTTCATCGAAGTAGTGCAAAACAAAATTTAATGGCTCCACCAAATATGCATTGCATATTGACCCTTCAACTCTTGCCTTATTTTAAATATTTTTTAAATTTCTTCATGTACCTAAAAGTTTATATTGAAAATAAAATAAGATACTCAATATAGTTAAAATAATAAAACATAAGAGTTGTACGAGTTAGTTATCTCTCGAATGGGTACATCTAATGATATTGAATGAGTCCAATAATTTTAACTTCGTATGCCAAATGGATAGGTAGGTGCTCCATACAATTAAAATAACTTGAAGAAAAAATTTAAAAATTCATTCTAGTTTGCATAAAATAACTAAAATTAAAAAAATAAGTTTCAACCAAGTTGAAACTTAAATAAGTGAACAATGATACAAATATCAGAATAAAATATATCCTATATGAGCAAATAAAATAATAATAGCACTTTACATATTTTGGTAGGTCTCCTCTTTAATGAGCTTCTTCTCCTAGAATGTTGAAGCTTTGAGCACTTGAAGAAGCTTCTCTTGAAGTTTGATGGAGCCTTGAATGAGCTTTAATGGCTTTGAATGCTTTGGAGCACAGTTACTCTTGAAAATAAAGAAAGCTAACTTTCAAGTTTTCTCTCTTTAATCCTCTTGAATCACACTTAAAAGTGCTAAAAAACTTATTGAAATCCATCATTTGAACTTATATTTATAGCTTTTTGCGAGATTAGAGCGTTAACTAGCTATTTTGGACCATTGATGATGGTTAGAGTGAGAGTTTCGAAGCCTGAAATGCGTCAGAACTAGCCGTTACAGCTCCTGGCACTATGTTAGTCGACTACCATGCTGACTAATAGGGCATTAGTCGGATACCATGCCGACTAACTGGAATCAGCTCTTTTTATAAGCCATAGTAGTCGGCTACCATGCCAACTAACTAACTCTAAGCCTCTGTAAAAAATTATGTGGTGCAGACATGGGAGTTAACTAATTTGCTTCAGACTTCTGTTTACTCAATTTTAAACATCAGTAGCTGGCATGAGAGCAGGCTAACTTGCTTTAAAATATAAAAACTCATTTCAAGGCCAAGAAAACTTATAGTTTTGATAAATCCAAGAGCGCTAGTCTTTGCATCTTGATTCTTCTCCATAGAATGCATTCCCAAACAACTTAAATACCATTCAATTGACCCTTGAATCATCCTTCATTGATCTTGTTCTCCTTCAAAACTTTCTTTCTTGAACCAAAGACCTTGTTGAAAGATTGGAATTCATCTTCTTCATCTTGGTGACTAATGTAAGCCTGCATTGCATCGTAGCTCTACACCAAACTTATTAGTAACTTAATTATTTTGTAATCATCAAAATCAATATAAGGTCAACAATCTTTTCCTTTTTGATGATGGCAAAACTATTAAGCACTGAAGTAAGATATTAGTTTTAGCATAATTGAATGATCTAAGTATAATAATCATGGTCCTTAGAACGGGTTGATACTGTTTATTCTTATGATGATTGAAACACTAAAATTTGCTCCTAAGTATCAATTTCATGCCAAAATCATAAGCTATGAGCCCAAATGAAGCTTTGTATCAAAATACAAAAGTTTTATATCAAAGCTCATGGTTTTTATCAAGATATTGAAAATTTCACATTAGAATTCAGAAAATTCAGATTTTTGAGTTAAATTAGTGAGACTTTCAAGTTCTCATGCCAAAAAGATGAATTTTGCATCGAAACTCTTGGTTTATGCTCATAAAGATGTTTTTTACATTAAAGTTCAAAAAATTCTGATTTTCAAGAAGATTTTATGCTAAAAAATGAAAGATTCATGCCAAAATCAAAATTCTTGTGCCCAAAAAGCTAGAATCAGCTGCTCACTAACCCTAGAGACCATATGATGAATTATGCCTATGGAGCTCTCTAGCCTCTCGGACCTACCACTGAATGACATAAAGCTCAGAGTTGTCTAATCTCATCAGACATCCAGGCCATTTCCTTTGAATCATGGCTTGGTCTAGCCTCTCGCCACCTCAATTCCTACTGCAATAATTTTTCATTCAGAATACTCATAGAATGCTCAAGTCTCTCTAGCCACATCATCATCTGAAAAAGTGTTTCATACACAGTGAAAATATGAGGGATCATTGTGAAGTCTTCAAAAGAAGATCCACTCTCTCCAGCACTCCTGCTAGATAGTGCAAAGGTTACTTTCCTCACAATATACTATAGCTGCTTTTGATTGAGCTCTATAGATGTGCACTAGTTTGGACCTCTTAGTAGAATAAAACTGCTTAGCTCTAGAGGGTGCAGTAGATGGAAGAGCAAGCTCCTCAATAGGCTCAAACTAAGTCCAGCCTCACCATAGGGTGATGATGATGGTCCCACCCCTTAACTGGTTCATCATCCTCATCTGACCTACCTCTGTTGCTAGTCCACTAATTTTAACCTTAGAAAACCCATACGATGAAGGGAATGATCGTTGTAATGATTCATATGGTGGAGTTTAGTGGCTTCCTCACCCTTCAGCATTATTTTAAAGAACTTAAATACATGGTTGAGCAACATACCATGGGGCAGGGCAACCTTGGCTCTATTCACTCTTTCCTTCATCATAGTTAACATCAAATCAGGGAAATCAAGGAGAATCTCATTGATAATGTGGTATATGATACTCAGATCCCTCTCAGTGACTAAGTGGAAGCTGCTAGTGCAGGGAACAATAATTCTAGAAATCATATGGTGGAGTAGTCTATTTTCTATACTTAAAGAGTTGGCTCCAATCCTTTCTACTCCTTCCCCATTTCTATACCAAGTATAGTTTTAATTCTATAAGCCATGTCCTCAGGGAAATCATCTAAAACTCTCTACTTGCGGGCACTCTAAGAATGTTTCCCAAGGTGGCACGACAGATGTCTATTCTTATTCCTTTCACCATGGAGGAGGTAGAGGTAGAATCAAAACTTAGATTTTGGTATAACTTTCTGACAACCTTTGGGTAGATGGCAAGCTCGATTTTACACATGAAGGATCACCCTTGGTGCTCGATTAGTCTACCAATAGCAAGCCCTCTCCTGCTAGAAAACTAAAATCCACTAACCTTCTATTTGAGATGGCTCTAGCAGCATGCCATAGAGTGAAATCCAAAACCTCGGGAGGAATAGGCAATCTGAGGGTCTTGCGACGAGGATTAAGCTCTTCCATGAGGGTTTTGAGTAAGGGAGTCTCATCCTTGGAGCCCTAGATCTAGGGCTTTGGATCTAGAAGAAAATGAGGATCTAGAGAGGATGGAAGCAAGGGCTTGGAGGGTTCTTGGCTTGGGAGAGAGATTAAGGGGTTTTGAGAAGAAATGAGGGAGTGTCAGAGAGAAGGTCGATCGGTCTTCCTTTAACTCTTCAAGTTAGTCGGCTACAATGCCGACTAACCCAAGAAAATTTTATGCCATGACACTAGGGGTCCAAAAAATCAAGGGACTTTTGTGCAAAATGGTTTCCAAGCGATTTGCATGTTATGAGAGTCACTAAAGGGGTCAGTTAAGCTATTTATCAGGAATTTCAATCATTAAAATCATGTCCATAAAAAATTTAAAAAATCAATCTGCCTAACTGACTCATCAGGCCAAGGGGTCAAACATACCAAGTTCTCTTTTAATTTCATAAAAATTTAGTTTCGTCAAGGGGTTTTATGAAAATGTCAGTTAATTGCTTATCAGTACAAACAAAATCAAGCATTATATCTCCATTTTGAACATGATCTCTTATTAAATTGTCTTATTTCAATATGCTTAATTCTAGAATGTTGAATTAAATTTTTAGTCAAGTTGATGGCACTAGCATTAGTGATGGGCATTGGACCATGCCTGGCATAGCCCGGCCTAGGCCCCTTGGGCTAAACAATTAATGGACCATGCCTGGCATGGCCTGTTATTAAACGGGTTGTGCCGGGCATAGTCCGTTAAAAAAAAATATGCCTGGCATGGCCCGTAGCCCATTTTGGGTTGGGCCATGCCTAGCATGATAAGACCTGAGCCGTGCTTGGCACAGCCCATAACGGCTTCAACTGGATCATGCCAGGCATGGTCCACCATGGGCCAGGCCTGGGCACATCCTAGTTACAGCCATTTTTAGCCATTGAAAAATGGATCCAACAGCTAGAAACGGCTAGTTGGGGAGGTTTTTACCATTTTAACCCTCTGAACAGCCATAAAACGGCTATATTGAGGGTATTTTGAAAAAAAAAATTAAAGTCCTATAAATACCCTATTTCTCCCTCATTCTCACGATACCAAACCAATTCTTCTCTTCTTCTCTAGTACTACTATTTCTCTCTTCTAGCAAGTGCTTTAGCAATTTAATTTTTTGTTTCCAAGTGTTCTAACAAGTGCTTTAGCAAGTTTCAAGTGCTACACAAGAGGATATTCTTGTTGAGAAGTTAGAAGTACAAGAGAAAGAAGATCACTTCTTATTGAAAGCAAGAGCACAAGAGGAAGCTCACAAATTTTGGCTCCATCCCTCTACCTATGGTCCTCTTCTCAATTCCTCATTATGGTTAGTTTTTATTTTTTTGCATTCATTAATTTTGAAGAATATGTTCAATTAACCCTGCAACCTACTTATAGAAGAACTATTAGGTGTACATTTAGAAGAGTAGCTAATGACAAACTTTTTAGCAATGAGACAAAGTTTAATAGAAATGCTCTCTATTTTAAATGCAAGAGTTTCTTTAACTTATGATATTTGGTCAGCATCTTTAGGTAGTAATTGTTTTATTGCTATTGCATCTCATTATATTAACAATGATTGGCAATTAATAAACAAATTCTTGCTTTTCATGCTTTTGATTTTTCGCATTTGGGGCAACAAATTTTAAATGTCATTTATCAAACTGAATGCTCATATAATATTAATGATAAAATCATGTCTATTACTTTTGATAATGCATCTAATAATAATTCTATTGTTGCATTATTAAAGGACTCATTGCATTCCATTTTAAATGGACATTTATTGCATATTAGATGTGCATGTCATATATTAAATATTTCTATTCAAGCGCATGATTTAAGATATTATTTTAAAAATTAAAAATATAGTTTCTTTTAATCGTGCATCAAGATCTAGACTTCAAGAATTTAAAAAATATGTATAGATCATGATAAATATTTTAAAAAATTTAAACTTAATGTAATTACTCATTGGAACTCAATATATAGCATGATTCATGATACATATCCATATAAAGATTTATTAAGTGCATATATTAATGATCGTGGATTAGGATTTACATTGACTGAAACTGATTGAAGTAAAAGTAAAATTTTAAAAGATTTTTTGGTTAGTTTTTATGTCTGGTATTTATTATCCAACTTTTTGTTTATTTTTACAACAAGCATATATAATTAGTAAAAAAATTAATGAACATAGATATAATGATGTTTTAATGCCTATTATTGAACAAATAGAATTTAAATGGAATGAAAATTGGGATAAGATATGTCTTATGCATAACTTAACTGTTGTATTTGATCCTAGAGTTAAATAAAGTGGCATACTAATTTTAATTGATGCATATTGTGAAAATATGGATCAAGACCCTGAACCTGCTAAAAATGAAGTAACATTACTTCTTCATGATATTTATGCTTTATATGATAAAAAAATTTATGGATCTAAAATACCTGCATAAAGCTCTGTTTCTTCTTCTAGTTCTTGTTTGTCATCTATTTTTTCATTCATTGCACAAAGAAAATACACACATGCTTCAAGTTTATCTTCATCTTCTTTATCTTTAAGTAGTGAACTAGAATTTTATTTACGAAATGATCTTCAGTTTGCATATGATAAAAATCAAATAGAGAACCTAGATGTATTAACTGGTAAAAGAGTGTTAAAAATCAATATCTTATTATGTCTGCCATTGCATACAATATTTTAGCTATGCCGATATCCACAATAGCATCGGAATATGCTTTCAGTGCAGGTTGGCGTATTCTGGAGAAAAAAAGAAGTAGAATTTATTAATATGAAGCCACCTTAATGGCAAGAGATTTGACATAAACTCCTAATAGTTTATTAATTTTAAATCAAAATGATACATTAAGGGAGGGGGCCTAGGCCTGACCTCCAGAATACAATAAGAAAGAAAAATAGAGATAACTCACTTTAATAATTAAAAAAATAAAAATATAACTATAAAAATAGAGATAACTCACTCATCAGTGGTATTTGTATCATCATCTTCTCTGCTTTAAAGATTGATTGAATGCTAAGGCGAGATGTATTCGACTTCAGCCATCGACAGTGCCACTAAAGTTTGCTTCTTGCTAAACCATAAGATTATGTTAACCTCTAGGAATTAGCAAGTTCTACTAGTTGATTTTTTATCAATTTTACAATCAACAAAATAAGAATTTGAATAACCAATTAAATTAATAGATGATTGTTTTGAATACCAAAGACCAAGATTTTTAGTTCCATTTAGATATTTTAAAATTCTTTCAAAGCATTTAAGTGTACTTCCTTGGAATTAGCTTGATATCTAGCACACATGTATACACTAAATAAAATATTTGGTTTACTTGCACTTAAATATAATAAAGAATCTACCATACCTCTATAAAGTTTTAAATCTACATATTTACCATTTTTATTTGAATCAAGTTTACATGATGAGCTCATAGGAGTACCAGCACTTTTGAAATTTTCTATGCAAATTTCTTTAGTATTTCCTTAGGTAGTGTTTGAAATAGGGGATAAGAGGGGATATCCAAGCTCAAAAGCCATAACTATAAGGGATAGCAGAGAATAAAGTTAACCAAAGGGATAATCCATGGTTAACCATGGTTAACCATAGGATATCCCCTCAATTTATTCCCTAAAAAATGTAGGAATAGCTGGTTATCCCTCCAAATAAGAGTAAAAAAAGGTTATCCTATGGATTTACCTTTTTGCATTTGATATGATCAATGGGATAGCCAAGGGATATTCCTAGGGATAGCCAGGGGATAAACTCTATCCTGTACACTTATCCATGGATAATATTTTTCCTATCAAACACTACCTTAATGTACTTGTTTTGGTTGATGAAGATTCTATCTTTTGATTACTTTATTTAAAGTTTAAGAAAATAACTGAGTTCTTCCATCATGCTCATCTCGAACTCTTTCTGCATGAGCTTAGCAAAATCTTAACATAAAGATTCATTTGTAGCTCTAAAAATGATGTCATCCACATAGATTTGCACAATTAACATATCATCATTTTTTCTTTTTATGAATAATGTTGGATCAATATTTTTTCTAACAAAATTATTATTAATTAAAAACTTACTCAGTCTTTCATGCCAAGCCTGGGGTGATTATTTCAAACCATATAAGGTTTTGTTCAATTTAAAAATATAGTTTGAATATTCATGATTTTTAAAATTGGGTGGTTGCTCTGCATAGACTTCTTCAGCAATATAACCATTCAAAAATGCACTTTTAACATCCATTTGATATAATTTAAAATTCATATAATATGCAAAAGCAAGTAAAAGTCTAATTACTTCTAATCTAGCTACAGATGCATAGGTTTCATCACGATCAATCCCTTCTTCTTGATTGTAACTTTTAGCTATCTAATAATATTTTCGTGCTCATCTAATTTATTTCTATAAATCCATTTTGTTTCAATTATAGGGTAGTCTTTAAGTCTACTAACTAGAATCCATACATTATTTTTTTAAAATTAATTCAATTCTTCATGCATAGAATTAATCCAATCATTGTCATCTTTTGCTTCATCATAACATTTAGGTTCAATTTAAGATACAAAGGCTAAATGATTGCATAATCTTGATAAGAAGATCTAGTTCTTACCCCTTATGATGGACTACCAATAATAAGTTCTTTGGGGTAATTATGAGCATATACCTTCATTCCTTTTGCAATTCATGTGTACCTTGATGTTCATGTTATTGAATTGATTCATTACCATCTTCTTGGCTAGCTTGATCATCTGAACTTTTTTTCTTCTTTTAGTGTAAGCTCTTTTATTCCATCTTCAAGTATACCTGCATCATCAATTACCTCTCTCTTCCTTGATCGAAGATCATTAGTTTTATCAAATACAACATGAATTGATTCTTCTATCACTAATATTTTCTAAATACTCTATATGCTCTACTACTAGAAGAGTAATCAAGAAAAAAATTTCATCAAATTTTACATCAAATTTATCAAGATTAGTTTTACCATTATTTAGGATAAAACATCGGCATCCAAAAATATGAAAATACCCAATGTTTGGTTTTCTTCCTTTTCAAAGCTTATAGAGGGTCTTTTTTAAAATAGATTTAATCAAAGCTTGAATTAAAATGAAACATGTTGCATTAATTGCTTTAGCCCAAAAATATTTTGAAAGATTGCTTTCATATAGCATGATTTAGGCCATTTTTTTAAGAATTATATTCTTTCTTTCAATTACACCATTTTGTTGTGGTATTTTAGGTGCAAAAAAAAAATGTTCAATTCCTTTTTCATTACAATTTTTTTTAAAGTTTTGATTTTCAAATTCCTTTCCATGATCACTGCGAATTGATAAAACTTAAAAACCTTTTTTATTTGTTATTTTTTAAAAAATCTTTAAAAATTGCTAAAAATGCTTCATCTTTTTTTGCTAAAAAAAATCCAAGTAAAATAAGAGAAATCATCGATAATTACAAAACCATAACGTTTACTACCTAAACTTATGGTTCTAGCCAGTCCAAACAAATTTATATGTAAGAGTTCTAAAGGTCTAGTAGTTGAAACCTTATTCTTATATTTGAAAGAAACTCTAGTTTGTTTGTCTAATTGACATACATCACAAATTATATCTTTTTCAAAATTTAGTTTTGATAAACCATTGATTAATTTTTTTTTGATTAATTTTAAAAGCAAATTTATGTTGACAAGTGCAAGCCTATGATTCCATAACCAACTAGTTTTATAAACTTTAGCATTCATGGCAACTAGGCATTCCATATTTTGGTCATTCAAATCATTTAAATCTAAAATGTAAACATGTCTATGCCTATGAACAATTCCGTGGAACTAGAAGGGTGTTATTTCTCAATTGATGTGGCATTTAAAACAAAAGTTGGTCATAAGAAGTTGTTGCCCTGCAAGGCAGAGCAATTGGAAGGAATCCAACTGTGAGAAAGCGACCGCCTCCATTATATCACCAATGAATGCAATGCTCATTGTGGTCGCGAATTACAAAAGAACCCCTAGATACTTTAGCCGGGGGCCTTCTCAATCTATTCAAAACCACAACGGCAATAATAGACTTGCTTGTGGATCGCATCCACCTCTCTACGAGTCATCAATTCACGGTCGATTCATATTATTTTGTGATAGGACTCTTTCATAGTAATATGTGGGCTTAAGGGCTTCCACGCCAAGAGGAAGAAAATTTCTCATCGATATCCGATGCCTATTAAATGCCGTCTTGATATTGAAATCAAGTACTAACGCTGATTTGTTTTCTACTTGGCTGTGAAAATAGCCTTCAAGAAATGTTTCATATAGAAAATTTTAATACTGAAAATGCATGCCAAGGGATTTAGATCTCAACACATGATGTCCCATGAGGTGGCGTTTTGAAACATCCTCTGCCTCAAATGCATCGGATGATGAAAAAATAATAATAATGAGGATGATGCATGGTTTGATACTGATAGAAAGGGAAGGCGGAAGGGGATGGGAAACGGGAAGGAGAAGCCAATTAAGTGGGTCGGAGTCGGAGGAGGGCATTTGGGTCAGGAGCGGGAACAGAATCTCTAAAATGGCCCCGCTTCCCGCCCCGGCTCACGTCAAAGTGTGAAGCACAGCGACGACGGTAGCAACTCCCGCTCTCTGTAACTTTCGCCATTCCAACCTCATCCTCCATCCCCCATCCGATGCTCTACCCTTTCTTTATATAAACGTATTTTTATTTATAAATAAAACAATCCCCAAACCCCTCCTACGTCCTCTTGCTCCTAGGCCACAGCACCCACATAGGTCGAGAGATCGAGATCGAGAGAGGGATACATGTAAAATGTCTAGGCCTATGAATTGTTGGTTATATACATCAGAGCAAAATGGAGTTGTAGAAAGAAAGAACCGTACCATTGTTGAAATGGCTAGATCTATACTTAAAGACAAAGGCCTTTCAAATTTTTATTGGGCAGAAGCAGTGAATATAACAGTATATTTGATAAATAGATGTCCAACTGAAGCTCTTTAGAATATGATACCATTTAAAGTCTGGTCTGGTAGAAAGCCTTCAGTGAAGCATTTCAAAATCTTTGGATATGTTTGCTATGCACATATTCCAAAGGAAATGAGAGATAAACTTAATGAAGTAAATAAAAAATGCATCTTTGTTTGATATTGTTCTAAATCAAAAGGGTACAGGCTTTTCAGTTTAAAGCAAAATAAAGTGATCATAAGAAGAGATGTTATTTTTAATAATAAAGTTGCTTGGGATTGAAAGCAAAAGAAAGTTGAAAAAAAATATTATTCCTCTTGATGAAGAAATTCATGATGCTCAAAATGAAGAAAATGATGTTAAAGGTTAATCACAAACTTCTCTAAGCGTAAATCCATTTTCAACTTCAAGTTTAAGTTCATCTTCAAGTTCTACTCTCATAAGAAGGAGAAGATTAAGTATCATTTATGCTTCTTGTAATTTCTATATGATTGAGCCTAAAACTTATGAAAATCTTATGCATGAAGAAGTATAAAATAAGGCAATGCAAGAAGAAATCAATATAATTGAGAAGAACAAAACTTAAAAATTAGTGAAGAAACCAAGTGATAAGGAAGTCATTGGCTTGAAGTGGATTTACAAGATAAAACACAATCCAAATGGAGCCATTAAAAGACATAAAGCAAGATTGGTAGCAAAAGGATTACCTGGTATTGATTGTTAAGAAACTTTTGCACCTGTTGCTAGACATGATATAATTAGAACTCTTATTTCTATAGCAGCACATAAAAGTTGGAAACTATACCAACTAGATGTAAAGTCAGCATTCTTGAATGGATATTGAAAGAAGAATTTATGTTGAACAACCTCAAGGCTTCATCATCAAAGGTCAAGAAAATAAAGTATACAAGTTAAAGAAAGCATTGTATGGGCTGAAGCAAGCACCTTGAGCATGGTACTCTCAAATTGATATCTACTTCAATGAGAAAGGTTTCTTAAGAAGTCCAAGTGAACCAACACTTTATGTGAAGAAGCAAGGTAATAATATTCTTATTATCTCTCTTTATGATGATGATTTAATTATTATTGGTAACAATGAGAATATGATTTTGACCTTCAAAAGTGATATGATGAGAAGATATGAAATGAATGATATGCGTTTGCTCTATTATTTTTTGGGAATTGAAATCAGTCAAAGAAAAGATTGTATCTTTATCAGTCAAAAGAAGTATGTAGAAGGCATTCTCAAGAAATTCAAAATGAAAAATTGCTATAGTATGGAAGCACCTTTTGTGGTAAATGAAAAGTTGAAAGTTTATTATATCTGGCAATTATAAGGTTAGATATTATGTTTGCATCAAGTTTACTTTTCAGATTTATGCAAAAACCGAGTAAGATTCACTTTGAATAAGCAAAAAGAGTTTTAAGATACATCAAAGGTACTAAATATTATGGGATCATGTATGAAAGAAATAAGAATGATATTGTAAAGTTATTTAGGTTTTGTGATAGTGATTGGACTAGAAGCATTGATGACATGAAGAGCACATTAGGTTATATATTCTTTTATGGATCATGTGTCATATCTTGGGCATCCAAGAAATAAGATACAATAGCATTATCATCTTCTGAAGTTGAATATGTTTTAACAACTTTGGCAGCACAACAAATAATTTGGTTAAGAAGAATACTTGAAGATATGGATGAAAAGCAAGAAGAAGCTACTATTCAGCTATGTGACAATAAATCTACAATTTCTATGATAAAAAAATCCTATATATCATAGCCGCAGCAAGCACATTAAAATCAAGCATCATTTCATAAGAGATATAGTAGAAGAAAAAGAAATTGAAGTCAAGTATATGAAGATTCAAGACCAAATGGTAGATATCTTCACTAAGGCACTATTTAAGGAGAAATTTATTCACTTTAAAAATCTTATGGGTATCCAAGAACAACCATTAAAGAAGAGTGTTAAAATATAATGGTTGTTAATTCTTAGTATTTTATTTTATTATTTTTAGTCTGTGTTGGGCCTATATCTAGTTGGGTCTATTTTATTATGCTTTGGTGTGGTAGCCTCATATGGATAAAAGGCATTATGTTTATCCATAGAACAACAAGAAACAATATTTTTGGTAGTGGTGTGCTTATGAAACCCTAGATTTATTTATTTTTTTTCTTGATAAAAAATCTTCTTTTACCTAGATTCTTCTTCCAAAAATAATCTATGTTGGAAACCATCCCAACATGCTGAAGAGTTGTCTTTGTTCGCCATCTTCACATCAATTTGAGACCCTACAACCTTTATTACTTAGAACTTCTTAGAGAAATAGATACATTCTCAGCTCATGGGACTACTTGCTTCTCTCACTCTGACATCACATTTGTTGGAAAGAAAGGAATGATGGATTCTTTTCTTTTAAATCCTCGTCCATGCTCTCCAATATTATCCATGAAGGCCCACGAGCACATAAAAACATTGCTGAATATCTGATTGTATTGCCTTGTATATTCTTGTTCCCCTTGCTAATATTCTCCCATAGGGGTGTTTTGATAGATAGGAAAATCTGTGGCTGCCACCCAGCATTTGGTCCGTCTCCTCACATTATCTTCTTTACCTGGGAGCCAGCTACCTTCCTCAAGACAGATTTTGATAAGAGTGTCATAAAATATGGAGCTAATGGAGGGGCTGGATTTATCATTCGTGGACCTGGCTCTACCTTTGTAGCTGGAGGTGGAACTCGTTTGTTTGATGTTGCAATTCCTAGGTTCCTACGATTGAACCATGTGCAGCATGGGAAAGGGCTACGTAAGCTCTCTATTCCCTATCGCATGTCGTTCTAGCAGGTGTTGGGATTATTTTCAACACAAAATATTTTTGGAAGAGAAATCTAGATAGAAATTAGAGAGGAAAGGTTTTCTATCAAGAAGAAAAGTAGAACTAGGGTTTCATCAGTACACCATTAATTTTATTATTTCTGGTTCTACAGTATTTTAAACATAATACCCTTCATACATGTGAGGCTATCACACCCTACATAGGTTTATATAAAATAGGCCCAACTATGTATAAGCCCAACACAGAATAAAACAAAAAAATAAAATAAAACATAGCACTAGGAATTAACAACCATCATATTTTAACATTCTCATTTAATGGTTGTTCTTGAATACCCATGAGATCTCTAAAATAAAACATAGCACTAGGAATTAACAACCATCACATTTCTCCTTAGGTAGTGCTTTGGTGAATATATTTATCATTTGGTCTTGAGTTCTCACATTCTTCACTCCAACTTCTTTTTCTTCTACCATATTTCTTATGAAATGGTACTTGATTTTGATATGCTTGGTGCGACTATGATATATAGGATTTTTTATCATAAAAATGATAGACTTGTTGTCACATAGTAGTGTAGTAGCTTCTTCTTGCTTCTCACCCATATCTTCAAGTATTCTTCTCAACCAAATTATTTAATGTGCTGCCAAAGTAGTTAAAACATATTCAGATTCAGAAGATGGTAATACTATTGTATCTTACTTCTTGGATGCCCAATATATGATATTTGATCCATAAAGGAATACATAGCCTGATGTGCTCTTCATGTCATCAATGCTTCCAGCCTAATTACTATCATAAAACCCAAATAACTTTATAATATTATTCTTATTTCTTTCATACATGATCCCATAATCTTTAATACCTTTGATGTATCTCAAGACTCTTTTTCTTGTCCAAAGTGAATCTTACTTGGTTTTTATATAAATTTGAAAAGTAAATTTGATGCAAACATTATGTCTAGCCTTATAATTATTAGATACAACAAACTTCCAACAATGCTTTTATATAATTGTGCATTGGCTTCATCATTTTTATTTTCTTTCATCAGCTTCTCATTTACAATAAAAGGTGTTTTCATAATATTGCAATTTTTCATTTTGAACTTCTTGAAAATGCCTTCTACATACTTTTTTTGATAAATAAAGATGGTATTTTTTCTTTGAATGATTTTAATTCTCAAAAATAATGAAACAAACCTATATCATTCATTTTATATTTTCTCATCATATCACTTTTGAAAGTTAAAATCATATTTTCATTATTACTAGTAATAATTAAATCATCAATATAAAGAGAGACAATGAGAATATCATTATACCTTGCTTCTTCATATAAAGTGTTGGTTCACTTGGACTTCTTAGGAAACATTTTTCACTAAAGAAGGTATCAATTTGAGAGTACAATGCTCGGGATGCTTGCTTCAGCCCTTACAGTGCTTTCTTCAACTTGCATACCTTACTTTTTTAAACTTTGATGATGAAGCCTTGAGGTTGTTCAACATAAATTTCTTCTTTTAATACTCCATTCAAGAATGTTGACTTTACATTTAGTTAGTATAGTTTTCAACTTTTATGTGTTGTCATAGAAATGAGAGTTCTAATTATATCATATCGAACAGCTAGTGCAAAAGTTTTTTGATAATCAATACTGGGTAGTTAAGAGTATCCTTTTGCTACCAATCTTATTTTGTATCTTTGAATGGTCCTATCTGGATTGTGTTTTGTCTTGTAGGTACTTCAAGCCAATGACTTTCTTATCATTTAGTTTCTTCACTAATTCCCAAGTTTTATTTATTTCAATCATGTTAATTTCTTCTTGCATTGCCTTATTTCATACTTCTTTATGCATAGCATTTTCATAAGTTTCAAGCTCAATTATACAGAAATTACAAGAGGCATAAATGTTACTTAGTCTTCTCTTTCTTATGGGAGTAAAACTTGAAGATGAACTTGAACTTGAAGTTGAAAATGGACTTACACTTGAAGAAGTTTGTAATGAACCTTCAATCTCATTTTCTTCATTTAAAGCATCATTAATTTCTTCATCAAGAGAAATAATAGTTTCTTCAACTTTCTTTTCCTTCCAATCCTAAGTAACTTTCTTATTAAAAATAACATCTCTTATTTTGTTATGATCACTTTATTTTGCTTTAAACTAAAAAGTCTGTAACCTTTTGATTTAGAATTATATCCAACAAAGATGCATTTTTTACTTACTTCATTAAGAATTTTAAAAAATATGTTGTTAAGGTAACTTAAAAAAAAGATCGGATTATATCACTAAACTTATAATTAAGAATAATAAAATTAACATAATTAGTGCATATACACCATAAGTAGGATTAGACCAACAAACTAAGACACAATCTTAGAAAGACATAGATGAAGTAATGCAACAAATATCACAAGAAGAAAAGATATATTTGGAAGAAGATTATAACGAACATGTAGGTAAAAAGAGGGATGGATATGAAATGGTAAATTTAAAATAAGAAAACTAGGATTATTTTAAAAAAAAGTTAGTAAGAGAAATGACTATGAATATAAATATTGATCCCAATTTAATATGAAAAAAGTAACTAAATGCATAAAAAATATAGCAAAAAAAGTTCTAGGAGAATCAAAAGGAGTAGAACTAGTAGGAAAGGAAACTTGATAGTGAAACAAGAAAGTTCAAGCTGCAATCAAGCTTAAAAAGATAAACTATAAAATTTAGCAAGAGTTTAGGGATGAAGAAAGTCTTAAAAAGTATAGGAATGCAAAGAAAGAAGCTAAAAAAGTAATAAATAATTCCAAACTTAAAGCCTATAATGATTTATATAATACACTAGATACGATAGAAGGTGAAAAGACTATATATAAATTAGCAAAACTAAAAGAAATAAAAATAAAAGATCTTGATTATATTAAATATATTAAGGATGAAGATGAAAGAGTCTTAGTAAAAGAAGAAGAGATAAAAGAATAAAAAAATTATTTTAAAAATTATTAAATAAAATAATTTAATAAATTTAAGGATAGAAGGATGTGATAACCTAGGAGTAACAAATGAACATAATTTTTTTTATAAATTTAGCATGCTTGAGGTTAAAAAAGTATTAAGTAAAATAAAAAATGCAAAGGCATTAGGATCATATGCGATCCCTATTGAGGTTTGGAAAGGTTTAGAAGAAATTAGAGTCACGAAGGTTAACCAATTTATTTAACAGGATTGTAGCAACTAAAAAAATATTAAATGATCAAAGAAAAAAGTATATTAATAACCATATATAAAAATAAAGAAGATATTCAAAACTGTGCAAATTATAGAGGGATTAAGCTAATGAATCATACAATAAAATTATGGAAGATAGTAATAGAAAATCGAATAAGAGCTGAAACTTTGGTGTCAAATAATCAATTTGGATTTATGCTTAGAAGATCGACCATGGAAGTTATTTATTTATTAAGAAGATTAATGAAGAGATATATAGAAAAGGAAAAAGACCTTCATATGATCTTTATTGATTTAGAGAAAGCATATGATAGAGTACATAGAGAAATAATATAACGGGTTTTAGAGAAAAAAAAGAATTGCCAAAAGATACATAGAATTAATAGAAGATATATATGATAGAGCAATAACTATTGTTAAAACAACAATATGAGAAACTAATGAGTTTTTAATTACTATAGGTTTACATCAAGGATCTGTCTTAAGTCTGTATCTTTTTATATTAGTTATGGATAAATTAATCAAACATATTTAAAATAATATCCCATGGTGTATGTTATTTGTAGATGATACCGTGTTGATTGATAAAATTAAATCTGAAGTAAATGCTAAGCTAAAGATTTGGAGAGAGGCTTTAGAATCTAAAGGTTTTAATATTAGTAGAACAAAAACTGAATATATGAAATATAATTTTAGTGGAAGTAGGAATAAAAATAAAGAAATAGTAAAGATTGCAGGCCATGAGATATTAAAGAATAAAAAATTTAGGTATTTAGAATCAATTATCCAGCAAGATGGTGAAATAGATGAAGATGTAAATCATTAAGTTAAAGCAGGATGGATTAAGTGGAAGAATGCTTCGGGAGTATTGTATAATCGGCACATCCTATTAAAATTAAAAAAAAAATCTATAAAACTACTATTATGCTATCTATACTATATGAAATAGAGTGTTGGACAATATTGAAACAACATGTGAATAAATCAAGTGTAACAGAAATGTGTATGTTAAAATGGATATGTGATAAAATTTTAAAAGATAGAATTAGAAATAAACATATAAAAGAAATAATAGGAGTAGCCCCAATTGAAGATAAAATAAGAGAAAATTGATTACAGTGGTTTGAACATATACAACGTAGATCTTTAGATGCTTCGGTTAGAAAGAGTGATCTTTTAATAATTCATAGTAAGGATAGAGATAAAGATAGACCTAAACTAATATGGATAAAAGTAATTAAAAATATGTAACTATTTATAATTTGAATATCGACTTGGTCCTGAATAGAGCAAAGTGGAGGAAGCAGTTTATGTAGCCAACCCCATGTAGTTGGGAAAAGGCTTAGATGAGTTGAGTTGAGTTGAGTTGAGTTCATCAAGTTTGTATCTTCTTTCCTTTGGAATATGTGCATAGCACACATCCAAAGAATTTGAAATGCTTCACTAAAGGCTTCTACAAGATCATGTTTCAAATGGTGTCATATTTTGAAGAGCTTTTGTTGGATATCTATTCATCAGGTATACACTATTGTATTCACTGCTTCTATCCAAAAAGAATTTGGAAGGCTTTTATCTTTGAGCCATCTCAGTAATAGTATGATTCTTTCTTTCTACAACTCCATTTTACTCTGATGCATAACCAACAGTCAATTGTCTTTGTACACCAACATCTTCATAAAAACTTTTCAAATTCATTTATCTTATCTTAAGGGTGTCGTGGGTTTTGAACTAGGGTGTTGTGGGTTTCCAACTAGGGTGTCGTGGGTTTTGAACTGATGCTTTATCTTAAGGTTTTGAACTAGGGTGTCATGGGTTATGAACTAGGGTGTCGTGGGTTTTGAACTAGGGTGTCGTGGGTTTTGAACTGATGCTTTGTCATAAGGTTTTGAACTAGGGTGTCGTGGGTTTTGAACTAGGGTGTCGTGGGTTTTGAACTGATGCTTTGTCTTAAGGTTTTGAATTAGGGTATCGTGGGTTATGAACTAGGGTGTCGTGGGTTTGAACTGATGCTTTATTTTAAGGTTTTGAACTAGGGTGTCTTGGGTTATGAACTAGGGTCGTGGGTTTTGAACTGATGCTTTGTCTTAAGGTTTTGAACTAGGGTGTCGTGGGTTATGAACTAGGGTGTCGTGGGTTTCCAACTAGGGTGTCGTGGGTTTGAACTGATGCTTTGTCTTAAGGTTTTGAACTAGGGTGTCGTGGGTTTTGAACTAGGGTGTCGTAGGTTTCCAACTAGGGTGTCATGGGTTTGAACTGATGCTTTGTCTTAAGGTTTTGAACTAGGGTGTCGTGGGTTATGAACTAGGGTGTCGTGGGTTTTGAACTGATGATTTGTCTTAAGGTTTTGAACTAGGGTGTCGTGGGTTTTGAACTAGGATGTCGTGGGTTTTCAACTAGGGTATCGTGGGTTTTAAACTTATGCTTTGTCTTAAGGTTTTGAACTAGGGTGTCATGGGTTATGAACTAGGGTGTCGTGGGTTTTGAACTAGGGTGTCGTGGGTTTTGAACTGATGCTTTGTCTTAAGGTTTTGAACTAGAGTGTCGTGGGTTTTCAACTAGGGTGTCGTGGGTTTCCAACTAGGGTGTCGTGGGTTTGAACTGATGCTTTGTCTTAAGGTTTTGAACTAGGGTGTCGTAGGTTATGAACTAGGGTGT
The DNA here is from genome assembly GCA_900491605.1 of Calamus simplicifolius. NCBI lineage: Eukaryota > Viridiplantae > Streptophyta > Magnoliopsida > Arecales > Arecaceae > Calamus > Calamus simplicifolius. The sequence goes on from UESW01003875.1 coordinate 914,434, forward strand.
CGTGGGTTTTGAACTGATGCTTTGTCTTAAGGTTTTGAACTAGGGTATCGTGGGTTATGAACTAGGGTGTTGTGGGTTTTGAACTGATGCTTTGTCTTAAGATTTTTTACTAGGGTGTCGTGGGTTTCCAACTAGGGTGTCATGGGTTTGAACTGATGCTTTGTCTTAAGGTTTTGAACTAGGGTGTCGTGGGTTTCCAACTAGGGTGTCGTGGGTTTTGAACTGATACTTTGTCTTAAGGTTTTGAACTAAGGTGTCATGGGTTTCTAACTAGGGTGTCATGGGTTTTGAACTGATGTTTTATCTTAAGGTTTTGAACTAGGGTGTCGTGGGTTTTGAACTGATGCTTTGTCTTAAGGTTTTGAACTAGAGTATCATGGGTTTGAACTGATGCTTTGTCTTAAGGTTTTGAACTAGGGTGTCGTGGGTTTTGAACTGATGCTTTGTCTTAAGGTTTTGAACTAGGGTGTCGTAGGTTTTGAACTAGGGTGTGGTGGGTTTCCAACTAGGGTGTGGTGGGTTTTAAACTAGGGTGCCGTGGGTTTTGAACTGATGCTTTATCTTAAGGTGAGCTTTGACTGTGGTGGAAGAAGCAAGCGAGAGAGGGAGGGGGAAGGAAAGTTGGCAGGGAAGAGATGACGCTAGGGCTGATCAACGCGAACCCGGTGGTCCACGCGAAGAAGGACATGGTTGCTCGCCCGGAGGATTCCCACGCCGAAGACGCCGTCTATGCCCTTGATGTCTTTGGTATCCTCACTCCGATGATCCATTCCTTTCTTCCGATAAGATGGCGGGTTGAAGTAGGTTGGAGGGAAAGGGCATTTTCGTCTGCACACCAATGGTGAAAGGCTGAACGACTTTTAATGGATGTACGATCAAAAAGTAACATTATCTCCATGCTATTCTGTCCCATCGTGTCAGGCCACATGGGATCCATGTGGACCAATAAAAAAAAGTGGTATAGCCCACGTAGGATTTGCTGCACCGGGGGCAGTGTACAAAGACTTTTCCTATAACTAGGCCATGCTACAACCTCTTCTCAATGTTTCAACCGGGCTCACACAACCGCCTAGATGATTTCACAAGGGACCACATCCGAGAGCGTCCTAGATATTGCTTCATTACAATTGCTGAAGAAGACATCTCTGCTCAAAAAACCCTTGTGTCCATTGACATTAGATGATCAGAATCTCAGGTTGAGCTCAGAAGCTCAGAAATTGGAAGGAGTCTCGCTTCTCAATTACCTTTATTTTGGATCGGATTTGATGGAGCTATCAGCACAAAAAATGGATATCAATCTGTTGCATGATAGCTATTAATTAGATTGTGGAAATTATTTGAGATTTTAGCTCAGTGCATCATTTCTGTTTATGAATAAGGGTCAAACAACTCAAGACTTTGGAAAATTTAAAATGTTAGCGACTTTGGGCATCTCTAATCTTTGGATGCCCATCCATTTCTCTTCTGTCACCATTTCCTTGACGTTAGAGCGTCCAAACTTATCATATAGGTCCTTGTCTTGCACCTTTAATTGGTTCTTTACTTTGTCTTTTGGTGCCTTATATTGGCCAACAGTATCTGTAATTAAGTTTCTAGAGTTGGTCCTGTAATAACCCGTCTTATTAATGGTCCTATTTATTGACTAACATTTCTCCTATTAAAAAGTGATAACAGCCCCCCCTTTAATACCTGAACGCTTGCTTGATGGGGCATGCGGTAAAGGAATTGGGTATAAAAAGGGACCCTTCCTAAGATTTAAAACATGGTTTTCGAGAGAGAAACCTAATAAGCGGAGGCATTGGAATTGAGTCCCTGATCAAGAGCAATCTGAAGGTATACACCATCAGAATGCGATGGCTCGTTGATTAGAAGACCGATCCATCGAGAAGAGAAAGGGAAGATCAATCGAGATCCCTAAAGAAAGGAAGATCAAGATCCCCAGTCCAAAGGAAAACCAGGAAGATCGGATTCCTTACCCTCATCCATTAAATAATAATGGCTGGAGGATATAATTATGATATCGTATCAATATGTTTAAAAATTAAGTCTTACATTTGGTATCAGAGCTTTTAAAACCTCTGCCTTATTTTGTGAGGATTTCTATCCAAGTTTCTCTTTTCAAGCAATTTATGCCGCGTGTTTTCCGTTTTCAGTTTTTCGGATCTCAGGTTTCGATCAGTTCTGATCTTTGTTCACGGAATTGACAGAAACCATTAAACCTATTCAGATTCCGATTTTTGCGGAAACAAAACGTGGCCTCTTTCTTTTCTATTAAAGATTTCTTTCTGGCATTAAAGGTTTCCCGGATTTCTTTTTGGTATTAAAGAGATAGCATTAAAGAAAGAAAAAGAAAAGAAACGTAGCATTAAAGAAAAGAAAAACTAAAGAAGAGAAATGCAGCGGAAACGTGGCTTCAATAACCACATGCGGTGAATATTAAAAAGGAGAGAAAACTTTCGGTTTTCGTTTTCTCGCTTATGGTCTTTCCGTTCTCTCACGGGATTTAAAATCTGGATTGGTTGGATTTTAAATGCATTTATTATCTGTTTAATGTTTTATTAAATCATGTAACATGATTTATTTTTATCATTTGTTTCTTGAGTTTAAATTTTTGTATTAAAATACGCCTCCTGAGTCTCTATGCCTACGGTGTTTTGCATAGACTGGCCCAAGGGAATAATGAGCTACGGCCGGACGTGTTTTAATTAACAAAAATTTTTCTTAAGATGATAATTTTAAAATTCATTAAATAGATATTGAAATGTTGTCTTCTGTTCTGCATACTAGATTTATTCTATGCATGAATTTGGTGGTAGTGTGAAAAATCACAGTGCAAATCCTTTCAAGGTCTGATTGGTCAGTTGGTGTCTAGAAAGGTAAAGAGATTGTGGTTACTTAATTGGTTCCGTTGACTGACCTAAGGAAAGCAACGGGGGACCCCCACTTCTCTTTCACTGGCCTGGCCAATTTGACTAACTCAGATCTTGATTTGGAAATGTTACGTTGATTAAGATCACTACCTAATAATCATGCTAAATTGGTTAATCTATATGGAATTCAATGTCATGTGATCAATATGATGTTGATTAATTGAGGAGTAGCCACAGCATCTTTGATTAATCAAAATTATATATTGAGTTGCAAAGATCACATAAGGTTAGATGACATTAATTGTGACTAATTATATTAATGTAATGAATCTTATCCCACAGGAATTTTTGTTGCACTAATATAATTAATTAGGATGCGATAACAAATTATTTTCTTAATTACCCACAGGAATTAAGAAAGGAATATAATTTGTTAGTCACATCATTAAGCTAATGAGTCTATTTGAGTATAATAACTTAGCCCACAGGTAGTTATTGTATGTTATTGATTCATGTTATTGCATGTTTACATTGGTAAAACATGACATCAAGTTATATGCCTCAAATTCAATTACATGAACATGATTTTATTTTTATGCAGCTATTTTGCCTGTTAATATTTCTGATATGAAATGTGACATTCCCGATTTAAGTGGTGATAATTATAAATTATGGAAGGAGAGAATTCTTCTTCAATTAGGGTGCATGGATATTGACTATGCTATCAGGAAGGATGAACCACATTCAGTTACATCTACTAGCACTCAGGCTGAGATTGCTGCGTATGAACGATGGGAACGGTCCAATCGCCTCAGTATGATGTTCATACGTACTAAAATTTCTGCTAGTATACGTGGTTCAATTCCTGAGTGCAAAAATGTCAAGGAACTTCTGAAGGCTATTGATGCACAATTTGAGTCTTCAGATAAGGCAATGGCTAGCACCCTAATGACAAAATTATCATCAATGAAGCTCACTACGGTTGGAGGTGTGCGTGAGCACATCATGAAGATGAGGGACATTGCGGCTCAGTTGAAATCCCTAGAGGTTGAGATGTCAGAATCTTTCTTGGTGCACTTTATTTTGAGCTCACTCCCACAGCAATATAGTCCCTTCAAAATATCTTACAATACACATAAGGACAAATGGTCAATTAATGAACTTCTGACCATGTGTGTTCAAGAGGAAGGGAGGCTGATTTTAGAAATGGGAGAAAGTGCACATTTAGTCACTCAGAGAAAGACTAAAGCTCCCAAAGCCAAACGCAAAGGAAAGGGTAAAGTATCCATCCATACAGAAGACAAGAAGGAGTCCAAGTGCTTCTTTTGCAAGAAGAAAGGGCATATAAAGATTGTCTCAAATTCAAAGCTTGGCTTGACAAGAAAGGTACTCTAACCTCATTCGTATGTCATGAATCCAATTTGGTTATATGTCATAACACATGGTGGATTGATTCTGGTTCTACAATCCATGTTTCAAATACCTTGCAGGGTTTTCTAAATCAAAGGAAACCATTGGGAAGTGAACAAAGCATCTATTCAGGAAACAAGATGGGTTCACATGTGGAAGCAATTGGAACGTGCAGACTTATTTTACATTCTGGTTTTGTTTTGGATTTGGAAAAGACATTTTATATTCCAAGTTTCTCTAGAAATTTGATTTCAGTGTCAAGGCTTGTACCAGCAGGATATTCCTTTAATTTTAATAAAAGCTCTGTTGATTTATTTTATAAATCTAAGCTTATTGGGAATGGTACATTGTCAGACAATCTTTTCCAAATCAATTTGAAAAATAATACCACCTATAATGTGATGCACGCCCAAACTGGTATGAAAAGATGTGTTATAAATGAGAATTCCTCTATTTTGTGGCATCGGAGATTAGGTCATATCTCCATTGAGAGAATTAAAAGATTAGTAAAAGATGGAGTACTTGATACTCTTGATTTTACTGATTTTGACACTTGTGTGGACTGCATAAAGGGAAAGCAAACCAACAAGTCCAAGAAAAATGCCAAGAGAAGTTCGGAAATACTGGAGATCATACATACGGATATCTGTAGCCCAGATATGGATTCGTATGGTCAGAGATACTTCATCTCATTTATTGATGACTATTCACGATATATGTATCTCTACCTACTTCATAATAAGAACGAAGCATTAGATGCCTTTAAGGTATTAAGGCAGAAGTAGAGAAACAATGCGGCAAGCAAATTAAAATCGTGAGGTCAGATAGAGGTGGAGAATATTATGGTAGATACACTGAGAATGGACAAGCACCTGGTCCGTTTGCTCGGTTTCTTGAAGAAAATGGAATTGTTGCACAATACACCATGCCAGGGTCTCCTGACCAAAACGGTGTAGCTGAAAGGAGAAACCGGACATTATTGGACATGGTAAGGAGCATGATTGTCAGCTCTAACTTACCTAAATCCTTGTGGACTGAAGCTCTTAAAACTGCTGCGTATATATTGAATCGGGTTCCAACCAAGGCTGTTTCCAAAACGCCATTTGAGTTATTTAAAGGTTGGAAACCAAGTCTGCAACATATACGTGTTTGGGGATGCCCATCTGAAGTAAGAGTCTATAATCCACAAGAAAAGAAACTAGACCCAAGGACTATTAGTGGATACTTTATTGGATATGCTGAGAAGTCCAAGGGTTATAGATTTTATTGTCCATCTCACAGCACTAGGATTGTGGAATCAAGAAATGCAAAATTTCTTGAGAATGACTTGATCAGTGGGAGTGATCAATCTCAGTATTTGGCTTCTTCTGAGAAAGATCATTCAGTTATTCCAGCTTCCACTTCAAGTGAGGGATTGGTTGTTATTTATAGCACTCCTCAAACTCAATTAAGTGCCCAACAACCAGTCATTGAGATTTCACAAGCTGATGGTAATCTAGAAGATCGTGTTGTTCATCAACAATCAGTTGTGCAAGATACTCCTCAAGAGGTCATTGACACAACATTAAGAAGATCAACTAGAATAAAGAAATCAGCAATTCCTAGTGATTATGTTGTGTATCTACATGAATCTGACTATAACATTGGAGCCGAAAATGATCCTGAAACGTTTTCACAAGCCATGAGTTCTAAGGAATCAAACTTGTGGTTCAATGCCATGAAAGACGAGATGGAATCTATGGCATCTAATCGAGTCTGGGATCTTGTTGAGTTGCCTGATGGTGTAAAAGCCATTGGATGTAGATGGATCTTCAAAATAAAGAAAGACTCACAAGGCAACATTGAGAGATATAAAGCAAGACTCGTTGCCAAAGGATTCACTCAGAGGGAAGGAATCGACTACACGGAGACATTTTCTCCTGTATCCAAGAAAGACTCTCTCCGAATAATTATGGCATTGGTAGCTCATTTTGATTTTGAGTTACATCAAATGGATGTGAAGACCGCATTCCTTAATGGAGATCTAGAGGAAGAGGTTTACATGAAACAGCCTGAAGGATTTTCCTCTAGTGATGGTGAGCATTTGGTTTGCAAACTTAAGAAATCCATATATGGATTGAAACAAGCCTCACGTCAGTGGTATTTAAAATTTCATGATGTGATCTCTTCCTTTGGTTTTGAAGAGAACATCATGGATCAATGTATATACCAGAAGGTTAGTGGGAGCAAAATTTGTTTCTTGGTCCTATATGTGGATGACATTCTACTTGCAACCAATGATAAAGGGTTGCTATATGAGGTGAAACAATTTCTCTCCAAAAATTTTGATATGAAAGATATGAGTGAGGCATCTTATGTCATTGGCATTAAGATCCATAGAGAAAGATCTCGAGGCATTTTGGGATTGTCTCAAGAAACTTATATCAATAAAGTCTTGGAGAGATTTCGGATGAAAAATTGTTCACCAAGTGTTGCACCTATAGTGAAGGGTGACAAGTTCGCTTTGAACCAGTGCCCTAAAAATGAACTTGAACGGGAACAGATGCACAACATTCCATATGCTTCAGCTGTTGGAAGCCTAATGTATGCTCAGGTTTGCACAAGACCTGACATTGCATTTGCAGTAGGAATGTTGGGAAGATATCAGAGTAATCCAGGTTTAGACCACTGGAGAGCTGCTAAAAAGGTCATGAGGTATCTTCAAGGGACCAAGGACTACATGCTCATGTATAGACAAACTGATCATTTGGAGATAGAGGGCTACTCAGATTCGGACTTTGCTGGCTGCGTTGATTCTCGGAAATCAACATCAGGATTTATATTTATGTTAGCTGGTGGAGCCATATCATGGAGGAGTGCAAAGCAGACCTTGACTGCTACCTCTACTATGGAAGCGGAGTTCGTTGCTTGTTTTGAGGCTACATCGCAAGGTGTATGGTTGAAGAGTTTCATCTCAGGGCTTAGAATTGTTGACTCTATTACTAGGCCAATTAAACTGTACTGTGACAATTCAGCTGCTGTATTTTTGGCTAAAAACCATAAGAGTGGTAGTCGAAGTAAACATATCGACATTAAGTATTTAGCCATAAGAGAACGTGTTAAAGAGAACAAAGTGGTCATAGAACACGTTAGCACTGAATTGATGATAGCTGATCCTTTGACTAAAGGCATGCCAATTAAGAAGTTTAAGGATCATGTGATAAGAATGGGAGTTGGTTCCATGATATAATTGTATGGATAACAATTTGTACAAAGAAACTCTTATTTCAATCGTTTGTTTATTTCTCATTCAGGTGTACACGTTATATGACTTTTGAGAAATGACAAACTTTTCTTTTGGACTCTGAATAAACATATGGTTTATTCATTATGTTATGTTGTCACATTTGGAATAGTGGTAAAGAAATTGAATGCATTGTAATACATAGAAGATAATACTCAATTATAGAGGACCTATCGCTATGATTCATGTATTTAGTTTCTTGTTCAGTGTTGATAAAATATACGGACCAAGTGGGAGAATGTAATAACCCATCTTATTAATGGTCCTATTTTATTGACTAACGTTTCTCCTATTAAAGTGATAACAGCCCCCCCCCTTAATACCTGAACGCTTGCTTGATGGGGCAAGCGGTGAAGGAATTGGGTATAAAAAGGGACCCTTCCTAAGGTTTAAAAAATGGTTCTCGAGAGAAAACCTAATAAGCGGAGGCATTGGAATTGAGTCCCTGATCAAGAGCAATCCTGAAGGCATACACCATCAGAATGCGATGGCTCGTTGATTAGAAGACCGATCCATCGAGAAGAGAAAGGGAAGATCAATCGAGATCCCTAAAGAAAGGAAGATCAAGATCCCGTGCAGTCCAAAGGAAAACCAGGAAGATCGGATTCCTTACCCTCATCGGATAGACCATTAATAATAATGGCTGGAGGTAATTATCGATCATAATAATATATGATATCGTGATCAATATGTTTAAGCAAATTAAGTCTTACAGGTCCCACTAGCAGTGCGATATTATGATGATTGATGATTAAAAAAATCATGTGGTGGTCGCACAGCCGGGAAAGATGCCGCCTCCATTTCTTCTTCTTTTTTTGGCTGCATTAGAGTGGCGGGTCTCGTGATTGTGGTCGCAATGAAAAACATAAGCAGCACAATTAATGGGATTTTGAACTGGGTTACACAGAGTTTGTGTAATTATATTTGGCCTATAAAAATCATCGTCAATCTACTTAGATAGCAGTTGGAAAACAGCTAGCATAAATAATAGTGAAAAATAGCATGGAAGTTCTTCAAGGTGAAAACTAGTCAACACTACTTGTCCTGAGTCGCTTTTCCACGGCATGGCTGATGGCTCTGAACAAATGCAGCTCCCTATCGAAATTCTCAACCCAATTATTTTATTTCAGCGAGAAAAAGTTTCCCGGCCCGTTATATAACTAAATAAAACTGAAATAGTGCTGCACCAAAACAAAACATCACGATAATGGACCCCTTATTGCATTGGCGCTAATTGTACAGCAAGCCCCTTGAAAAACAAGACAATATGGCCACAATCTGAATTAAGAGGACTCAAACTGAAGACAAATCAAAGATCGTGTCCTCGCTTCATGAAAGTAGCTTCCAGTGGCATCAACGCTATGCAAGACGAGGACGAGCACAAAAAAATAAAATAAAATAAAATCAAAGGAGGGAAGAAAACGAAACAACCTGCAGGAGATATGATCGAGATCCATACTAGTTACCAACATTCAAGCCCTTCCATTTATCAAGCACCTCCGAGAGGGTCTTATAGGCCAGCCCGTCCTCCTCCAGCCCTTTGGACGCTGCCTCTTGTAGCTCCTTCACCCGGCTCTTCACCCTCCTCCCCTCCTCTCCCTCCATCATCAACTCCTTCACCACCCTCGCAATCTCCTCCCGACCGATCAACCCATTCTCCCCCTCCTTGGGCCGCAGCGCCGCCTTCGCGCCCTCCACCAGCATCACCGCATTCTGCCGCTGCTCTGCGTGCAGCGGCCACGCGATCATCGGCACTCCGTTCACCACGCTCTCCAGCGTCGAATTCCACCCGCAATGCGTCAAAAATCCGGCCGTGGCCCCATGGCCTAACACCCGTACCTGTGGCGCCCAGGATGGCACGATCAGCCCCATGTTCTTGGTCCGCGATACGAATCCTTCTGGCAAGAACCCAAATGGATCATCCTTGCTCTCCGCGCCGAGGAAGGACCCGCTGGTCTCTTCGCTGTCACTCGGGCTCCGGACTACCCAGAGAAACCTCTGGCCGCTCATCTCCAAACCCAAGGCAAGCTCCCCTAGCTGGACCTTGGGAAGGGTTCCGCCGCTGCCGAACGACGCGTAAAGCACCGACCCGTGTGGCTGCTCGTCCAGCCATCTCAGACACTCCGACCCCTCCACCCCGCCCGGCGAGCCGGTCTGGACCATCGGCCCGACGGGGTAGACCGGCGGCCGGCCGGATTCTTTCCCCCGGAGGATCTTCGCCGCTCCGGGTTCGATGGCGTCGAAGGTGTTGACGAGGATACCATCGGCCTCGCGGTAGAGCCGGGCGAAATGGAGCATCCATTTGTATGACTCGTTGGAGCGGTCCCGAAGCGCGTCGACGAGGTCCGGGCCGGGGATCGGCACGCAGCCCGGGAGCTCCAGCGGGGCGGGGAGGTCCCGGTACTCGCAGGTCGTCGTGGCGTCCAAGGTTGGCAAATGGAATACTAGAGAGAGGGCCAATAGATTAGTAGGGTAGAACATGTAATGAGGGATGCCGAGTTTTTTGGCGGCGTCGAATGTCAGGGCGCCGAAGAGGTCGGTGACGAAGGCGACGAGGTTGGTGGTGGACTGGAGGTCTCGGAGGACGGCTCGAAGATAGGATACGGAGCGGGTGATGGAGACGGACATGATTGTCTCGATGCAGGCGTCGGGGGGTAGATCGTCAACGGGAACCGAGGGGAGGATCAGGGAGGAGATGGAGGGGGGGAGGGCGGCGAGGAGGGCGGACTGGGCCTTCGAGGCGGAGCTGGCGAGGGTGATGAAAGTAAGCGTGAAGCCATGGTGGGTGACCAGCCGCTTGGCGAACTCGGCCAGCGGAATCAGGTGGCCCATGCCGGGGGTCGGAAAGAAGGCGAGGTGAGGGGTGCTCTTGGACACGGCTCCATTAGTTGCCATGGCTAGGCTAGCTTGGAGAGTGTGTTGCGTTCGAGTTGTTATTTGGGAGAGGGGATAAGGAAAGGGAAGGGTTATATGTGACGATGTCTCCGCTTCTCCTCTTCGTTGAGCCGATTCTTGGGTCTCCTCTTCGTTTCCCACGGGTGACGTCCTTGTTTTGTATGCGGAAACGATTGGGAGGCAAGACGGGGAAAAGATGGGTACGGTGAGTGGAGAGAGAGATCCTGGCGTTGATGTTTGGTGTCCGGGACGTCAGTCAGTTCGCGGCTTTGCTTTTAACGGACGCTGCTCAACAAACCGGGGCAGATATTGGGATTTAATTTTTGCATAAAGGTTGGTGCGGTGGAGCTGGAAGAACGATGAAGTTTTGCATACAATGGAATAAAAATTGGAGCAGGTTGGACGGGAATACGAAGCAAAGTTATTAATTTTGTTTCGAATTATATTTTATTTTAATTTATAAAACAAATATTTTAGTATCGAATTATTTTAATGCTTTGTTTTAAAATATTTATATAATAAAAAAAATTATTTATAATTTATATTTTTCATAAATAATAATAATAATATAAAAATAAAAATAAAAATTATATTCATAATTCATAATATCATCATTATCAACAATAACATACTTTGGAAGCTGAATAAATTCTATAAATGAATTTTGCAATAAGGAAATTAATCTTGTAGCATCAATTCACTCTGCACTATTAAGAAGTCTAGTGAAAAACTAATGATAGATTAAGTCAATCTCGTTGATGACTTAGGATTCATACAAGTAGCTGATTTTATTGGCAGGATGCCAAGCCCCTCAAGCTAAAATGCACACCACAAAAAATCCAAGGGACCTATCTACACAAAACCCTAAGACCAACAAAGACAAACAAGCATACAACTGATAATAGTGCTGAGAAAGCATAACATTTGCAAGGAAAAATCTATAAAATAAAACATTACAGGTAATCATTAATCTAACTAATTTAATATTATGTTAAATTGATGAGAAAGAAGAAAAAACTAAAAAGAAAAAAAATTTTACTATCAATCAAATGAAAATATCAATTCAAAAAATTTAGAATAAAAAATAAAAAATCTAATGAAAAAAAGAGAGAAAAGAACCTAATCTCGAATCTTCAATCTTGTTAGATGCTTTTCTTGAATGCTATCAAATATTTGATGCTATAATTTAGAAGAAAAAAAAGTGAGAGAGATGATAAGAAGAGAGATTGAGAGGTGCGGCTGAAAGAAGAGATAATGAGATACATGTAGGGTTTATTTTTTTGATATTTTATTTATATTTTTTAAAATGGACTTGAAATGTTTAAGAATTCATAAATTGATCTCCGAAACATATTTTGCCAAAATGGTCGAAATATGCCAAAATATGCCAAAATGGCCAAAAAAAATCTTTCGAAATGGACTCATCATTTTGGTTAAGCCATCGAAATAAAACATTTCGACTGAAATGGTACAAAATTAATAACCTTGATTATGACACTAAGGTACAGGATAGCATTTATCCAGGGGATAGCTGAGGGGATAAGCGCCTTTTTAAAATTACAAGTCTACCATCAAGGGATGACCTTAGTTGTTTCTAGGTTCCCTAGGCAATAAGTTCATGGGATAACCCATGGTTATCCCCTCTGATTAAACTTTTTTAGGCCTATCCCCTTTAGCTATAGCATTTGGGGATAAGGAGAAATATCCAGAGGATATTCCCCTATTTTCCACATCAAACACAGCCTGAATGTTCACAGTAAGGTTGCCACATCTTCACTCAGCAAGGCCAACAATTGTGTCTGGAGGAACCAGGGAGCTGTAACTCAAGTTGCTTTATCTGTATTTAGTAACAATGCAGACAAGTGTCATCACTAGTAAATATACCAGATTATTAGCAGCTTAAGCATGAAGCATGCAAAATAAAAAGGGAATGAATGCATTTATGCAGAATATGCCATGATACAATGTACAATATCATAAGCAGTAAATGAGATTTAATTTGGTTCTCCAAAAAGTCAAATCTACTGTCTTTGTCTACAATTTGGCTCTCTTCCCACCAGTTGGTCTGCCATGTGTGAATCTTTCAGTCGGTGCACTTCTTCTCCTGCTGGAAATGCATTCATCTTATAAATGAGTAACCCCAGGAGAAATGCATGGCATCATCTGAGGCATAGACTCTAGAGTGGTTCCAAAGTTATTCTTGCTAAAGCAAAGCCCAGCTGAGTATTTCAACACATGATATGTTCATTTTTATTTTATAAATGAGTAACCACTGGACAAGCACATGGTGCATGATTTGAGGTAGAGTTCCCCAGTTTTCCTTCCTGAAGCGAACTGTATTTTATCTCCACAGACTAGCTTTTGCTGCTGCATGCCCAAAATGTTTAGGCCTTCTAGATGATCTTGTATGCTTTCTAGAAAATATAATATAATTTTTAGTTTCTACATTGTTAGAATAGCTTTTTGATGGACAAAATATCCCATTAGTTCTAAAACTGCTTACGATATCACATTTTTTTATGGATGGCATCGCTGTCTTGTGTCATTTGTCTACTGGGTAAACATCATGCTGCCGTGTGAACTTATACCAAGTATTGATTACACATTATACCAGTTATTGTCCAATTCATATGACACAGGAAAAAAATTATCTGATGCAGTTTGCTATTACTTCGGATGTGAACTTATATAGTGGTAGGATGAAGTAGAATAAAGCAAACTTAACCAGTTGCAGAAAAAGTATTTAGGAGGATGGAGGGAGCGAGGGTTAAACACTTAGGTAATGTTTGATAGGAAAAATATTATCCATGGATAAGTGTACGAGATAGAGTTTATCCCTGACTATCCCTAGGGATATTCCTTGACTATCCTATTGATCATATCAAATGCAAAAAGGTAAATCCATAGGATAACCTTTTTTTACTCTTATTTGAAGGGATAACCAACTATTCCTACATTTTCTAGGAAATAAATTGAGGGGATATCCTATGGTTAACCATGGATTATCCCTTTGGTTAACTTTATTCCCAGCTATCCCTTATAGTTATGGCTTTTGGAAATAAGAGGGGATATCCCTTCTTATCCCATATTCAGGTAGTGTTTGATAGAAAAAATAATATCCCTGGATAAGTGTACGAGATAAAGTTTATCCTCGGCTATCCCTAAGGATATCCTATGGCTATCCCACTGATTATATCAAATGCAAAAAGGTAAATCTATAGGATAACTTTTTTTTACTCTTATTTGAAGAGATAACCAGCTATTCCTATATTTTCTAGGGAATAAATTGAGAGGATAACCCATGGTTAACCATGGGTCATGGGTTATCCCTCTGATTAATTTTATTCCTAGCTATCCTTCGTATGGCTTTTGAAATGAGAAAATATTCAAAAATATTCTTTCTATTCTCTATTTAAACACAGCCTAACGTGCAAAAATTTAGTAGTATAATCTCTCTAGTTGATAAGTGCTGTAAAAATGTAGACGCAGCGGCAATTAGGATGCATATATACTTGGATTATGTGGTCATGCCCTTTGGTTTTGCTGTTAACAAGGCTTCCGGTTGGATGGTTTTATTGTCTGGATATGCTGTATTCCTCCTGTGTGCTTATTCAAAATAAAAGAAATTAATCTCCAATAAGAAACTTGGTTTAGTGGTTTGGAGGTGGCAAGAGAAAAAGACGGTAAAAAACTTTAGTCGATTGTAATTGTCGTAAAATCTTTATAGAAGGGTTGGTGACCACTGGAAGACAGTGCACTGCTGGAGCTGCTGATTATTTGGAAGGTATATTTTGTGGACAGCAGGGAACTCGATTACGCCTATTGAGTCCCTTATGCACATGTAATCCAAAACAAACAAATTGAGCCTAAGCAGTGAATTAATTTTTTAAATGGTGTTGTCACAGGATCTTTAAAACGGATAATATATATATGATCTTGGTCTACAAATTTTGGGCATCAATGGTATTTATTTAAATGTTTGTGGACAGCAGAGAACTTGATTACACACGTTACGTCCAAGTTGACAGCGAGCACATAGATTGCGCAAATATAACAACCAAAAGAAACAAATTGAGCTGTCTACTACGAAGGGGATGATGTAAATTGCAGCGCTCAGGCAGCAGCAGCACACAAGATGCGTGAGAATTGCTGCATCGCTCAGTGGGAGTATAGAAACAAGAATTTCCAAGAAGCAATTCATTCATGAATCCAGCTTCATTTGGGAACAGACGCATCAAAACACTGGCAGGTACAGATGTCCTAAAGCTCACACTCATGTGAGAAACAGTCATACGGTGGTAGGTAATATGAAATTGACATTGTTCAACGGAACTAATTGAACCACACTCAAGATTCATGATTAGGGGTATCATTTTTGCCTATGGCAATCGACTTGTTGTACTCTTCCATCTCTCTTTTGTATGCAGCCATGCCTTCTGCTGCTTTGTCATTCCATACTTGCTTTTCTGCTTCATTTAAATCCTACAAAAACAATGAGAGAAACCCAACATTAAATAAATATAGGTTCATAAAGGAATAGAGTAAAGGAGGGGGAATGCATTGCCCCTAATAATAAATTACCTTCCATTTCACTGAAATCAGAGCATTCAATGTAGAATTGCTAATTCCTGGTCGTTCCTCCAACAGCTGTTTCCTTGATTCCATGCTGAAATTGCAAATAATGTAAACCCGACTTAGTCCACTTCCATTTTTCACTCCAAAATAAAATAAAAATATAATTTTGCTATACAAATATAAAAAAGAAAAAACTACAGGAATATCTAGACCTGAAAAGAAGGAAAGAGGATGCTGGCTTCTTTGGCTTGTTGGGATCTGAATTCTGTTCCTCCTGCTTCTTTTTCTTCTGTCGGGTTTCCTTTGTTTTCTGCTTCAGGCATTAGTTTTAATATTGAGTTGGTGGGGAAAAACCGAGAGAGAGAGAGAGAGAGAGAGAGAATGAACGAAGAGTACTTTAATTATGTTCTCTGTTTTCTCCTTCTTCTTGAGCAACTGCAGAGCTTCCTGTTTCAGAACTTTCTTCTGCTCTTCTTCTTCCTTCTCTAAGGTCGCAGCTTCCTAATTCCAATTTCATCTTAAGGTTATTTTCATTCAGTTTAGAAATCCATCTAATCAAGCATGGCGCGATGCTTGTTTTCTTACCTCAAGCTTCTTCTGCTTATAGAGCTCCATTTGTTGATTATATTCTTCCTTCTTTTGCTTGGCGATCTGCAGGACCAACACGCAGTTTTTAGTACAAAAACAAAAGTGGAATCTCTGTCTCAACAAATTGTATGGAGGAAAAGAAACGTTGGTTTAGACCTCTTCATAGGGTGCTTTCTGTTCCTTTGTCATGTTCTTCCATTCCTCTCCTGCTATCTTAGCAATCTGCTACCAAGAAATAAAGTGAGTAATTGCCAAATATTTAGTACTAATGGAGATGGCATTGACGTTTATTACCTCACGGACATTCTTGTTCTCTTCGAGAAGTGCTGCACGCTGTTCCTGGGAGAACAGTAAGAAAGCTGACATGGGATGCTTTGGCTTCAAAGGATCCTTCTCTTTCCTGAACAAAAGGATAAACAAATCAGTTAGATGACAGAAAAAAAGGATCATGAATTGCAGAAGAGGAACATAAAAGGGATGCCTTTACTTCATTTTCTTGCCCTCTTTGTCAGCTTCCTGCTAAATAAGTGCAAGCAAACATAAGATTCTTGAATATTATATGAAAAAAGATTTCAACGACCGAAATCCACCCGAGAAGGACAAATTTGAATAATATTTTAATGGAATTAGACCTGTTTGAATTGCAGGTACTGCTCCAGCAACTCCATTGCGGTCTTCTGCATCTGCTCTTCTTCTAGAAGCTTCATTGCTTCGTTCTGCCGCTTCTCCTGCCCAACAATCTGCAAGTAGGCTTCCTTCTCTTGCTGGTACTTCTCTTCGTATGGCTTCTTCCCTTCGGCGCTCAAGGTCTTCCATTTGGCCCCCAGAGTATTGGAGATTTCCTTGAAATCAGCATCTGGGTTCTCTTTCTTAACCTAAATTTGAAAAAACTAATATAAGATTCGTGCAAATTTCTGACCTCAAACCAGAAAAGATCTACAATTGGCAACACTAACCTCGTTCCATTGATCTTTGCACCAAAGCACATACGCCGGACGTGGCTTCTTTTTCTCCACGCAGTCCTTGTCCTTCTTCTTCTTGTACTTCTTATTTTCTTTCTTTTCTTGCTCTTTCTCCTTTAGGGCCATGATAAGAGGAATGTTCTGCCGATAACCAAGAACAAGAAACCATAGAGATTGAATTTCAAACCCAAAACGAAAAAATTAGAATGGTAAAACTAGATTATCGAGAAAACAAGAAATCCATGCATAAAGATCAAATCCTGAAACTGAAAACAAGGGAACTCAGACTCAGGTTTACGCAAACGTACCATGGTAGGTTTGAACTCCTTCAACTTCTGGAGCTTCTTGAGTTCCTTCTGAAGCCGCTCTTGCTCCTTGCCCCGGTTCTCGATCTCTTCTTCTTTCAGCTTCAGCGTTTCATCCTGTTCCCTTAGAAGTTCGTCGCTCTTCTCCATCTTGAGCTGCAGCCGTTCGAGCTTCCCTTGCAATTCTAGTAACTCATCAGCCAAGTCTTTCTTAGTCGTGGCCGAAGCTTTAGACCTGGGGATGATATTCTTGCCCTTGCCCTTCTGAGGCGAGAGGGTCGTCGAGGCAAGGGCATCTTGGGTCTCCTTCTCGGCTTCAGCGAGCGGGGGAATTGGGGAGGAGGAGATCTTCCCGGCTGAAATGTTGACGTCGTTCAACGTGAGGGTCTTCAGTGCCTTCCTGCTTCTTCCTCTTTTGGTTTCTGCCATCGCTAGTTAGGGGGAGAGAGAGAGAAGAGAAAGGGGGTTGATTTGGCTGAATATAGCTGTGCATGTTGGAGGACGGTGGGAGGGCGCTCTTATAGAGGAAGGAAATGGAGGAGATCTATTAACGGCAATATTTTTCAAATTTCAAATGGACTCCGCCACTTGTGCCAAGTTTTACCGTTGGGGAAAGTGAATTTACGAAAAAGCCCCGTTTCCTGAGAAAGTTTCCAGATAAATCGCTTTGCGGGCGGGAACGCTTTATCCCTGCTGGGGGACCGCTGGCTGACTTTTTTTTTTTTTAATAATTTTAGTTTTATACTGCATAGTTGTTAAAGTCGGATCGGATCAGCCATTGAATCGATTGAACCTGGATTTGAAGGTCAACCGGTCTGGACCGGCCAATTGAATCGATTGAACCAGGATTTAAAGGTCAAACCGGTCCGATTCTAACATAAAATCGAATATATAAGAGATCCGAAATAACTTGTTCAGTCCACCCGTGAACCGGTCAACACAACCTAAATCAGGTCACGGGTTTATCAATGTTGTTTCAAATTTTCTGATCTTTGTCGTTTCAAATTCTGGCAACCTTTTCTTCATTGGATGCTCGTAAGTTTTATGGAGAAAGAAAAGAAGCTCATGCGAAAAGCATTGATGAGAGAAGAATAAAAAAAAAAAAATTAAAAATATGAAAATTTTATGGGAATAAAACGGGAAAGCAGATATAAACAGAAAATGATGAAAATAAAGGAAACTCGAATAGAAATTTTCTTTAATTTTTTTTCTTTTTTTAAAGAAAAAGTTAAATCAAACTAAATGGGTATGCAAATTAAAAGTAAACGAATTTTAGAGATTAAATAAGATACCAAAAAATATTTTTTTCTAAAAATAAGAAGATTATGAAAATTAGTATTCATATGTTTATTTTATTAAAAATTAATTTTTATTAATATAAATATATTTTTATATTAGAATAATTGAATCGATGGTTCAATCGGTGATCTAATGGTTGAACCAGTGACCCGATGACCTGAGCCTTTGGCTGGATCAATGTCCAGGCCGGATCTGACAACTAGGCTATACTATAGAAAAAAAAATTGTAAATCCTTTGAAGATAACACAAGGAACCATCGATCGGGATCCTGTACTGGGCCCTAAGGTTGGCTAATTATGATGGAGGTAGACCCTTCAGGAGACTCCCCTCTAGCCCTAGGAAGGACCAGCAGCGGCCGGATGACCCCTGAGGCGACCGAATGACCCCTGACGGGGGGCCCATCCGGTGACCTGCTGCTATGACAGGGGAACCCGGTCCTCGGTTGAATTGGAGGATCAGGGGACAGAGGGAGTCGGAGAGGGTCACAATTGTGAAGGGGAGAAATAGTCACCGAAAGGAGGGGTGGAGGACCACGAGTCAGGTGAGGAAGCCATGGAAGGGAGTAAAGAAAGTCGGGAAGACTGACCTGGAAGAAGAGGGACAACGAAGGTCGAAGGAAGTAGAAGAAGGCTCTGGTGGAAGCAGAAGAAGACCAAGGAACGGGAGGGAAGAAGAACTTCGGAAGTGCGAGGAGCTGGGCTAAAGGCGATCCTCCTTTTACCCCTTTTTTCGAAATGTCCCATCCGACTGGATCAGCCATGCGCATGCCTTCCATTGAAGGGGTCGTCCCGGCAACCGCCCGATGCACGAATCACAAGATCCTTTGCTAACGGCAGAACACTGATGATGTCAGTTCAATGATGGTGGTCACCTTTTTATGGAGTCCGAAGGGTTTCTCCCATCACGAGGAGGATCCCCTTCGGGTTAGGCGGTGGGAGCAAGCGAGGTGATGGCGTTGCGATACCCCGTGCATCCAGCATTAAAGAGCTATCACCTCTAGGGACACGTGTACCACTTAGCAATCAATGATGTATCGGGATCAGCCACCGAGTGACATGGTGCCCTTTTGGTCGAGCGGGAAGCACACCCACACCATCCAAGGGGCGGGGGGGGGGCATCTGGTGTAGCTGATCATGCTTGTTGGTAATAGGCTAACGGGAGGTGCCCGCCGTCTTCAACAAAAGCCAGGACCGATGAGACTAAGTAACGAGATCTCCTCAGCCTTAGCCTCGACCTTGGCCCCAGTCCCAACCTCGATCCCGGCCCTGGTCCCAACCTCGACCTCGGCCTCAGCCTCGGTCCCGACCTCGGCCCCGACCTCGGTCCCGACCTTCGACCTCGGTCCCGGCCTCGACTTTTCAACCTCGGTCTCGGCCTCGACCTCGGTCTCGGTCCCGACCCCATCTTCGACATCGACCTCAACCTCGGCCTCGACCTTGGTCCCGACCTTGGCCCCAACCTCAACCTCGGCCTCGGTCCCGACCTCGGCCTCGACCCCGACCTTAGTCTTGGCCAGCCTCGGTGCCTAGGGACCCCACGTGGCCCGGCAGACGCCTGCAACTACCACATGGCCCATTTCTCCTGCAACTAACTACCATGTGGCCCACCAATCTCCTGCGACCCTGCGTGGCCACTGCTGGTTGCAGTACTCGCCTGATACGATCAGGCCCATCAACCACCTGCAACGCCGCATCTGGTAGAGGGATGGCATACCAGGGTACCTCTTACAACCTCAGAAATGGTTGTGGCCTATCCCCCACTTGCCCTGTCAGATGTTCTCTGCCAATGGCGGCATCATTGACCCAGCAACCTTCCAGAAGGGGAAAGAGGGACCCCCAAGCAGGGTGGGCGGGGGGGGGGGAGGATCTGAACTCAAGCTCTCTAGCTATTTTTTATTAGCTCTTTATTCATTGTTTTTGAGTCGCTTACTTGAGCGTCGGAGGATCCCCATCGATGAAACTGTCCTCGAGGACTTTCTTGCAAGAACTCCGTTAAGTAGGAGGCTCTTCGTTACCCTGACGTTCGAGGAACGCAATTTGGTGGCAACAGATTGGCGCGCCAGGTAGGGGGAGATTAGGAGAAGCGACACACCTGCGAAAGCCAATAGCAGATCTCTACCTCCCCACCGAGTAAGGATGATGGTAATACACACTCAGAAGATCTCCACCATTTGTGCTGGAGGGCACAGTCGAGAACAAGAGCAGCGGGAGACCAGTCTCCCTGCTCCCCACGCCAGCCTTTTGGCTCCTCCTTCACCACAACCCCAGGACGACCGAATCGTCGCCCTTGTCCTGCAAGTCCAATCGCTTGTGACGGCGATTTACCAGCTACAACAGTAACCTGTGGCCACACAGCAGCATCCAATGCCTAGTCAGCAGTCGACTCGTGGGAGATCTCCCCTGAGAGAGGCTCACCACCACCGTGCCTCGTTCCGGCATTATCACCGAAAGGCCTCTAAGTGGCTTCGGTCCCTCTCCCGCCACTCTAACGACTCCTTCAAATGGCAGCACGGAAGGGAAACCGAGCGGGTGCATCACCATCAACACTGCCCCTCCCCATCCTCAGAATCTTCTCGGGAGGAATCCTTTGACGGTCGGATTGCTCGTCGAGCTGAGCGATGGCTAGAGGAGTACAACAAGCGGCTAGAGAAGCTCAGCTACAAGATCACCAATCAGTCTAACATGGACTACGACAGTCGTCCTCCGCTGTCTCATCACATTATGAAGGAACCAATATTGACTCGATTCCGTTTCTTGCAACTAGACCCATACGACGGCACCATAGACCTCTTGGACCATCTGAGAGCTACAAGGTCCTCATGCAAGTCCAAGGAGCGACCAACTCCCTCCTCTGCATCGCCTTCCTAGCCATCCTTCGGAAGGCCGCTCGAGCATGGTATTCCGGTTGCCATCTCGGAGCATGAACTCCTTTCGACAGCTAGAGAGGGCCTTCCTGGCGCATTTTGATGCATGCCGAAAGATCCCACGGGTGGCCGATAGGCTATTCTTTGTCCAGCAGAAGAGCGGCGAGTCACTAAGGGACTTCATCGCTCGGTTCAAGGAAGCTGCTCTTGAGGTTTACAACCTCGATGACTCTCTATGGCCACTCTGGCCTTGAAGCGAGGACTCCGTCCTTTTCACTTCACCTACTCTCTCAATAAGAAGCCCTCGAGCACTTATGCTGAATTGCTGAGCCAAGCACAGAAGTACATCCGCATTGACGAGACAGACTCCTCATAGAGGGAAGGCGATGGAGGGTCCAGCAAGAGGCAAGCCCGTTCGAAGCCTAACAAGCCTCGTCCTAAGAGGCCCGAGCTATCCCGTTGGCTGGATAATCGACCGTGGGCCCTCACCCCAAGAGAGGAGTCATTCACCACATGCTCGCCTCGATATTCCACATCCTACTAGAGATTAAGGGTGAGTCGTTTCTTCAGCGCCCCACTCCTCTGAAGCCAGGAGCCCCCTGCAGCAAGAACCTCTACTACAACTTCCATTGTGATCACAACCACAATATAGAAGACTGCTGCCAGCTAAAGAAGGTGAACGAGGACCTCATCCAGCGGGGGTACCTCGGCAAGTTCATCCAGAGGGAAAACCTGGCAGTGCCAGGCCCATCGACGCCCCACCTACCTAGGTCAGCATTGACAATGCTTTTATCGAGAAGATGATGACCATGATTTCTTGGAGGGCGGGCAGCACGGCCAAGAGGCCATGAGGGGTTGAGGGGATAGATACTATAATCCCTTTCTCGGAAGGGGACCTAGATAGGGTGGATAATCCTAATGATGATAGCATTGTTGTGTCTATGACGATCGTGAAACACCCTATAAAAAGAATTCTAGTTGATTGTGGGAGCTCGGTCGATGTCCTTAGTTATGATGCTTTTGATCGAATGAGCTTATCTATTGATTCTCTTTGGCCCGTAACCATGCTCCTGATGGGCTTTACTGGGAACTCTGTGAAGGTCGAGGGAGAGATTACCCTCTCGGTCACGGCCGGGACATTGCTGTGCCAGAGCATAATCCTCATTAAGTTCCTAGTCGTCCGAGTCCCTTTAGCCTACAATGCTATCCTTGGACGGCCCAGCCTGAATCTCTTGGACGCCATCATCTCCACCAAGTGACTACTAGTCAGGTTCCCTACCAACACGGGGATCTGGGAAATGTGTGGAGGGAGGAGCCTGGTGTCGTTCTGTTACCACATGGCCCCTAGTCCACAAGCCATAGTCGCTCCCCTAGCACCGGAGTCATTGGACCCCAAGAAGGCTGAAAGGATGGGAGAGCCTGCTGAGCACCTATTGGCGTTTCCACTAGGGGAGGACCTAGCGAGGATGGTCCGAGTTGGGGCACTTCTCTCCGAGGAGGCAAGAGACCCACTCCTCACTTTCCTTTGGGCCAACTCGGATGTCTTTGCCTGGTCGGCATCCAACATGCAGGGTATACCATCAGAGGTGATCACTCACAAACTCAGCATCAACCCGCAGTGTCGGTCAATCTGATAGAAGAAGAGGAGCTTTGCCCCTGAGTAGCAAAAGGCCATCGATGAGAAGGTCAACAAGCTGATTGCCACCGGCCACATCTAGGAGCATTATCCAGACTGGTGACGAATGTGATAATGGTTGCAAGGCTAACGGGAACTAGAGGATGTACATGACTTCACTGACCTCAACAAGGCATGCCCTAAGGATAGCTTCCCACTATCTAGGATCGATCAGTTGTTGGATGCTACATCGGGCCTAGACCCTCAGCTTCATGGATGCCTTCTTAGGGTATAACCAGATCAGGATGGACCCAGCAGATGAGGAGGCCACTTTCTTTGTGACCGAGAAGGGCATCTACTGCTACAAGGTAATGCCTTTTGGACTAAAGAATGCAGGAGCCACATACCAAAGGCTGATGAACAAGGCCTTCGAGGACCAGATCGGGCACAACATGGAGTTATACGTGGATGATATGCTGACTAAAAGTGTTCGTGCCAATGACCACGTTGTTGACCTAGCAAAAAACTTCGATAACCTCCGTTGATACCATATTAGACTAAACCCCCATAAGTGTGCCTTTGGGGTCACAGCGGGTAAGTTCCTGGGTTTCTTGGTGACCCAGTGAGGAATCGAGGCGAACCCAGATAAGATACGTGCCATCCTTGACATGAGACCTCCACCCAGCAAGAAGGAGGCACAACACCTGACTGAGAGGGTGGCGGCCTTAAGTCGATTCCTGTCGAGGTTGGCTGAGCCGTGCCTACATTTCTTTAGGGCATTGCGAAGGCAAATGACTTTGATGGACGAAGGAGTGCCAAAAGGCTTCTGAAGGGCTGAAGGAGTTCTTGTTGACCCTGCCATTGCTATCAAAGCCGATGGAGGGAGAAGACTTTTCCCTATACCTTGCTGCCTCCCAAGAGGTCGTCAGCTTGGTCCTTATCCACGTGGACTCCGATAGGGCACAGGGACCAATCTACTACACGAGCAAAGTGCTTCACGACACAGAGACCAAGTATTCCAAGACCAAAAAAATTATTTTTGCGTTAATAGTCTCCGCTCAATGTCTCAAGCCCTACTTCCAAGCCTACCCGATCGTGGTGCTCACGGACCAGCCGCTGAAGGTAATCCTATCTCGTCCCAACACCTCCGGTCTGTTGGCAAAGTGGACAGTCAAGCTAGGGGAATTTGACCTATCATTATGATCAAGATCGACCATGAAGTCCCAAGTCTTGGTGAACTTTTTAGTCGAGTGCACCTAGGCTGAGGTGCAGCCGGAAGAGCTCAGCATGGCGCCATCGGCCACCCCTTTTGAGGTGATGGAGGAGGAATGGACCCTCCATGTAGACGGTGCATCAAACTCCCATGGAAGTGGAACGGGCCTCGTACTCGCTAGTCCTGAGGGAATGATGGTCGAGTATGATGCCCTTCGGTTCCTCTTTCCCGCTACCAACAACCAAGCTAAGTACAAGGCACTGCTGGCCAAAATGAGACTTGCTTGGGAGCTCAAAGTAAAGTACAGAGCCTTCACTAATCCCAACTCATCTCCGGCCAGATCGCTAGGGAGTACGAAGCTCGGGACACCACCATGTCCCATTATTGAGTAAGGTCCGATCACAAGCCTCACTTTTCACTCGCTTCAACGTCAGCTATATCCCTAGGGGTGAGAATGCTAGAGCCGATGTGCTATCCCATCTAGCCACCTCGGCTGACGAGGCCCTGGGGAGGACATATGTGGAGCACTTGGAGACCCCGAACATCGATGCCGTGGAGGAGGTCCTACCAATCGACTAAGATTGCATGGACGAGGCTTATGTCCAGTATCTCACCGATGGCACTCTCCCTAAGGACCTTGCGGAGGCCAAATTGCTCAAGCGTGAGCCCCCAAGTTTTGATGTTAGACGGGTGACTATTCGAAGGTCCTTCTCTTATCCACTTCTTAAATGTGTTGGCCCTGTGAACGCTGACTATATCCTCGTGAGATTCAAGAGGGCATATGTGGGAACCATCTAGGGTGCAGAGCACTGCTGGCGTACAATGCTCTGTGACAAAGGTACTACTAGCCCACAATGAAGGAGGATGGCGCTGAGCTAGTCAGAAGGTGCGATAGATGTAGCGACATGCCAACATCCAGCGATGGCCGACCTCCTAGCTAAACTATTTGTCGGTTCCATGGCCCTTCGCCCAATAGGGAATGGACATCCTAGGACCATTCCCCCCGGCTTTCGACCAGCGAAGATTTCTACTCGTCGCTATTAACCACTTCACCAAGTGGGTGGAGGCCGAGGCACTAGCAAAGATCACTAAGAGTAAGGTGAGGTCTTTCTTCTGGAAGTCCATTATCTGCCGATTTGGGTTACCCCACACCCTCATTACCGATAATGGCTGGCAGTTTGATAATGCCCCTTAGAGAATTCTGTGCTGAGCTGGGCATTTGCCAATGGTTTACCTTGGTCAGTCATCCACAAAAAAATGGAGTGGCCGAGGTAACAAACCATACCATCCTTCAGAGGCTCAGAACACGACTGGATGACTTCAAGGAAAGGTGGGTGGAAGAGCTCGCCAATGTGCTATGAGCCTATCACATGACACCTCGCACTCCCACTGGGGAGACCCCCTTTTGTCTCGTGTTCGGCTCTAAGGCTGTCATCCCCATGGAGGTTGTAATCCCAAGTCCTCGGGTGGAGTCGTATGACGAGAAGGACAACCCAAGATGACTGGGGCCAACATTGATCTCATTAAGGAGGTACGTAACAAGGCACGACTCAAAATGGTAGCTTATTGCCAGAGGGCCATCAAGTACTACAACACTCGTGTCCCCTCCAAGGTATTTTCCTCCTGGGGGACTTGGTCTTAGATGAGCCAAGGTCTCAAAATCGATGGAAGGACGCAAGCTGTCTCCCAACTGGGAGGGACCCTATCGGATCGCGAAGACTCTACATCGGAGCGTACCGAATCAAAGGACTCGATGGAACTCCACTCCCCTGATGATGTATGCAACCGACTAATCTTAGGTTTAAGTACCTCATCCTTTTAGCTTATTAAATAAAGATAGCCTTGAATATCTCATCTCCCTTCGATTAACAAAGATATGTTCAAGTATCTCATCCTTTCAACCAAAGCCTAACCCCGATCGGCACTTAAAGCCCGAGGCCAGCTCGGCACCAAAGCCTACCCGTTCGGCACTTAAAGCCCAAAGCCGGCTAGGCACCAAAACCAACCCCAGTCGCCACTTAAAGCCCGAGGCTAGCTCGGCACCAAAGTCCAATCCTGTTCGACACTTAAAGCCCAAGGCCAGCTCGGCACCAAAGCCTAACCCCGATTGGCACTTAAAGCCCAAGGCCAGCTCAGCACTAAAGCCCGACCTCGATCAGCACTTAAAGCCTGAGGCCAGCTTGGCGCCAAAGCCTGACCTAGATCGATGCCAAGACTCGAAGTCAACATGGCCCCGGGAGACCGACACCTGCACCAGAACAAAGCCCAGCCTCTTGGTCGGCCCCAATGCTTGCCTTGAAGTCTACTTCAGCCATAGGCCGAGCCGTTACTCCAGGCTCACTCAACTCACAAGGAATAATGAGCTAGCAAAGCTAAGTACCCAAAAAAGACCCAAAGATCGATACTTAATGAAATTTCTTACTTTTCATTACTGGTCGAAAGGTTCACAAAATGCCAACTCAAGTCAAACTTTAGTAAAAAAAGAAGAAATAAAAAAGAAAGAGTATAAGATGTTCAGGCCTCGGTCGGCACTGACCCATCGTCAGCTGGTCCTGGTGGCATAGCCGACCCTTCGGCATCTCATTCGGCTCGATGTCGTCGAGGCCAGTGAGGCGAGGACTCGGCCAACCTTCTCCTTGCCATCCTAAACCAGGTGGTAGGCGCTAGTGAAAGCCTCGGCCAGCTCGTCCTCGAAGGCCGTAGACCTTCGAAAGTCATCTACCATGTTGACCGCCCTCTCCTCAGTAGCGGCAGCCCTCTCCTCGATAGAGATGGCCCTCTCTTCCATCGCTCGAGCTGCTGCCTCCCTTTCGGCCGCACTAACATTAGCTAAACGGGCAAACTTGATGCAGGACCGATTCGCATGCAAGTAAATTTTATATGATTAATGATTGCAGTTGATTAGTCTTCCAAGTAATAGCCTAAGAGGGATTCGAAAAAATCATAGTAACT
Organism: Calamus simplicifolius; assembly: GCA_900491605.1. NCBI lineage: Eukaryota > Viridiplantae > Streptophyta > Magnoliopsida > Arecales > Arecaceae > Calamus > Calamus simplicifolius. The sequence continues at coordinate 941,265 of UESW01003875.1, forward strand.
CCATGCGAAATAGTTCCACAGAAAATAAAGAAGAAAGACCGCCGAGGCTAAGAAGCTCCGGTAGGGTTTGCTCTCCTTCAATAAAGTTACTAATAGATTAGAGGGGGTGTACCTGGCACGAGGGAAAGATCAAAGTGCTAAAGGGGTCACTCTGCCTGACGGATGCGCCCTAAATGACCAAGGCTCAGCTCACAGATCTGCAGCAAGTATCCGCTGACCTGAATGATGATCACCTTGAATCCTAGATTCATGGTTACTGAGGGATCTGCAAGATCACCATACAAGGGCTAATAAGAAAAGAAAAAATTAGAATAAAGATAAAAATATGAAAAAGAAGTGGAGAAGGACATGAGGCGACCAAGGGTCCTTGGATGTCCCCTAGATAGGGAGGTGGCGGCTAGGGCTCTTAGGCGGCTGCTTGGAGGGATGCAAGGGGCAGCTAGAGTTTGGGGCATCCACTGGTGGATGGCAAGAAGGCAGCTAGGGTTTAAGGTTGAAAGGCTTGGATGCAGGCATGCACAGGAGCAAGAACACAAGAACACAAAGGAAAATATGACTCAAAATAACTGATTGAATATATTGATTGATTAAAAGGTTCGATGTTTTTTCATACAAGAGGGTCTCTTTTATAGGATAAGAGACTTGGGGCCCAAGTAAATACAAATATAAAATAAAAAGAGGCACCCTTTTTCATGAAAGAAAATTCAAAATAATTCAAAATTGGCATCCACTTTCTTTCTAAAATATGGATTAAGTGGCTCCGTTTGAATTTGAATACATGAAAGAAAATTTAAAATTTAGTAATTTGGGGTGGCCATATTGGGCGTCCTTCACTTGCTTCTTTGGGTTGAAATCAGGGTTAAAATTTTTAAAGAACTGGGCAGCAATATGGGCATCCTTCACTGCTGCAATTCAAGACTAAAAATTTAAATCTGGGCGGCATGCATTTGGGCGTCCCTTCACTGCTTCTATGTATAGGCCTTGTCTTCTTCTTCCACCTCTTGTAAGCTAAATAAACTTACTATAAAACTCACATTAAAATAAATTGAACTTATAGGATTCAAATTAAAATAAACTGAACTGGATGGGACTCAAATTAAAATAAACTAAACCTAATTTCCTAACTCAAGACTTGAATCAAAACTAATCAGATATCCACAAAGGGTTAAGAATCCTCTGCCTGATCTTGGTGCCCGCACTAATTCTCCTAGGGTGGAAAGAACTCGACTCCATCGAGTATGGGTCTTCTGGCTCTGGTGTCTCTCTAGTAGGTTTGGGTCGAGGTACTGCAAGTCCTCTCGAGTAATCCATGAATCATCAAATTCGGGGCAACCCTACCATTGGACCAGGTGGCATTGATAACTGTGGTTCTAAGTCGTAATGGCTTGATCATCTAGGATACGCTCGATCCACTCTTCTTGCTCAAGCAAAATTGGTGGTGGACACTCTTGGGTAGGTTCGCTTATGAAAGGAGGGTTAGGTCCAAAGTAATCACTAGGAATCGTTGCCGGTTCCTTATACTCTACTAGATTTGCAATATTGAAGGTTGAACTAATGCTCTAATTTGAGGGCAGATCTAGCACATAGGCATTGGATCCTACCTTCTCTATCACTTTAAAGGGGCCAGCTTCATGAGCGTAAAGTTTTTTAACGGTCCTTTATGAAAATCGTTCAAGCCTAAGCCTAACCATGATAGAATCCCCTACACTGAACTCTTTGGCTCTTCTTCGGGAGTTAGCCGTCTTTTATAAGTTTCATTACTTAAATTTATTTTATGGCTAATGTCCTTATGTAAGTCTCTGATATACTGTGCAAATGCTTGTGCGGACTCTGAGACTCGTGTGTGGAGGAATAAAGGAATTAAATTAAGTGGATGATTAGGCTTGTACCCATGGACTATCTCAAATGGACTCTTGCCCGTAGACCTGTTCACTGAGCTATTGTAGGCGAACTCTGCATGGGGTAGCAATAGATCCCACGTTCCTAGGTGTTCGCCTATAAGGCACCTAAGAAAGTTTTCTAGACTATGGTTCACCACTTCAGTTTGTCCATCCGTTTGGGGGTAAAAGGCTATAGAAAAATTAAGTTTGGTCCCTAACAGATGCCATAGCATTTTCCAAAAGTAGATGGTGAACCTAATATCCCTATTAGAAATAATGGTCTTAGGTAGGCCACGGAGATTACCACACTGTCTAAGAAAAGTCGGGCTACTCTAGATGCATCAAAGGTTTGTGAACCAGAGATGAAGTGTGCCATCTTAGAGAACCTATCGACCACTAATGAGTCATGCTTCTTTTGGGTCTCAGTAATCCTAGAATAAAGTCCATACAAGGGTCTTACCAAGGATGATCAAGCATTGGCAAAGGAGTATATAGACCGGTGTTCTGTTTCTGCTATTTTACAATGGCACAAGTTCGACATCGGGCTACTATTAGGGCAACGAGCCTTATTAATCATGACCAGTAAAATTGATCCTCTATCGCTAGGATAGTCTTATCTCTTCCAAAATGATCAGCTAATCCCCAGCATGCGTTTCTCAACTAAGAACTCTCTAAGTGACATCCTAGAGATACAAAGTCTATTGCCTCTAAAAGGGTAACCATCTGGATGGTATAATCTCCACTGGTACTGGATGGTCCTAACCAAAGGGTCTTATGAATTTTACCAAAGTCAGGGTAGGTTCATACTCATCTTTTATCGAATTGAACCCTATAACTTGGTGCTAACAAAACAACAAAGACTTACGGCTTAAGGCATCTGCTATCTTATTTTCTAATCCAGCACGGTGTTTCTAGACAAAAGTGTATGCATGAATGTATTCAACCCATTTCCATGCCTAGAATTAAGCTTCTTTTAGGAGTTCAAAAATCGGAGTGCCTCATGATCAAAAAATAAAACAAACTCCTGTGGCAGTAAGTAATGTCTCCAATACTTAAGGGCCTGTACTACCGCATAGAATTCTTTATCATAGGTAAAATATCTATGTTTAACTTCATTTAGTTTTTCACTAAAGAAAGCTATGGGATGATTTTCTTGGCTTAACACTCCACCTATACCTACTCCCGATGCATCGCACACAACCTCAAACACCTTAGAAAAGTCTGAAAGTATAAGTATGGGTGCATGAGTCATCTAGGAAGGCGTTATTAGCTGATTTAGTCCACTCAAAATTGCCCTTCCTAATACAATCAGTGATGGGTGCGATGATGGTGCTAAATCTCCTAATGAATCTCCTGTAAAAGGTTGCTAGGCTATGGAAGCTGTGGACATCGTGGACATTCATGGGTACTGGCCACTCTACGATCGACCTAACCTTTTCAGGATCTGCTGAGACACCTTCTGGGGTTACCACAAAACCTAGAAAGATAACCCTATGCATCATGAAATCACACTTCTTAAGGTTTGCATAAAGGATATTCTCTCTAAGAGTCTATAGATTAATCTGAGATGATTAAGATGGTCCTCTTTGGTCTTGCTATAAATTAATATATCATCAAAATAGACCACTAAGAATTTTCCCATATACTCTTTCAGGAACTGATTCATGATTCTCATAAATGTACTAGGTGCATTTGAAAGCCCAAAAGGCATCATGGCCCATTCAAACAGACAATCTCTAGTCTTAAATGCAGTCTTCCACTCATCCCTAGTCTAATTCTAACATGATGATAACCACTCTTAAGGTCTATCTTGGAAAAGATGGTGGCACCTGCCATCATGTCTAACATGTCATATAATCTGGGGATAGGGAACCTATATTTGATAGTGATTTTTTGATGGCCCTACTATCCACGCACATTCTCTAGGTACCATTCTTCTTAGGGGTTAAGAGTATAGGAATTGCACAAGGGCTTAAGCTCTCCCTAATGAATCCTTTCCTAAGTAATTCTTCCACTTGTTTCTGTAGTTTTGATGCTTAGTGGGGTTCATCCTATAATGAGGAAGGTTTGGGAGGGTGGATCTTGGGATCAGGTCAATGGCGTGTTGGATGTCTCTCAGGGGTGGTAATTGATCAGGCAACTCTTCAGGGAAGACATCCTTAAGTTCCTCTAGGGTCTCAATTACTTCAGTGGGTTGTTTCTTTTGGACTGATTCATGGATCTCTTTAGTGGTCAAAATCCAAATAGAGTTACCCTCAGTGATGTTCTTTTTAATTCCTTAGCTTTAATCAGATTAACTCTTGGCTTGCTACCATAAGGATACTACATCCTTTCTTGATTGGGTCCCTAGGTGGAACTGGATGTATTACATACTTGTTTCCATTGTGTTTAAAAGAGCAGATGTTTGATCGATCAAATAAGTGGCATCGTGATCGTAAAGCCAAGATCAATCTAATATAATACTACTAACACCCATAGGAATTATATCGCACCCCATCTTTTCTTCATAATTTTGCAATTTGATTAGTATTTGGCATCTAGACTTGACTGGGATAGAGGTGGAATCTACCCACGAGACCTTATAGGAACTAGGATGAGGAACTATGGTCAATCCTAATGATTTAACTGTATTGGAAAAAATGATTGACATAACTTCTGCTATCAACTATTGTCTTGAGCACCTTATCCTCTATCTTAACAAAAGTCTGTAGGATGTTAGTCTACGACAATCTTCTGGTCCTTAGTTTGAGTTTGGATCAAGATACATCTAACCACTCCTAGTAGATAGATCTTTAGAATCAAATATTTCCTCCTCTTCATCGTACTCATCTATTAGATGGGTATCAGCCTCATAGACCTCTCCCTCAGGCTCAACTAGGGGTTCAGACTTAGTCTTAGGTAACTCATCTATATGAAGGGATTTGACTGGGCATTAGCTGATCATATGCGCTAGTTTGTTGCATCTAAAGCATTTGATCTGGGGGTTGGGATTTCTCTATACCTCTATAGATTTGCCCTTATTCTCTTTCTATGGTATAGGGGTGCTATTCTGGGGTCGACTCAACTCGGTTCGGTTTGTACTAGGTCAGCTAGTTTGGGTCGACTCGGGTAAGTTTGGCGAGGGTCTAAGTATTGGGTAGGTCTGGGATGACTAGGATAGGCCTGGCTAGATCCTGGATATGGGCTAGGGCTCTTGGTAGCCTGATCTACGATAGGGTGGCCTCTCTGAAAATGTCCATAATCCCTCGCAACTTGGTAAGCTTCTTCTAAATAATGTACCCTTTTCAGGTAGAGTTCTCTTTGAATATTTGCTCACAGGCCATACCTAAACTTGGATAAGGTGACTTCCTCAAACTGAACGATATTACACCTCGTGGTATACTCTTGAATATAGCAATTTGTTCATTCACATATTTCTATCATGAATTAATCCATGCCATTGGTCCAATAGGCTCTGGTCATACGATGTGGGGACATAATTGGATCAAAGTCTAGTCTTCATGGTATGCTAGGTGACTATGGGGTCCCTACACTCTAGTGCTTGCCTTCGCTATATAGTGGCCCAGTATAACCTAGCCTATCTTATTAACTGAGCTTGGCAAATCTAAACTTACACTCCTCAGACATATCATATCAGTCAAAGTACTGGTCCATCTCTTCCTCCCAATCTAGGTAGTCCTTAGGGTCCATAGAGCCATCGAAAGTAGGTGCTTCAAGTCTGACACTTCTAAGGGCTCTTTTTTCTTGGTCTACTGCCTCATGATTGGGTCTCCTAGGAGGACATCTAGGACTGGATCAGGTCGAGGTGGTCTCCTAGGCCCATCCCCAAAGTGAGGATCATGATGTGGAGGTTCCCTAGGGTTTGGCCTTATATAGAGGTCAGGCTGTTGGGCTCTCCTAGGATGAGATGGGGTCTCATGATTAGACTTAGTGTGGGCCTCACGGGCTTCTTCTAGGATGCCTAACCTAGTTTCGACTTGATCAAACATGAACCCTAATCTAGCCTTAGATTGCTTGATATTTTTATTCATTTGGGCTAGTTGTTCAGTAATGATCCTTAAGTGATCCTCAATGTTTTGATTAGCCATGGGTTCAGCCTATAATGGAGGTGGTGACGGCAAAAAGATGCTCCTGATCTAGTGCACATGCAAGCACAATTAAGCACGTAAGACTCAGACTGACTCGGACTACGGTATGCTAGACCTAGTCATCCAGAGTAAAGGATTTAGCTTAATGCAAGCCAATCTAATAGTAACTCTTCAATTGGCCAGTTGGGACAGGTGGAAAGAAGGGAGGCTCCTCCGCAAATTATAGGTGCCTAATTAGAATAACCCAACACTCCGCTTAAGTCATTTGACGTTTGACCTTCCTTCTAGATATCAATTTCATAGCACATGCCAGATTGATTTGTACTAGTCTCCTCCAGTACACTAGACCAACTATTGGTGTCCCTAGCCCTCTAGGGCAAATGTCAATTAAAGTTGCTACTCAGTTTTAGATTAGAGGCTTGGGATTGGAATGCATGAGTGATTATTTTGGGCCAAGAAAGGGGTCTCAGTCCCTCCCTTATCTGACATCAATGAGAGCCCTTAAGAGTAATTTAATGCAGATGAATGACATATAAAACACAAACCCTAATCCAAAATCTACAAATAGCAATAAATCTCAGAAATTATTTTTTTCACAGATTGAACTAAATCCTTAAAAATTAATAAAAATACCTTCAATTATATTGAATTCAAAAAAATAAATTTTGTAATTTTTTCATGTGTATGCAAGCAAAAATAATTTGATTAACAAAATCTCAAGAATTTTTATATTTTCTGTGAGTAATCAGGCATGCAATTAATTCACAGATTGAATTAAATTCTTAAAAAATAATAAAAATACTTTAAATTATAACAAATCTAGAGAAATAAATTTTGTAATTTTATGATATGTATATAGGTAGGAATAATTTAATTAATAGATAATATACTGATAATAATGTGAATTAAAAATTAAGCCCTAACCATGCTCTGATACCAAATTGATGCAGGACTGATTCGCATGTAAGTAAATTTTATATAATTAATGATTGTAGTTATTAGTCTTGCAAAGTAATAGCCTAAGAGGGATTCAGGAAAACTCATAGTAACTCTGCACGTGAAACAGTTCCACAGAAAAGTAAAGATTCGACCATCGAGGCTAAGAGGCCCCAATAGGGCTTGCTCTCCTTTAATAAAGTTACTAGTAGATTAGAGGGGGTATACCTAGCATGAGAGGAAGATCAATGTGCTGAAAGGGGTCGCTCTGCCTGGCGGATACGTCCTAGATGATCAAGCTTCGAGCCCATGAATCTGCGGCCAAGTATCCGCTGACTGGATGACGATCACCTTGAATCCTAGATTTGGCTACTGAGGAATCTGCAAAGCGAAGAAGGAGGTGGGGCGGTCGAGGGTCCTTGGGCATCCCCTAGATGGGGCAAGCGGTGGCTAGGGCTCTTGGGCGGCTGCTTGAAGGGGTGCAAGGGGTGGCTAGGGTTTGGGGCATCCACTAGTGGATGGCAAGAAGGTTGCTAGGGTTTATTAAGGTTGGGCGGCTTGGATGCAGGCATGCACAGGAGCAAGAACACAAGAATACAAGGAAAATATAACTCAAAATAATTGATTGATTATATTGATTGATTGAAAGTTTCGATGTTTTTTCATATAAGAGGGTCTCTTTTTTAGGATAAGAGACTTGGGGCCCAAGTAAATATAAATATGGAAATAAAAGAGGCACCCCTTTTCATGAAAGAAAATTTAAAATAATTCCAAAATTGGTGCCCACTTTCTTCCTAAAATATAGATTAGTGGCACCCTTTGAATTTGAATACATGAAAAATTTAAAATTTAGTAATTTGGGATGGCCATATTGGGCGTCTATTGGTCCAGATAGCAACCCAAGAGGGGGGATGAATTGGGTTTTTCAAAAATTTACACTCTTTTGAAAAAAACCCCCAGTGAAAATAAAGACTTAGATTCACATAAATTAAAACTGAACAAGCACAAATAGAGAGTTGAAGATAAAGAGACAATCACGGCAAACACAGGAGATTTTATAGTGGTTCGGTGTACCTACACCTACGTCCACTCCCAAGTACCTCTTGGGTCCACACTATAATCAAACTGATTACAGCAGAGTTGTTTTGCAAGCTCACAACTCGAACTTGTTATTTTTCGGGTGCACAACGAACCCAGCTAGTTTTCAAGGTTCACCAGCACAAAACCTATCACCACAAGCTAATGCTTGCACAAGGCTAACAGCCTCATCTGAATCAATCACCAGATTAACCCAGCAAACAATATTTGTTTTTACAAGATAAACAGCTCCTCCAATGAGCAAATATACAATAATAAAAATAATAAGAGGATAGGAATCAAAGCCTGATTCGCAGATCTTGGTGGCTTCTTCCTTCTCTTCCTTTGAATGGATCTTCCTTCAAGATGCTCTTGAGACTCAGAAGATCAGAAAACTAGGGCTTCTTTCTTCTCTTGAGATTTCTTCGAAATAGAACAGCAAAAGCTTGGAATCTCTCTCTCTTCTTTTGGAGAATCAGTATGATCTTTCCTTACAAGTTTTCCCTCTTTTCTTTTCTGATAGATCTCAAAGATTTATCTCTATTCTTTTCTTTTTGCCTTTCTTGTCTCTTATTTTGGGATGCAACAAACCCTCTTCTTATAGATCCCGATTAATCCATAAATAGTTTGAAACTATCCGTTAGAAACAAGTGTAAGAAGATTAGATCCATAAATAATAATAGCCGTTGGGATTAAAATAGATAAAGATAAAGTTTAGAGTCGTTCTGACAGTTCTGGAGTCGTGTCTGACATTCTGGAGTCGGCTCTAACTTTTCTGGAGTCGGCTCTAACTCGAAATTCTTTAATCCGCTCGATCTGGAGTCATCTCTGACTTTTCTGGGGTCGACACAAAATTCTTCTGGAGTCGACTCTAACAGTTTGGGAGTCGACTCTAAGTCGTGGCCTGAAAAATCATCGTTCTTTCTTTTCTGTTGGAGTCGGCTCTAATAGTCTCGGAGTCGACTCTAAGTCTGTGCCATTTTATGGAGTTGACTCTGCGATTCCATGTGTCGACTCTAATGTCTGCAATCTTACCTTGACATTAGATTCGAACCATAACTTGATTTGACTCTTGATTTTGATTATCAAATCGACTTATAATCTGAAAAACTTAATCAAAATCATTAGTAACTTCAAATGTTATACTCAAATAGTTTTGTTAATCATCAAAATCCTCAATTGGGTCAACAGCATCCTTCACTTGCTTCTTTGGACTGAATTCAGGGTTAAAATTTTTAAAAGAACTGGGCTGCAATATGGGCATCCTTCACTACTATAATTCAGGGGTAAAAATTTAAATCTGGACGGCATGCATTTGGGCATCCCTCCACTAGTTCTATGTGTAGGCCTTGTCTTCTTCTTTTATACTGATATCTCCTCTTGTAAGCTAAATAAATTTACTACAGGACTCGCATTAAAATAAATTAAACTGGACAGGATTCAAATTAAAATAAATTGAATTAGATGGGACTCAAATTAAAATAAACTAAACCGAATTTCCTAACTCAAGACTTGAATCAAAACTAATCAGATATCCACAGAGGGTTAAGAATCCTTTGCTTGATCCTGATGCCCGCACCATGCAGATTCTCCTCCGATAAGAGCTCATGGCAGTGAGGGATCTCGTGGTCAGCAGCTGGTGGAACACCTCCTTGTCCCTCGGGACCACCAACTAGTTTTTGTTCGGACCCATGTTCGAGACCTCCTAGATCGGCCTCACCTCGAGGTCCACGAAGAAGAAGCGGGTCTTCCATCCTTTGACAGATGAAGGAAGGCCAAGTCTAAGGGCTTGGCCGGGCCTGGGGTGGAACATCCATCAGCTCGACTATTGGCAGAGGTTGTAGAAAGCATAGAAGAGGGAGACTCTGGCTTCTATGCCTTGAAGGTGGCATAACATCAAGAATGCACAGATGGTCCGAATGGAATTTGGAACCAACAACGCGGGCATTAGGGCATATCTATCAAGAAGATTGGCAACGAATGGATGGAGAGGCAGCCGAAGGCCCGCCTTGAGGAATGCCTCGTACAGGGCAACCCTTCCAGGTCGGAAGGATGTTACCCTATCATCGAGGCTAGGGACGAATAATCAAACACTGATCAGGATCCTGTACTAGGCCCTAAGGTTCGCTATGTCCTGGCTAATTACGGTGAAGGTAGACCCTTCAGGGGAGTCCCCTCTAGCCCTAGGGGGGACCAGCGGCGATCAGACAACCCTTGACGGGGGCCCATCTAGTGACCTGCCGCTGTGACCGGGGAACCTGGTCCTCGATTGAATCGAAGGAGGATCAGGGGATAGAGGGAGTCGGAGAAGGTCGCAATTGTGAAGGAGAGAAATGGTCACTGAAAGGAGGGGCAGAGGACCACGAGTCAGGTGAGGAAGCCATGGAAGGGAGTAAAGAAAGTCGAAAAGACTGACCTGGGAAAAAGAGGGACAACGAAGGCCGAAGGAAGCAGAAGAAGATCCAGGCACGGGGGAAAGAAGAACTTCAGAAGCAGAGGAGCTGGGCTAAAGGCGATCCTCCTTTTACCCCTTTTTTCAAAACGTCCTACCCGACTGGACGAGCCACACGCACGCCTTCCATTGAAGGGGTCGTCCCGGCAATTGTCTGGTGCACGAAACACGAGATCTTCAGCCAATGGTAGGACACTAATGACATCGGCGGTTCAATGATGGTGATCACCTTTTTACGGAGTCTGAAGGGTTTCCCCCATCCCGAGGAGGATCTCCTTCAGGTTAGGCAGTGGGAGCAAGCAAGGTGATGGCGTTGCGATACCCCATGCATCCAGCATTAAAGGGCTATCATCTCTGGGGACATGTGTACCACTCAGCGATCAATGATGTATCGGGATCAGCCATCGAGTGACATGGCGCCCCTTCGGCTGGGCAGAAAGCACACCCACACCATCCAAGGGGTGGGAGGGCATCTGATGTGGCTGATCAGGCTCCGTTGGTAATAGGCTAATGGGAGGTGCCCGCCGTCTTCAAAAAAAGCAAGAACCGATGAGACTAAGTAACGAGTTCTCCTCGGTATCAGCCTCGATCCCGGCCCCGGTCCCGACCTCAACCTCGGCCTCGGTCCCAACCTTGGCCTTGATCCTGACCTTGGCCTCGGCCCTGACCTTAGTCCTGGCCCCGACCTCGACCTCGGCCTCGGCCTCAGCTTCGGTCCCAACTTTGGCCCCGACCTTGACCTCGGCCTTGGCCTCGATCCCGACCTCGCCCTGATCCCGACCTTGACCTCAATCCCAACCTCGACCCCGACCTCAACCTCGGCCTTAGCCCCGACCTCGGCTCTGACCTCTACTGAGGTCGGACCTCGGCTTCAGCCCCGACCCCGACCTCAGTCTCGGCCCCGGCCTCGGCCCTAGCCTCGATGCCCGGGGACCCCATGCGGCTCGGCAAATTCCTGCAACTACCACGTGGCCCACATCTCCTGCAACTACCACGTGACCCACCAATCTCCTATGACCCTGCATGGCTATTACCGATTGCAATACTTGCCTGACATGACCAGGCCCACTAACCACCTACGACGCCACATTTGGCAGAGGGATGGTATACCAGGGTACCTCTGACAACCTCAGAAACGATTGTGGCCTGTCTCCCACTAGTCCTGCTATCTGTTAGCTATTTTTCATTAGCTCTTTCTTCACTAATCCAGAGTCGCTTATTTGAGCGTCGGTGGGTCCTCACTAGTGAAACCGGTCCCCGGAGACTTTCTTGCAGAACTCCGTTGAGGAGGAGGCTCTTCATTTTTCTGAAGTTCAAGGAACACGATTTGGCGGCAATAATTTTGTTCTCTGTTTTCTCCTTCTTAAGCAACTACAGAGCTTCCTGTTTCCTTCCTTCTCTAAGGTCGCAGCTTCCTAATTCCAATTTCAACTTAAGGTTAATTTCATTCAGTTTAGAAATCCATCTAATCCAAGCATGGCATGATGCTTGTTTTCTTACCTCAAGCTTCTTATGCTTATAGAGCTCCATTTGTTGATTATATTCTTCCTTCTTTTGCTTGGCGATCTGCAGGACCAACACGCAGTTTTTAGTACAAAAACAAAACTGGAATCTGTCTCAACAAATTGTATGGAGGAAAAGAAACGTTGGTTTAGACCTCCTCATAGGGTGCTTTCTGTTCCTCTGTCATGTTCTTCCATTCCTCTCCTGCTATCTTAGCAATCTGCTACCAAGAATACGTGAGTAATTGCCAAATATTTAGTACTAATGGAGATGGCATTGACGTTTATTACCTCACGGACATTCTTGTTCTCTTCGAGCAGTGCTGCATGCCGTTCCTGGGAGAACAGTAAGAAAACAACCCGAATTATATACATATGATTCTTGAATATTATATGAAAAAAAGATTTCAACGACCGAAATCCACCCGAGAAGGACAGATTTGAATAATATTTTAATGGAATTAGATCTGTTTGAATTGCAGTTACTGCTCCAGCAACTCCATTGCGGTCTTCTGCATCTGCTCTTCTTCTAGAAGCTTCATTGCTTCGTTCTGCCGCTTCTCCTGCCCAACAATTTGCAAGTAGGCTTCCTTCTCTTGCTGGTACTTCTCTTCGTATGGCTTCTTCCCATCGGCGCTGAAGGTCTTCCAGAGTATTGGAGATTTCCTTGAAATCAGCATCTGGGTTCTCTTTCTTAACCTAAATTTGAAAAAACTAATATAAGATTCGTGCAAATTTCTGACCTCAAACCGGAAAAGATCTACAATTGGCAACACTAACCTCGTTCCATTGATCTTTGCACCAAAGCACATACGCCGGACATGGCTTCTTTTTCTCCACGCAGTCCTTGTCCTTCTTCTTGTTCTTCTTATTTTCTTTCTTTTCTTGCTCTTTCTCCCTTAGGGCCATGATAAGAGGAATGTTATGCCGATAACCAAGAACAAGAAACCATAGAGATTGAATTTTCAAACCCAAAATGAAAAAATTAGAATGGTAAAACCAAAACGATCGAGAAAACAAGAAATCCATAAAGATCAAATCCTGAAACTGAAAACAAGGGAACTCAGACTCAGGTTTACGCAAACGTACCATGGTAGGTCTGAACTCCTTCAACTTCTGGAGCTTCTTGAGTTCC